>VZRE01006655.1:0-190515 GCA_013396775.1 Cephalopterus ornatus
TTTGGCAAACTAAAATATGTACATGTGTCGGTCGACACCTTTTCCAAGTTTGTAGTAGCCACCTGTCATACTGGTGAAAAAAGCAGAGACGTCATCAGGCATTTCACTGCTGCCTTTGCGCACATGGGTGTTCCTAAAGAAATTAAGACCGACAATGGACCTGCCTATGTTGCACAGAGGACCAGAGACTTCTTTGCTCTGTGGGGGATAACTCATAAGACAGGCATTCCACACAATCCCCAAGGACAGGCAATCGTGGAAAGAACTCACCAGACCCTTAAAAATCTATTGAAAAAGCAGAAAGGGGGAAGCCAAGGGCTAACCCCCCATGAACGTATCCAAAAGGCCATGTATACTCTAAACTTTTTAAATCGGTGTGAAAACGATTCGTCGGCGAGCCAAAGACATTTCAATTTCCATCCAGACAATTCCCCAAGGGCAAAGATATTATATAGAGATTTATTAACTAACAAATGGTCCGGCCCTTTCCTGCTCATTACGTGGGGAAGAGGGCACGCTTGTATCTCTGCAGATTCCGGGCCGAAGTGGATACCTGCCAGAATGAACAAGCCATGGTACGAGACATTATCATCCTCTACTTCACCATCTGTACCCAACTCATCGTGACCGATCCCAACCAAGACAAAGACTGGGTATTGCCTGCCCAAGAAGCTCCGAAGTGGATGCTCCGCAGAAGAGAAAACATATGGCTCAAACTTGCGAACGCGGCTAAGACAGACACACTTTGTCTTTATAACGAAAATGCGCAGAACCCCTTTCAAACCTGCCTATATGGCATTTCTGAGAACAGGTCAGTAGACACCCGATCTTCCCCTGACACTGAACCCCAAGAAATCAAGTTAGTAGGTTCTGCCCCGACTAGTTTTTGTTTCCAGTATGATTGGGTCGTCACGGTCAAAACTACTCATAATAAAGTAGACCCCTACAACCCAATTTACAAAAAATCTAATTGGTGCAAACATCCCACTAAATTCCCTACTGAAAGATTCCCTGTCCCACGCCGCTTACCGCACGGGTACTTCCTTATTTGCGGAGATCGGGCTTGGTCCGCCATCCCGATTTTCCCATTAGGGGGGCCCTGCACCTTCGGCAAATTGGCTCTGTTTAACCCCAAGAAAGCTACCCTTCTCCACGCTCCCCCAACTAATTTGGCCAAAAACAAAAGATCACGCCGCGCACCTATTGTCCCACCACCAGGCCATGCTTTCATCCATTTCCCCCGTGACTGTGATCCATCCCTTGATATATGGTCGAAAACAGGTAACTTTTTTGCTTCCATTTTTGCCCCTGTTGGGACAGCGCACGCATTGTCTGTGATCTCGCACATGGGGTGCTGGCTTGAGAAGGAGGTTAATGCCACCAGCGAAGCTTTAACCGATTTACTAAAAGATTCCCAACAACAAAAACATGAAACACTGCTCAATCGAGCTGCCATTGGCTTCCTCCTCCTCCAGCATGGCCATGGATGTGAGGACTTTCAGGGCATGTGTTGTCTCAACTTTAGTGACCATTCGCAGTCCGTGGCGGCCAAAATACAAGAATTGCGCTCCTTAGTGGATCATATTAAAGTCTCCCCCAAATATAACACCCCCGACCTTCTCGATATATTAGGACTCTCAAATATCCCCAATTGGGCCAAGCAAATTCTAATGTCCTTAATCGTTATTACCCTCACCCTAATAATTTTCGTATGTCTACTCACCTGTTTATTTGCCTGTGTTAAAAAATTATCTCTAAAATCAGTCTTTTTATTGAATAAAGAAGGGGGAGATGTGGAGGATCATTATAAAGACAAAGATATGGAACTATACAACCAGTTTAAAAATAATTTGGAATGTTCATTTTAAAAGTTCATATTTCCTTACAATATTCCCCATTTGCTATGTAAAACCCTCTCCGTTGCCCCTGGTTACCAATCTCTTCCCCTTTCTCCTCCCCTCCTCTCCTTAAAAGGTTGTCTCCCCTCCTATCTATGCCATGTTCGGCATACTCCACCCCTATTCTGGATCTTTCTGTGGCAGACCCTATAAAAGGGGCTGACGCCAACTTAATAAAGCTCACTCCCCACTGACTCCTGAGGCTGTGTGCTTGTGTGACTTTTGTCTCCTTGCGTCACAGCTTCTGGGGCCTGGAGCAAGTGGCGCAGCTCGCCTGCCTAGCCACCTACCATCCCATGCTCTATCCCTGAGTGGGCCTACCTTCTATCCACCGAGCTGCGTCATAGATATAAGCCATTATAGTAGCCTTTTAAGTATTTAAGGAGATTTCAAGGGAAACACACAATCAACAAATCATAGAATTTAAAAGAAAGAAGTCTTTATTTAATCTTACCCTTTGCTCATCAGCCCACAGGACATTTTCATAGTATCTTTTGAACCAGTTAGCTGGTTTCATCCAAAGTAAATATGTTCTTAAGTGTTTCATAGAAATCAGTAGAAAGGAGCTCCCAATAAATACCCCATGAAAAGAAGGGCTGCACCACAGCCTTTGGCTTTAGGTCCTGTTTGGCTACAGGTCCAGAGGTAGACCAAACCCAGGAGCATGTCGCCAGATACACACACAGGGGCAGTTCATTCTGCAGATTGCTGAGTACCCTGCAAGATTGCCAGGAGAAACATGTTATGGCAGTTTGAGAGAATTTTTGATGAAAAAAGGAAACAAGTTTCTTTTGCCTTGCTTCTCTCCAAACAGTTTGATTTTTTGATTAGTAAATGGCCACTCAGAAGCACAAACAAGCTTTTCAAGCTTCCTTCTCAGGAAAGTTGACACCCAACTTTATCAATATTTTAGTGGGATTCCTTGCAGTGAAAAAACATGAGTGTGTCTCTGTGGACTGAGGCTATGATCTGTTAAATCCGTATATAAATATTTCCTCAAGTTCAAAGGGTTAGGTTGTGGATGACCCCGCTGGTGACCAGCAGGCTATGGAAACAGCCAGATTTTATTGGTCTGAAGGTTAAGCTGCGCTACAGTTACATACCCACCCTCCTTCCTTTGGAAATAACAATGCTACAGCACAAGGCTTCATCTGTGCACCCAGTGTGTCAGAGATGGGTGTTGGTTACTGTTTGTTTCATGCCTTTATTTCAGAAATCTTAAACATTTGAAAATACAGCACAAAGAAAATTAGAATACATTCTGCATAATTTTGAAGTTTTACACTGATAGAGGCTCTTCAATGAAACAGGCCCCAGTATAATTAACTTCTTATTAGATGCTATCTTCTCACTTCCACAGAGCTTGACAACTTCCCTAAGTGTGAAGTCAGCTGGTTTTCATGTTCTTGAAAAAAAAATCCTCATTCTATGAATATTTAACTGATTCTTAGCCTTCCTATGTTTTCCAACACATAATTTTGCAATAAACTATGTTAATAAGGGCAAAATCCCACTGAGAGTTAAAATAGAGGCCTACATTTTTTTCTACAAATGTGACTGTCTGGACTGGACTTTGTACTGAAGTCGCGTTATGTGTGGGTCTGCAGAAAAGTGATACCTGCTTACGCAAGCTATAGAAAACAACAACTCTAATTCTTTACCAATTATTGGAAAAGAAAACCAAAGCCCCCATGCATCGAGCATCTCTTATAAATAAGGAATCAAAATGAAATTAATGTCTGAAAAAAGAAAACAAACTGAAAAAGTCAGTTTTGATAGTGTCAGGGTGCAGGATCTCTGCTGTTGCAGCACCTTCAATAGATAGGCTATTATCAGAAACTAGATTTTAGCTGCCAAGTAATTCTATTTCTGATTTGGTCTTGAGGTAATTCCAGGTTTTCTCTTAGCTCAGTTGGTTGAGAACATGATGATAATATCAGCCAGGTTGCAGGTTTGATCCCTGTATGCGCCTTAAGAGCTGGACTCGAAAATCCGTGTGAGTCCCTTCCAACTCAGAATATTCAGTCAAATAAAATGTTCTTCAGGAAATGTTTCTCACAGAAAGGGGTGATATAGCTGCACAGCGTGAAACCTCCCTTAAGGTCTTTTAGCAGGAGTGAGCTCACTTTTCCTTATAAAATGAAATCTAAATTTACCTACACTACCACAAATCAAACTGACCATCAAGGAGATAGCAGGTGTGCTCATGAAATCATTGTAGGAAAGTTTACTGATCATTCAGCCCTTCAGCACATATAAAAGAAGTCTGTACCGACAAGGCAGTAGATTTCCCTTTGCTAAGGTTAAAGTTTTCATTCTGCTGAAGTGAATGGATTTAAAACTGCTTGCCAAAAGAATCAGATTAATCATTACCACTGCTGAAGAGGATAAACTCAAAGACAAAAAAATACTGTGAGTACTTCAGAATGACAGGTTTCTGAGGAAACCTGATCATCAAAAACATATTGCAACAACAATAAGTAATAAAATTCCAACTTTGCCTGAAGCATAAACATAGAGATACACACTTCTTATTTTACCCCATTTAAGTAGTTATACATTCCCCATTCTCCATTTTGTATTCAATACAGAGCTGGCACTGGTAGCTGGAAGCAGCCTGAAAGAAGTGAATACATTGGCAATAGCAACAAATCTCTTAAGTGCAATCTGTTAAATTAAGTTTTTTTGAGTTGCGTTATTGTGACTTGTAAACCTATCATCTATTACAGAAGGTAAATTTTTCATGAAACGACCTGAAGAATGGAAATGAGAAAATACCTCCAGCTTTTTCCAAAGTAACAGTCAGAAATAAATTCAAGCACTAATTAGAGTGGTACTGCTGCATAAGAGAATTCACAATATGATCACAGCCACTGTCTTTAGAAGTGAGTGGGAAGTGAATAAGAACAAAGAAGGGAGCTTTTAGAGGGCTCAATGGGCAAATTAAAATCCAGCATTAATGGGGAGTATGCATATGAGATTGGGATAAGTAGAAGCTGGCAGAGGAAAATCCTACTTTCTATTGTTCTTCTTATTTTAGAGATATGAGAAATCAAGCAAAAAACTAAGGCTTGGGCACATGTTCACTCCAATATCTGGCTGTGTTAGCAGAAGCTGTTTTCTTCAGCTGAACACCTCTCCCTCACTATTCACGTTGCAGCTTACTGCCCCTTCTAATCTGCTCCTGAGCTGCTTATGCTCCTGTAAGTGCAAGCTGGGTTACCTTGAACAGTAACCCTTTTCTGATCTGTCACATTTAGCTTCATGTAGGTAAGGAACAATTCTGCCAACAGCTCAGCTAACAGCTGGGAAGTAAATATAGTGTCTGGCATGAGAGCCATAATGTCCTTTTAGCTGACACAGCCTGAGCTGAAAATGGAGCTCTGTCCATTGTGTGGCTCTCTACAAGTAGGGGTGACTTCCATGGCTGCCATTTGGCACAATTTCATATGCAAAAGATTCATAAAGCACCAGCTCCTAGTGGTAGAAAAGGAGGTGGAAGAGCATTATAAAAGAGAAATCCATGAGTAAATCTGTACACCATAGACCCCAACTTAGGCCATTGTGTGACCTGACTGTAACTGGCAAAAGAAAGCAAAAATTAACTTTGCACCAAATATGGAAAATAGGGTATAACTTGGCTAAAACTAGCAGCAAATTGAAACAGCCTTATCCCTGAAAACACAGTTCTTATTACCTATGTGTCAGATGCAAGGGCAGTGGCTGTTAGAAAATAACTAATGAAATAGAAATGACAAGCTGTAATACATGGGTTGGGTGAAATCACAGAATGGTTTGTGTTGGAAGTAACCTTAAAGATCATCTAGTTCCAGCCCCTCTGCCACAGGCAGGAACAACTTTTACAACACTAAGCTGCTCAAAGCCCCACCTAATCTGGTCTTGAACGCTTCCAGGGATGGGGCATCCACAACTTGCTGGGGCAACCTGTTTCACCACCCTCACAGTAAATAATTCCTTCCTGATATCTAATCTAAGTCTACCCTCTTTAAGTTTAAAGCCATGCCCCCTTGTGCTATCTATATGTGGTCTTGTAAAAAGTCCCTCCCTAGCTTTCTTGCAAGCCCTCTTTAGGTACTGAAAGGCCACAATCAGGTCACCCCACGGGCTCCTTTCCTTCAGCTTTTAAACTGATTGTTCAGTCATCACCAATGCAGGTGAAAGACTAGTCACAATGCTGATCTGGGTGAAATGCTGAGATGTAACTTCAAGTTACAGCACAACACATAACAGTACCTAATGCTTCCAAGCCCCCCAAAAGCAGATTACTGTTGTCTTTGGACACACAGTCACAGGAAGGTAAGTCAGTCACCCCAAAAAAAAAAAAAGGCAGAGCTATGATTAGGCTTTGGAAATGTCTGACTGTGAGCTTAATGAGAGGCACACTTAGATATCTATTACCTTGAAAAATGAGCATGTTGTTCCCAGGCTGCACTGCAATGCATTTTAAAAGGTGCAACAGTAATAAAACTGTCATGGGATATCTCTCATCTCCAAATAGTGTCACCTGCTCTTTAATCCTTTTGGACAACAGTGCCAGTGAAACTGTCCCTTTTTGATCCCAGTGTGGTGTCCATGAGGGCTTGCTGACAAAGGTGGCAACGCGATCTTGAGGACAGGATGTATCCCAGTGGTCAATTTTAGGGTTGTTGCTGGCTCTGGGAGGAAGGAAGTATCCCCCGCAAAGGACATCCTAATACTGTGATTAGGACAAACAAATCAAGACATAAGGCTTGCAACACATAACCAAGCTATGAAGTTGTTATGTGCAGTGGATAAATTTAAAAACTCAGTGATTAATATAGGTTTTACAATTATTTACTCCAGCCCTTTGAGTATAGCAGGCCACTGGACATCCATTGTGTAATTTGATTCAAGTCCAGTAGACGTTGATGAATTAAAGCATGTCTATGAAATAAAAAAAAACCAATGTTGATTTAATTCTTTTTAGTGATGTGCAATCTTTGATAGATTATTTCAAGAGTTAATATGCACACAGATAACTAATGAGAGCATTATTTATGGTCTGAATTAGTTCAGCTTCATCTCCCAGCCACTGAATCTCATTATACCTTCAACAGCTAGATTTGGCATTTATAAATTGTGATCAAGGGGCCTTTAATCTTTGATCATTTAAACAGAACAAGCTTGTAAGATGATTAAGTGATCTATACCAAGTTTTGTAGTTTTCATCTATATTATTTTGAATTTTTACCCCTTTGGACACAGTGTTCTAGGAATTATTTCTATTTTCTAGCTCCCTGTTTATACACAAAAATTACCAGAATGATTTCCAAATTTCTTTCTACATTTCTATTTCTTGAACACTATTGTGGAGGCATGTCCTATGTTTTTTGTTTCTGAAGTCAGTCATACTTCTGACTAGGGTAAGTGTGCAGACATTCCCTATGTCTTCCAACTGTTGATTTCCCACTAATTCACTGTGTGACTCGCATTGAACTCATAAGTAGGTGTTAAGCCTCTTCACAGTGGAACAGGTTTTAACTGAGATGCTGTAATTGTGAAATGATAGATTTTTAAACAATTCTTCTGCTGTAACTGGCTTTGTCAGTTCTGCTAGTCTTTTTCTGAAAGACAAGATGGTGAACTTAAAACATTATTGAAGGACCTTTGATCTGACAAAATATGGACGGTCTTATCTATATGCAAATAGGCAGTAGAAGGTATGCATTTTTAGAGAAAAGTGTTTTTGTATGTGCACATATTTTTAAATAAAGTCATTCAACTGCAGTTAGTATTGTCAACACTTTTGAACAAGAGAATATGGCATAGCTATTCTATTGAAAAGGAGAATTGTTTAAAAAAACTTTCCCCTCTAACATGTTAAGTGAAAATGCTTTGTTTTCAGGAAAGCAGCTCATGAACGGACATTAGATTAATGAAGCTGAAGGAACCACAAAAACAAGCATGATGTGATGTGCCAGATCCATATCAAAACATCTGGGCTGTGGTGATATATGAACAGATGGGGGGGGCTGAAAAAATGTGAGGCAAACTGCTGGACTTCATACAAAGTCCAAGCTTGGTATGAATCTTGCCCAGAAGGCTCCAGGCAGGGGGGACATTTAGACTGAAATCACAGCTAAATTTACAGAAAGACAACCAGGTGGGTCATGAGGGCCTTCAGCTGACCAACACCAGGCTACCTCTTCTAGACTTTTGTGGATGTCAGCCTTCTACAGGGCAGCAGGCACTCAACAGAAAACATTCATCCTGAAATAAACCAGTTTTAGCTGTGGCTGAACAATGATTACTCAATAGAAAGGACAGCTAATCTGCTACTGCAAACATATTTTAATGTGCCCCATTGCACTGTCAGCAGGTGCTTGGCCAGAAAGAAGGCGTTGGGAGTGTGCTTGTGTGTGCATGAGGAGGGCACTGACAACGATCAGTGTCATCAGGTTGTCTAATAAATACTCCTGTCATGTCTACTCTCATCTTCCATTTTGCAATACCCTCAGGCCCAGTTCTCAAATACCTCTCACCTCATTGCAGTGCCCGTCTCCCCTCTCTCCTGACTACTTACTGCAAAGTCAGACATCCTCAACATCTTTTCTCTTCCCTACCACAACAATCCTGCAGTCTGTACCTCTTCTCTTCCCTGTGCCACATTCCTAAACCTCTGCTGCCAAGCTACCAAACTTTTCTCTTACAAGGCTCTTTATCCAAAGTCATGGGATCCATCTCCCAGCATCTCCATGCCTCAGTCTTTTAATCCTTCCCCCAGTATTCCTTTCCTATAGTTTGGCTTGTTCATACTTGACAGGTCAAGCTTCTGTAAGACTCCTTTAAAAGATGGAGAGAGAGTGGCTTAAACATTGACTTCTCGGAGCAGGCTTTGTAGCATGTTTGCTTTCCTGCTGACAGGATAACAGCTTGAGACAGCTTGAAGGGAATCTTTTGGAGCTAAATCTTCTAGCTTCTAAAATTAATGCTTCAAAAATCTCCTTCTTCACTCGAAGAACAAAATTTAAGCTAGAAAACAAGTGAGGCCTTACTTATTTCTTACTTAGAGTTTCTCAACAGCCAAGTGATGTTTCTCCAGGGACTGACAACCCTGAAGAAACAAATGGCTTGATGCCTTAGCTGCTTTTAGCCCAGACCTCTTACCAGATGCACAGTTGGATTGCCAAAAAAGATCAAAAGCTAATTCAGCAGAAATGCCTGAATTCAGGAAGATATATGGAATTGAGCCCGTACAAGTCCATAACCATAAAAACATTTATGTGCCCAGTTTTATGAGCTCCTGTGCAATAGTATCATTAAACACCATCTGAAGACTGTGAAGGTTGTGCCACATGTGATTTAAATCACTGTGTAAATCACATTTTTCACAACTGCCTGACACAGAGGACAGAATATACACCCTCTAAAATTCAAGGACATTTTGGGTTGGACAGTATTTAAAATACAAGTAATTCTGTGCATGAAAAGCAGTGTCCGTGTTTGAGGGCAGTGTAACAGAGAGGACAGTTAGTGAGCAGAGCCCAGATAATGTGACAGAATTGTCAGACTGTCAGGCAACCATCCTCTTTGTTCTGTACACTACAAGACTCTGCAGAGGAGAAATGTGGGAAAAAAGAGAGGGTAGACAAAAGTGATTCTGGGGAAAAAAAACTAAACTGTATTTTGGGTGTAATAAATACTAATTTTAAATATGTGAAAAATATTTATTGGGGACTACCTCATTGCAGAGTGTCTCGGTTTAATGAGACAGAAGTGTTTTGCTAAGGAGGATGAGTTATGAGGAAAGACCAAAAAGACTCCTCCCTCTAAGCAACTGTAAATCTGAAATTAAGAGACTCCAATTGAGAAAGTGTGGAGAAAAGAAAAATAACAGCCCTTTATTAAAAGATCTATTTGTACTGGCAAAACAACAACAACAACAAAACACAGAGAAAACAAACCCCACCGAACAATAATCCTATACCCAAAAATTCCCTTCAAAAAGTAAGCAGTTCAGTTTTTGCTTTTGGCCCAAATCTAACCACAGTCAGCAGGGAACGCTGTTGGAGCCCTGGAGGAGCAGAGCCTGCAGTGCTCGTGCTGGCCGGCAGGGGGCGCTGTTGGATCACTGGAAGAGCAGAGCCTGCAGTGCTCTGTGCTGGCCGGCAGGGGGCGCTGTTGGATCAGGCGGTCGCCGTGTGGGGCCCCGGGTTTGCAGGAGGGGCCCGGGGATGGAGATCTCCACCCCCGAGGAAGGGAGAGAGAGGGGAAGAAAAAAAGGTTCGTTCCCAAGAAAATTCATGCAGTCTGTCGTGGTGGTGGTATAATTGTCCCTTCTTTCGATGGTGTGCACAAGAAGAAACAGCAGCCAGGCAACCAGGCTGAGAACAAAGACAGAAACTCCAGAGCTTCTTTCAACCCACGCTTTGCTTCTGTCCCCCGGTAACAACAACCTCACCCCTTCCTCTCCTGGAGAGGGATAAAACCAAAAAAAAAAAAGACACTCCTCCCCCTCCCCACAGACTTTTCCAAGGGCTATCAGTTTGGAATGTCAGGTCTTTGCCCAAATCCTTTGTGTTGTTAAGTGCTCATTCAACCTCCCTCACAGCAGCAGGCAGTGGGAAGGGAAGAAAAATTCCTGCCCAGTTTTTACCATACTTGAAACCTATGACACAGAGATTTGTGGTATTTAATCTTTTTGTGCATCAAAAAACCCAAAAGAGTAGGAATTTCCTTGTTGAGTTTAAGAAGAATTTCCATATTTGAAATTCGTTTGGCCATATTAAACTTGACAGTTGGGAGAAAACAAGTGCAAAATTACTTTAGAACAGAAATTTCACACCCTTGTCAGTGCTGCATTTTGTTACCTTATTAGTCAATCTTGCTTTTATATTATAGTTAAAAACTGAGATTATATTCATTGATATGTCTTAAAGGAGCCTCAATTTTCAGTTTCTTTGCTGTGATTCAGTAATTGTACAAAATGAGATAATATTACAAAATATTTATTTCTGAAGGGTGAAGGTCTGCTTAGGCACTGTGAAAGCATTATTTGTCAGCCACTAGTTTTTCTAACATAGGTTTCCCTAATATCTCTTAGCTGTTCTCTTTAATCTGTGTGTTAGTTCATTTTAATAAGTATATTCTGAATTAGGCATTGACGATGTATTAGAGGATTGCTTTGATACAAGGTGTGGTTTATGCCAGGTAAATGAAAAATGGTGTCAGTTCTTTTCAACACTGCAGCATTTTTGTCACACGTTTATGCATTCATTTATCAATTGACATTATAGGGTTTTCCTTAAGCTGAGCCTTGGGTGTATACCTAGTATGTGAAAAAACAAGTAGACATGTGCTTGTGATTTCTCTCATTTGAATACATCCTTCAGGCAACTTATCTATAAAACAGAACAAAGTGCAGTTGGAATATTTACTGTATTTAGGAAAGTTCTGTTGGAGAAAAAAAAGTCACGAATGTTCAAAGGTTAGCTCTGCCTTTAGGCAACTGGTAAGTGGAGGAGAAAAGGAGAACAGAAATCGTTGAGGTCTTCAGAAAGGGCCTTCATGGTGTCTAGCTCAGTGTTATAATCATACCTCCCCAGTTTCCCTCTAGTCAATGGAAAATGAGTGTGTTCTCTAGAGAATGTTTCTCAGCAGCTGAGCTGGGAGTGATCTGGGACCCAAAGGACATCAGTGACTTGGTCATCATCTTCTAGGACCATACCTCTCCTGATGACTTGGCTCTTAGGAACTCAGCAGTAAGAAGACACTGCTGCAATCAGGGTAGGTCAGCTTCACACAGGGCAGTAAGCAATGCTGGTTGTAGGTCGTGTATACCTGCAAAGGACAAGTATGCTTTTGGAAACAATTAGGCTCCTTGGCAATTGCACAGTGAGCTGCACAAGATCTGAAAGCAAGCCAGTACCAGCGAGGCTTTGATGACAGGGCCAGGGATCCACATGTGCCTGCCAAAGTCTGTGAGCCAGCCAGCTAGGGTTGTTTCTTTCTGGATTGTCAGCCCCATGCATTTCCATCAAGCAGCACAAGAAGGGCTACAGAATAAATGTGATATAGGCAGAAAGGTTCAACACAGGTCACAATACAATACAGTAGGCACATCATTTTGCATTGAAATCATGCTGGCTGCTACTTCAGTGAGCTCTGTCAGCCAGGCCACTACAGAAGGAGCACAGTAGTATTTGCAGAGAGGAGAAACCTCTACATAGACCCCCATCTACCAAGGCAGAAATGATCTCTACTTTTCCCTCGCATGTTTCACAAGCTCTGAGAGCCGTACCAGACAATGATTCACTACACCTGCAATTGTGCCTTGTCAACCCATCTTCATGAATGACCACCTTAGGTCTGAGGGTGCATTTCTGACCCTCAAGTGCACAATATTCTGCATTTCTCTCTCTCTTTTTTTTTTTTTTTTTCCGCTCTGCTCCCCAGAAATGATCTGGCATCACATTAGGGGGAAAAGATGGCACTTCATATGGGTGTTGTAGGTACAGAGCAGCTTCTGTGTAAAAATAAAAACAGCTGGGAGAGATTCAAGATAGCACAGGAGTAGAACATCTCAACAAGTTTGAGGAAGAGAAAGAAAGAGAGGTCTCTCTTACCACCCTCTCTCAGGACTTTGGAATTTTGTCCTTTTTCTGGAACAGTTCATTGATCATCTGCTATACTAAGACCATTTGAGAGATAGAATGAAGACAAATGTCTCCTGCATCTGGCACTCCAGATAGCTGTTGACCCATGGTGGCAGCCCACAGCCACGGAGCATCCCCAGTAGCCCACCATGCTTGTTCAGACTAGCTGGGAGCATGTGAGAATACGTCAGCTGCAGAGCTAATGGAGTTGGCACTTCATCAGCTGCCTAGGATTCTCCATGCTCTTGTCAGAGACAGCTTGAAGCAGCGGCTGGTTCTTAATCTACTCAGGTCAGACCATTAGAGACAGAACAAGGAAGCGGCATAACATTATACCTCTGATGTAGGAGGAGAAGATGTGCTCATTATGTCTCACTTTGTCCACACACCTTTTTACCTTTAGTAAAGGGTACTTCAGTGGAGAAGTGAGCAATGGAAATGGATATCCACCATGGCTTCATCCTGCCAAGCTCCAGCCTTGTAGCCATCAGGGCTCCAGGAGACCTTAACCCACCAAGCAGCGGCGTAGCTCCATGGGAGATGGAGGCAGCCACAGCGCACATGGACACCTTCATAGTGCTTAACATTTGTGTCCCATCATGGAACAGGATCCAATATCAGCAATGTGTGCCTAAATTAGAGGCTTCTGATCAGCCTTTTGTAATGTCAAGGGGCTTTTATGGTCCCATACCACCTGTCTGTATGTACCCAGGCACTGTACGGAGGCAGACTCACAGCTGAAGCTTTGGAATTCAGGCTCTACTGGAAAGAAAGCAGATCCAGTTAACATTTATTTTTCCACATTTCTGTTTACTTTCTTTAATTGAAACAGGAGATTACTCACAAAAACTATTGCAGTGGCCCCAAATAAAGTGAACTCTTTCAGAAATTAAGCTTTGCAGAAAGGCAACAGTCTAAGTAAGTGTATATTCACATACTGAACACATCCATGTGTTCATCCATATCTTGCAACTCTTCCAAGGGCACCTCTAATGAAGCAAAGTCGGGGGTAGCACCTAGCTTCTGGATGCAGCATTCCTAGGGAATGACAGGGGCTGTGGTCACCGGGGAAGGTGCAACCGCGCTGGGTTCCTGAGTGCAATTTTGGTTACACAGTTCTTCCTCCACACTGTGACTGTATTTGGCTTTACAGACTTCCTGAGCAAGCAGGGACATACTGCAAGGTATTTACATGCCTTTTCCAGGGCTGTAAGGTCAGCTTAGGGCTGTAGCTGCCCCTCTATCAGGGGCAGGAGGTGGGAGGCGCAGGGATAATTCAGGGAATGTGCTTGGGTTCTCACCCTCAGCTTAAATGTTGGAGTCCACATCTGGCTTGAAGCAGGTGTGAGGGATGCAGTTTTGCCTGGTAGTTGGTTGTGAGGCACAATATCCAGTCAGTGGCACGGGGTTTGTCAGGCTCTGAATGGCCCAGGGGATAAGCAGTCTTATGACATTTTAAGGTGTGATGCAACACTACCTGGGACAGGCTGATTACATTCCTGTAAAAATGAACTCTACAGTTTCTTGCTTTAGTTCCTGAATTTCAAATGTACAACTTTATATAGTCTAAGAGCAGCCTGTAAGAAATAGTACAACAACAAATTATAGTAGCCTTACTATTCTTACCCACCAACAGCTTAAATGCGTGACTTATAATTATTACAAAAAAGGTCAAGCCCAAGGTAGGAGTGACCTCTGTAATAAAAATTTCATAATCAAAACTTCCATGAGCTTCATAGTAGAAGTGTTGTGGCCACCCTGTAAAAGTCTGAGATTCTTCTGAGGACTGAATTTCTGAGGAAACCCTCCTGAGTTTCAGCACTCAGGAATTCATTGCTCAGAAAGGTTTTGGGTGTGGGTTCCAAAAATAATTTTTACTAAAAAGACATTTCTTGCCATGTCTCATTAAACATAAAGTCATCAGAGTGACATTATAATACACTACAGAAAGAGAGGTTAAGGGGTAAATAAATGAATGAGATTTTTGTCTTCTGGATGGGAACTTGGCCACAGCTTCCAAAAATTCTCTTTACAAGGATCTGACCCTTACTGAACAATTCTTCATGGGATTTATCACTCTTTGTCAAATTGTCCTTGCCCTAAATTCTCACTGCAGCAACAGCGTATGGCCGTGACTCCGCAGCCGCAGGTCACCAGCCGAGAGGCTGCGAAGATGCTCGTGGTGCACCCACCAGCCCTGACAGCTGGGGAGCCCAGGTCACGTTCTGCAGGACTCACCTGCGCTCCCAGCTGTCACTGTTTTCCATATTTATTTATTATTGATTTGAAAGCATGCAACAAATATATATATATATATAAAAAATATTTCTGCCATTAAGGAAAAAAAATATAAAAAAAAGGAACCCTGCAACTCTCCAGCGGGGCACGGCGCTACCTCCGAGCCGCCCCCTGCCCTTCCCTTGCCCGCCGCTGCGGCTCTGCTGCCACCTGGAGGGGACAGGGACGGGGACGGTCCGCCTGTGCGCCAGGAGAGACGGGCACACAGTGCTGGAACCGGGCAGGATCGGTCTCGCCTGTTCCCCTTCTTCTCTCGCTGCCTTTTCCAATGCGGCAGCGGTTCACAGCGGTGTTACGAGACGGTCAGAAACCGCCGAGTTTGTAGCTCAGGTATCCCAAGGCCTCCACCAGTTTTCCGCAGCGACTGCTGGTCCTAGGCGAGGGCAGCGGCGTGGAGGTGACGCTCCCTCTGCGGGTTTGAACGTTAATCTTGGCGCATCACAATGGAAGAGAACGGAGCACACGCCCCCGGAGTGGGAAGGCTGTTTGTTACTTGTTCCAAAATGACAACAACCTCAGATGGGGGATCAGGGACATTATTCCTTACTGGTACACAGGCTCGTTACAGCGTTCCCAGTCCCCTCTCACAGCCCTGCTGGCTCACCCTTTGATGCCCCAGTCAAAGCTCCAGACCGAGGTACTCCCGGCTGCCGCACCTCCCGCCTGTCTCTACGCCTGTCACCCACCTCCTCCCCAGCACGCTCCCTGCGGGACCCCTGAGCCACGCTGAGAACAGGCCGCTGCTGCCTATCTCCTGCTCTCTGCCAGCACCCTAAAACAGGGCTGGAGCTGTGGCTGCCCCCTCCCACCGGATCAGAGAGAACACGATGATGGGAAGGATGCATGGATGTTAATTCCCGGGAAATAAACAGCGACACTGCTACGGTGAAATCAGAATTTACTCGGAAAGCACGGTGTCAGGCACGTGGATATTCAGAAGGATCTTGTCAAAAAGGGTTATAGCTCCTCCCCCGCAGAACGACTCCCCCAGAGCAAACGGGCAGTGGCACTGCTTCATTGCATCACTTCCAGACTTTTCAAGAATATTACAATTAACAAATCTGTTTTCCCATTTAAGCTTGACTTCGTAGTAGAAATCATTCAGGAATGGAAGATGCAGTGGGAACTTCCCTTGCAGGTAGATGGGGCAATACTCTGAAGAAGATGCAGCAGGCAGAAGGCTGGTTTGGCACAGGCATGACATAGATCTGCAGAATTTAAATTACTGTTTCAATTAAATAAATAAACTTTTTAAGCAGCAGTTCCTTAAACATCTTTAGTGTTTATTTGTTCATAGACTGAAATGAGACCTGAAGCTCCCAAGGAGTCCCTAAAATCTTGCCATTTATCCCACATGCCTGAGGCCACAGCATGCCCAGTGAGTGCCTGTCATTTCTGTGGACTTAGCAGTGATAAATATAATAGCCCTAGCTCTTGTTTGCAATAATGCCATATTAGTGTCAAGGGGTCATAAAGTGAATTCTGCTTCTTTTCAAGGTTTAGGAGTGTAGGAAATAGAAAAGCAGACATAGACAGGAACATGGCAATTGTCTCCCTGACTTCTGAAAAGAAGCATAAAATGGAGGGGAAGAAAAAGGTGGATTTGCTGAATCCTGATCATTATGCCAGGAAGCAAGTACAATGCCGTATTTACTCAGAGCATTTATGGATAGATGGTATCCCTAGAGCATGTAATCCAGCCTCCTGCACATCACAAGCCATTAACATTCACACATTCGTTCCTTTATCAGGCTTCATCACTTGAATTTGACTAATGCTTATTTTCAGAAATCCAGTTATTGTGCTTTTGAAGGCCAAAGAAATGAATTTGCTGCTTTTATTAGCAGCTTGTTCCAGTGACTAATCTCAGTCTTAAAATGCAGACCTTCTCAGAAGTTTGAAGCACTCTAGCTTCCCCTTATGCTACCTCTTGCACTTTTGCTGGCTAGGTTAAGAAACCTATTAATTCCCAGTACTTCCTCCCTGGGAAAATACTGATACATTGCAATCAGATGACATTTTAGGTTTTTGAGTTTGGGGTAGGATGGGTTGTGGGGGACGATGTTTTTATAAACTAAACAGGTTATTTTTATGCTCACTTGTGAGACATTTTCTTAAATTTAATATAACTTTCATGACTCTTTAAATTTGGGGGTGTCTTTGAAGGACTATGTATGGACCATAAGTTCTACATCAAAAATATAAAGGCAGGATTGTTTTTAAGCCTAATTAGAGCTGAACTTACTTTCTTAGCTGTTTAACATGTAAATGTTTGTTTGAACTTGCTCTTTCTGTTCATAATTTTTTAAATTCCTTCGGAATATTCTGATTTGTTAGTGTTAAGATGATTTGCAAAACTGGGCTATTTTAGGTAGGTAGAAATTAGTAAAGGATTGGACAATTCATTGTTGAATGGCTTTTTTTCAGTTTTGGTTTCTCCATTTTTTCTTTCTTTCTGGTGCAGACAGCATTTATCCAGAGAAAGTAGTAGTAATATTAATAGCAGTGGAGCTACATTAATCCAACATGGTGCAAAAGAAGTCTACTTGTAGAAGAAAATTGCTGTCAAAATGTTTTGGAAGATTACATCTACAGCTGGTGAGGAATATCCTTTGTCTTCTCTACCCTCAACTAGGATGTGCGCTAGTACCCTGACTACTCGCTTGTGACTCTGACTAGCTGTGCTCCACCAGTTAGCGTCAGACTCCAGTAAATGAACCTTTATTAGTGCTTTGAAAATCCATTTGTAGTTCAGGAAAGTAAATCTTGAACAGACCTGTGCGTTTTCTCTAGGTGGATAAACACAAGAGATACTTAATTAATAGGATAGGAATAGGAACAGAAGATTTTTCCATTCCCAAATATACTAAATAATGTTACTTTTCTCATTAGAGAAAAGTTGCTTGGCATATACTGAAACCAACCAGGAGCAAAGTTGTCTTTAGTGAGTTTTCTGCTTAGTCACTGCCTATATTGGTGGGCTGGATCAGGGAAGAGGGGCAATCACATCCTTGGAGAAGATATTTTCTCATGTCAGTTCTCATGTTGTGATAGTTCATCCTGATTTTTATGCCAAATTTTCATGTTCGTACTGTACTTTTCTCTTTACATATGAAACTAATAGGATTCCCTTTGCTCCCCCTTCCCCACCCTGGTATACAGAAGTGTGTCCCAAATGCTTATGCCATAAATCCTCATGCACTCCTTGCAAATAAATGACAATTTGTTCTCCTAGAGCAAAGCAAGGAATTTCTATTCCATGAGCTGTCATTAACTCATCTTTTTCTACCAAGAGTATAAGTCAGTAGTGTGGTGTAAACCACTGCAGCTATTAAAACTTTCTTTTATTGCTGAATTTCAGGGTAATTTAAAGGTAAACCAATATGGGCTGAATGGAATTGTCATTTAAAAACTCCCTTTAAAATTACTACTTGAACAAATGCTCAATGAGGCAAGAACTGTCTTTTGCAGCATTTTTAATTTAGAAGAAACTGAAATATGTATTACTTTCATACAAAACAATAATAATTTTATTATTTTTGGAATAAAAAAATTTGCCTATCTTAAAGTAGCAGTAATCACTCTTATGGACCAAGTCTTGCTTTTTCTTTTGAAACATTCCTTGAAGAAACTATGTGGTATCTAACTTGGTTTGCACTTCAGCTGTATCTTAAATTATTTTACCTGGGGGTATAACTGTTTGCCTGATTCAGTGGGCTAAATCTAGAGGACAAATTTGTCAGAGGAAAAATACAGAAAATTTATGATTATAGATTTAAGATTCAAATGCTATTCATGAATCATCAGGGATAAGCCCAGCCCACTAAAGTGAGGGTCAAGCTTACTCAAGCTTACTCAACAGAAGGTGCTTTTATAAGATCTGTTATACCTGTCTTGGCTTATGTTCAATGAATATGTTTCTTCTTTAGGAAGAAGTTCTTTACAGAGAGGGTAATCAGACTATGGAATGGGCTGCCGAGGGCGGTGGTGGATTCTCCATCCCTGGATGTATTTAAGAAGAGACTGGATGTGGCACTTAGTGCCATGGTCTGGTAACTGTGGTGGTAGTGGATCAAGGGTTGGACTTGATGATCTCAGAGGTCCCTTCCAACCCATCTGATTCTATGATTCTATGATTCTATACTGCTGATCCTCGCAGGCATACTATGGCTGATTATGCATTACTGAAATTAAATTACATCTGCAATACTTTGTACTGGGTTTGATTTGTTGATTTATTTTTAAAGCATTAACAAGACCTGTATATTACCCACAGCTCTGAATGTTTTGGGTTTTGTTTTGGTTTGTTTTTTTTTTTCCTTTTTTCTTTTGTAATTTGAATGAAAAAAGCAACAAGTAAAATGAGAAGAATGTATTCTATGATTCAGCATTCTTCATGTTTTTCTTTATTCATTTATGCTTCTTTGCTTGTCTTGTACCTCCTAATATGTCTCCTGGCCATTAATTAAAATTATTGAAGTTCTTTTATGCTCAGATAGAAACCTTGTTTAATTTCATTATGTATTTTCCTCCTCACTGTATCATAAATCCCTGTGTTTACTTGTAGCTTTTCACACTTGCATATTATGTGGCAGCACTGGCAGTGGAAAAATGGAGAGAGGATGCTGAGAAACCTTCCATGCCCTGGCTGGGAGCTTTCTCATCCTGCTTCCAACCAGCTCTTTTGCCTACGGATAAGCAGTATTAGGTCTATTCTTTATAGGATGAGGGTGAGGTTGGGTTTTCTTACTGCAGTAAGCACTCTGCAAGAGGCTTTTAAAATCTCCCAACCCTTCAATCCCAAACTAAAATCCAGTTTGGTAGTTGAAAGGACTAGATCATTCCAACATTTTTACTGACTTCCATGTGAACTGGTCTCTTAAGAGGGCTGAGACATAGCTGAGTAATGTTCTACTGTTTTTTCAGCGGCATTGACTAGGAGTAGCGAACATTTATGTTTAGTAGCCCTGAATTCAGTCTGGGTCGAGGAGGAGAAGGTCCTTCTCCATCTCAGCAGCTGGCCACCTTAAGCCCTTTTTCACATGTTGTTTTGACTTGTTTCCTGAAGCACACCCTTCCCACCCTATGGCTCTTCTCTTATTCCTCCTCTCCAGACTAGCTGCCATCCTTCTTCAGTATGAGCTAGACTTCTTCCTCAATAACTTTTTGCATCCTGGGCACCAGATAGGAAAGAATAAAAGATCCCTGGAGAGATTCCCTGGCTTCCAGTTAACAGTATCTTCTCAGTTCCTTACTATCAGTTCCTTCCCAGTCTCTTCAAAACTGAAAGAAACAAGTAGAGGGAAAATCCTGATCTCTCATCCTGTCCTGTACTGGGACCTGAATAGTTGCTGTTCCTTGAAGCTCCAAAAATCCCTCCAGCTTGAGCTGTCCATGCGCAAATGGCTTCTGTTTTGGTTTCCACATGTGGCTCGTGCAGAGCTGAGCTTTACTCCAGACATACCATGGAGTTCTTTAGTGCTACGGTGCTGGTGAAATGAGCATCACTTTTTTTTTTTTTAATATGAAAAATTGCATTTTCTTAGTCCCACTTTATAGAAATGCATTCTTTTGCCTACAAATGCCCTGCCAGATAATTTCACCACATGCTGACCAATGGCATGGAAAATTTGGAACTGAATTGCATTAATGACAAGCACTGGTGCCAAGGAATTTGTTATCTACACACACGTGTGCACATGTGTGTTAACATAGATGCAAGCCTGATGTGTCTAGTTGTTATAGCAGATGAAGCCAAATGGAGGAAATGAAATGAAAGTTCTCTGAATAGCAAAAGTATGCTGCAAGGAAACATTTGCAGAACTATATGACAACATGAAATCCTCAAACTTTCTGAAAAAGAGTGAATCAACACCATTGAAGAAAATTCTTGAATTTGGTCTTTTTTATTGCACCAACTGCTGATATATTGGTGCGATGCCCTTTTTTGTTTGGTTGGGTTTTTTCGGTTTTTGTTTTGTTTTGTTTTGTTTGTTTGTTTTTGTAAGCTCTGCCAACAGAAAAACGTAGATTTCTTTATTTCAGCAGCAAACACGGGTGGTTCAGATGTACCAGCACAGTCCCAAATGTAGTTTCCTTCTCATCATATTTTACAGGAGCCATAGTTCCTGTTGCACCTGCCTTGCAGGTGCAGTTGTTTCTATTTATGTGCTGTAATGTATTTTGTTGTCAGGCAATGGATGCTCAGCCTCAGAGGTTATGAAGACCTGAATTTTTTCCTCTGCACCACTGCAACATGCTCACAACGTCTGTAACAAAACCTCTGTGGCAGAGGGACAAAGCTGGGGCCAAAGTATTCTTGGTTGAGAAGAAGCAGGGACTGAAAATAGATCCAATGACTCCACAGTCTGATCACACTTTGCCTTTGAGAAAGCATTTCCACTCTAACCTACGCAGACATACTTCAGAGCCCATTATTCCCAAATATATCTGTTTGCTGTGATGGGGAGCTGTGACTCCAGCAAGGGAAATGTGTTACTGCGAATGAAGTCTGTTCAGGAATTTGCTATCACTTTCGGGGAAAATGTGCTCAGATACAGCAATGGGTGGCAGTATAAACTTCTGAAATGCTGAGAGCTGTGTTCAGAAGTGCTGGCTGAGCCTGCTGGACACAGCAGCTGTGCTCTGCCTGTGCCAGCAGCCCCCAGCCCAGCTGCACAGCAGGGTGCAGCATGAGGGTGCAGCAACTCTGCTGCACTCTGCCTGCCTTTGGAAAGACATCCAGGAGGACAGGCTGGAAAGGAGATGTGATGTATGCCTCTCATTCCTCACACTTTCCAGTCTAGCAAAATGGAACTGCTGAATGCTTCTTCTGTCGCATTTGATACAGGCAAAAAGAACTGAAAAATTTTGTGCCTCCCCAGACTGTCCCTCCAGACAGTGTTCAAAGGCATCCTTCAATCTGTTTTCTTCTGGACATTTATACGGGTTTAATAAAGAGGTTATACTGTTTTATTTAGCTAAATGTAAGAAACAGTGAGATTCCTTCCAGAATAAGGTAAAATGAAGCAGGAAGGGTCAAAGGGGTGTTGATTTTAACTAGCAACACACAAGGAGGGAACTCCCAGGATGCTGGTAAGTGTCTGTTTAGAGCAAAAGGAAATAACAGTTATACCTTTGGAGAGATTCAGAAAGGGAGGCACTGTCGTGGTTTAAGCCCTGCTGGAAATTAAGCACCATGCAGCTACTCGCTCAACTCCCCTCTCCTCCTCCACCCCCATGGAATGGGGAGGAGAATCAAAATCAAACTTGTAGATTGAGATAAGAATAGTTTAATAATTAAAAATAGAGTAAAATATAGTAATAATGGCAAATTATAACAGTAATTATAATAAAAAGGGGGAAAGAAGTGATGCACAAAGCAATTGCTCACCACCCGCTGACTGATGTCAGAATCCCCTTCCTGAATCCACTTCCAGGTAACTCCACCCAGTTTATATACTAGGCATGGCATTCAGTGGAGTGGAATATCCTTTCAGTCAGTTTGGCTCACCTGTCCCAGCTATGCTGTCTCCCAATTTCATTTGTGTACCTCCTCACTGACATACTGTGGGACAAGAAAAAAGTCCTTGACTGAGGATAAACACGACTTAGCAAGAAACCAAAACATCAGTGTGTTATCAACACCATTCTCATTCTGAATGTAAAACACAGCACTGTAACAGCTACTGAGAAGAAATTAACTGTATCCTAGCTGAAACCAGGACAGGCACATTAGCAGAGAGAGAGCATGGTGGTGTGCTGGGGGTGAAAGCACCATTAGCCCCTTTTATGCTTTCTGAAATCCACATCTCCCTGGGGTAATGTAAGTTAATGCAAGGAGAATTACAGCGTGTTAGATACCATTTTGATCATAATCATGTTTCATTTTTAGCTACTAGAAATAATCTTGTGACTGAAAAGCATCTATTGTTCACTCCTGTCCATCTCTGACATCTCCCACCCACTTCCCCAGGAACAATTTCCCCCATATATTTTACCTTGCAAACTACCCCCTTTCATGGATTGAATCATCTTGTTCCTGAACTCACCTTTTTTCTTGTCAGGTGAAAATACAACATCAGCTTCACCGGAAGCCATTAATCTTTGTCCAAAACAAGTCAATGCTCCCAGTGTAGAATCTGACACTAGATGACTCGGCAGATCATCACAAAAGATATTTACAGACATTTCATTTGTGACAATAAAGACAAATACTTAGCGGCTCACAAGCCAGATATTGTATCTGTTTTCCAGGAAAGTTTGATCTCAGAAAGAAGCCAAGCAAGGGGCACAATCTGTTATGTCTCACAGGGTAAATGCCATCAAAGTGAAACATAACACAGATGGTAAATGCGCCCCAGAGGCTTCCTACAACAAGTCTTTCAAGTGGCCATGTGTCCCAGTTAGTTAAAGCAGCCGGGAGTGGTTCATCGCTGTGTGGGTGTAACCCAAACTGTGTATTCTATACCCTCTATGCCATTCCCCAGAAACTGTTAAGGACAGGCCATTTGCAGCAGCTGCCCAGAGCACACCTGACCCCTCAGGCTATAAGCTGGGTGTTAAGAGGCCTGCGAGATAGGAGGATGTTCCTGTCCTCACACCCAGGACTCACAATCACCCATTGTGGAACTCCCCACCCTGGGGGAGGGGCTGGGCATTCCTGCCTGAACCTGGGTGTATACAATCTGGGAGTCTGGGGACTTCTGACTCCACTCGTGGGAGCCAGGCAGGAGGACCAGAACCTCGACTGGACTGTGACCACCAACCTCGACCGAACTGCAGCTACCATCTCGACCGGACTGCAACCACCGCTCTCAACCAGACTGCGAGCCCCAGTCTCACCAACAGGTTTTTCCTATTTTTACTTTGGACTCAGGGGGATCATGTGGGGCTCGGCTGGGGGGCCACAAACACCATTGTGTTCGTGCCCCAGAGTACTGAGTGTTGTGGGTTAAAAAACCAACTGTCTGCAAAATTGTATTTATTGTATTATTTTCATTAAATTGTAATTCTGACTTATAATCTCTTTGAGTTGGGTTTACCTTTAAACCAACACACCATGAAGTGCTGCCGTCTGCTCCTCAGGTCCTCCACTGCATGAACTCCCTCTTCTCCTCATTCTCCTCTGACAGGGTAAATTCCAGGGAGAACTTTGTAACCTGACTCACAACAGCATTTTTATTACACTTACATTATTTTGATATTTGGAGATGAGCAAAGTGGGAAATACCACACATAGGGAACCTCCCTTCCACATGTGCTGTCACAGGTGGTACATGTGTGGCCTTAAATGACCCTTCTAACTGAATGGATAGAGATTCACATTTGTTTCCTGGTATTAGGATTTTTTTCCTTCTTTGGTCAGTACGTTCAGAATGTGAAATCTGATGGAGCGTTACAGCTTCTCACTAATTATTTCAAATGAGCTCTTGTAAGATTTATTTATTCCATGTCACATTAAATAAGTCAACAGTAATATGTGTTTTGGAAACATTTGGGAGGATGGAGTAAATCTGAGTGGAGGAATAAAAGATCTTGAATTTGTTATAGACAAGTTTGTCTGAAAACAATAGAACCACCTGTCCTAATTGAGGCTAGAATGTGTCAAATTGAATTAGCTTGTCTCATGCAGAGTCTGTTTGCTTTCTGGCACAATGAACATGTGTGCATTTGATTTGGGATCTGGCTGTAGAAACAGATACGTATTGTGAATTAACTCAAAAATGCTTTTTCACTATGAAGTAAAATTATGAATCAGCTAAAGCAATCGTATTCTTAAAAAGCAAAGAATACAAATATAGCATTTACATTTATTTTGGTCTATAGGTTTTCCCTTTCCTCAGCCCTATTTTCCTCATACTTCTTTTCAGCTTCCTCTTTTTTAGACAAGCAAACGGTTTTATCCTGATACAGACATGCTCAAACCAAACTGAATATGAATTCTGGCCATTTAAAAAAAATAAATGTATATAAAATTTACAGTTACTCCTCTTTTATTTCTGTATGGATAAATATATACATACATATTATATATACGCATATGTATATATATACATACACACATACAAAGCCACATAAACTCGTACAAATATATAAATATAAACATTCATAAAATTCTAAATACCAGCTTTTCTTAACATGTTGTCAGTGCTTCATAAATTTATAAATATTTTACAAAATTCACTTTGACATATTCAAACCCCAAAGCACAACATTCATCTGCTTCCCTTACTGTTCACTCATGATTTATTTCCTATCTGTCAAAACTGATTAATAACCTCTATTATGATTGGGTTTATGTCACTTTTTAATACACTGAATCCTTGATTTTTACCAAAGCTAATTTCCTTTTAAGATTTGTCTGAAGCAGTCTATTATAATATACTCCTCCAGGATATGCATTTAAATTGATTTGTCATTATTTTCCATTCCATTGACCTAAGCCCTGTCCTCCTCAAATATATTAGTGCCAAGCTCTGCAGCAAGTGTGATGAGGCTCAGTTGCAAGGAGGAAACCAAGTATGGCAATGACTGGTGCACAGCCCTTCTGACAAGCTCCTCTGTTTTTTTGATAGCTCACACCTATGCAGGTGAGCTAGTGTGGGTCACAAAGAATACGTAAGCCGCATAACAACCAGAAAGACTTTGTAAGAGATTTTGTCTGTGCAGGTTAATCATGTCTGTGCCTGGTCAGGATCTGGGCTTCCATTCAGTGGTAAAGGCTAAGGTGATATTACTCCTCGTGTGGAGCAGAAACTTCCTTTAGATTTTTCCCTTAACTGCAATACCTCAAGCAGCCCAATGCCTGCTACTAATAAAAAGGGATATGAACCTCACACTGAGGAAAGGACATTGCTGACTCAGCCACTATCACCAATTCTCTGCAATTCCCTTATTTAGTATTAAGGCCTTTTATTCAAGAACAGCCAAGTTTTGTTCCTTTGTGAGCTGAAAAACCCATAACACACAGGAGAAGTGGAGATTCAGCCATGATACTGAGCATTCACCTCCCCGAGTGCTGAGGCCACCCAAGGCACTGTCCTCTCAAATCCACCTGCCTGGTCAGCTTCTCCTTCTGGGAAGAGCTGGGGAACATCTCACTAAGCAGCACTTGCAGCTTTGGCAGGTGAATACCTCTTTTACACTCATAAATGGTCAGTTGCTTGTAAGTCGAATTGTATGTCAAGTAAGATGAAAGTAGTGGCAGTCTGGGCGCATCCCTTTCAGAGCATGTGTGCAGCCAGGATGCTGGATGGTGGTTCCTGTGGCTCTCCAGGGAGTGCTGACATGCAGATCACAGCTGCAAGGCTGCATAGGGCATGTTTGCTACCTTGTCCTTGAGCTAAATAGTTTTTTACCAGGATTCATTACCCTTATCCAAACAAACAAACAAAAGCTAGACTTTTATGCTTATGATGACATTTCTCCTTCCAGGGAATGGGGAATGGGGAAACAATTTCCTTAATAGCTCATAACAACTGCTTTGTATTGAAACAAGTCAGTCTTTTTTTGATTCATTTTCTGAACTCTGTTCACTTACATCACTCTTTCTAAGATTTTGTAATCCTTGTTGCTTTCCTCTGAATTTTCTCTACTGCTTCTCAATTCCTCTCAATTAGGATTTAACACTCTAACCAAAACCTTAACAGTATTAAACAGAATGAAACAAGAATCTCTCTGTAGCATACAGGAGATGTCCCTACATCCCCAGCATCTGACTTGCCACTTTCTCAGTGGCATGATTCAGTACTCAGTCATTCAGTGTAACTTTTAGGTATTCTGAAATGCTTCTTCCTCTCTCACTTGTTAACATTTTGTATTTGAGTGTTTGTCTGAGATTCAGAGGGTAATTTCTGCCATCTCAGACAGGACATGGGTGGAAGTGGCTAAGTTGAAGATAGCAAGATTCAGAGAGTCTGTATCCCACCATTGCCCAGAATGACAGTCTGGTTCCTAAACAAGAAGACAAGCATACAAAAAGCATCCTGCACTGTGCCCCAGCCCTGATGTGGTTCATACCCAGGACAGAGGGAGACAAACACCATCTCCATCCAAGGCTTGGAAGTAGTTCAGCTTGTTGGAAGTCCTTAGACACTTGACATAGAGCAAAATGCAGTGGCCATGGAGATTTCTACTGAGCAGCCTGGGTGGAGGAGGATGAGCCATACCTCAGATACACGAGTTTGATTTTTATAGATCTGATGGCTTCTTCCTTTTATGGGTAATTTGTTTTAGCTTGGCTTGCAATGTCAAGTCCAACAATGTGTGTGTGTGCCACAATTTAGGGTTGCATATACATGGATGATTACACAGCACAATAATTTGTTAAGCCACACTAATTTAATGATATGCTAATACATTCACTATTAGATTTCCCCTTCTCTTAAGAGCATGTGATTAAATATGTGTTGATTTAGCATCAGGTTGACTCTTTTAGCTTGTGACCCACCATAGACCACATTTTCTTTGCTTTATTTTTTCTCAAAGGAATATTTTGTCACATCTGAGCTTGATCTCATCTTTCAGTATACCATTTTTCATTTTTAATTCACTGAATTACATCACATAAATTTAGAAAGTGTGTCCAGTTTTTTTGGGATCACTGTGAATTTTGATCATATTCTCTATGGAACCCGTAACCACTCCCAGGTTGATGAATATTATATTTTTTAGTAAACACCAAAATTGTCAATGAAATTTCTGACTAGTACTGAGAGCGGGTTAGATTTTTCTAAGATTCTCCCTTTCTCTCACACTTCAAAAGGCCTTTGGATTTCACAATGGGTTAAGGATATATGTATATTAAAAATAATATTTTCAGCTGCATCAGTTTTAATTTTACAACCATTTTATTTAGAAAATATTTTCCTAGTTTTATATAAAAATTTTACACTGGAACGGTATCAAAGGCCTTAATGAAGTGAAGATCTATCACAGCTTACTGTTTTTACCTAATTCCTTAGGTAAAAACATCCTCTTAGAGAAGAAAATTAAATTGACTGTCATGATAGGATATTGGCAAACCTCTGTTGCCTAATTTTTATCACAATATTATCCCCTAGCTACTTATAAATTGCCTGTTTAAAAATTCACGGCAGAATCTGTTCAGGGATTGTGGTAGGACTGCAATAGGTTATGTAAGGTACTTGTCTACATTTCAAAATTTTCACACTTCAGCTGTGCTGCTGCAGTTAAAACAATAACAGCCTTCCACAAACCCACTCTCAGTGTCACTGCAGTTCAACTGGAATAAATACGCTAATTCCAGAGCATGTATTCTGCACCTGATTATTTGGTTCAGCAATTGAAATAAAATATGTCACATCTATGCTCCAGCTTTACTTGACCTTACTAGTTCATCAGTGATGCCTGTCCTTATTTATATGGGTATGCCTATAATTCTAAGGCTGACATGCAACCATCTGTGAAGCTGTTGTACAAGAAACAGCTTGCCTGTTAGTTCTGAGATCCTTTCCAGATTGCAGGAAGGATCACTCTATTTTAGGGAACTCATGGAGGCTAAGAGAGGATAAAAGGTTATTGAAGTTTTGCCTGGAAGGGATCAAGGCCTTAGTTCTAATATAACAGTACAGAACTGCAAGGAGTGATGCTCTGTGTCATAACTTCTAGTGTTAGGAGACAGACAAAAACGAGCACTAAGCTGCTGTAATGACTCTAAATTTCATTCTCATTAGAACTGGTGACGTACAGCTGAAAAATTCTGAGCCTTCCACAACAGGTATTGAAGATGAAAATTCCTTCATAGAAGCAATGAGCCAGCAGAGTACTGAATGCTGAATTTTGTTGGTCTTACTGCCAAGATCTTTCCCAACCTAGCATCAATGATTAAACAAGATGTCAGCTTCCACCTCCAGTTGACTCAGGATGCCAAAATTTACCATCTCTGTGTTAAATTTTCAAACAAACATCTTTCTTGGATTCACTCCCTTCACGGGAAGACATCCCTGAGGGTATCCTCCAACCCACTTCATTATCGTCTCTTTTTCTGATATCTGTAAAACAAATGACAACTGATGGGATGCTGAGATGCTGCTCTTCATTTTAATTAATAGTATATCACTTTTTCCTTCAGTTTTTCTCCTGTGTCTGCCTATCTGTTGTTTCTTACCTATCGGCTGGGTTGTAAACTCTTTGTGTTAAGGGAAATATATTCATTTTGTAAATGCACAATGTTGTCTTGGTCCACAGCTAGAGCTTGTAAGTGTTACAATAGTATATATAATAAATGAGCAGTAAAAATCTAATGATTCAAGTAACTAAGGTCTTTTCTATGCCAAACAAATTCATATTTGTCATAGTATTTCTGGTACCTCCTTTGTTTAGACTCAGGGACTCCACACATCTTTGTTTCATGCCTACCATGACTTTTTTCTAATCAAGAAATGTGGCAAAGTATTGATCAAATTTTCTGCTGAGTTGCTAAAGCCATTCCCAGAAGGAGACTTGTATGCCCTGGAAGGAGCTGAAAAAAATGAAGGAGGCTAGAAGTTCGTTTTGGCTATTCTGTTGCAAACAGTAAAAACACACAGAGAGATGCTCCAGGATTCACCTTGTCAAAACAAATCCATGCAGTTACTTCTGCCCACTAACGACTGCTTACAAATAATTCAGTTTTGGGTGTTTTAGAAGCAAAAGAGACTATTATTCTTTCTGTTAATGACACACAATGGTCTGATTCAAAGTCAGTACATGATATTCTATACCTATAGTATTGATGACTATAAATCAAAACACATTGATAGCATTGCATAGCTGAATCTGTTATTTTCCATTTCCTTCAGATTTTATGTGTCTTCCTTTGAATTCAGCTAAAATCCTATAAAAATTATTTTTTAAAAAATTAATTTCTTCACAGTCCAAAGGCTACAAGTCTTGAGTAATAATTTAGTGTTGTCTACAAATTGTCTGATTAGAAATGTTGTATTTTAACTAATGCAAAATTTAAAATGTAATAAAGAATGTACTCTATTTTTTCTCAAAAAATTTAATTGCAGAATTATTTACAGGAGATGAACATAAACAATACATAAACCAATTGAAAGAGGCAGCTTCATAAAAGAGCCATGGGGCAAAATAGTGAAGCACATTTTCTTACAATCAGCTGGAGGTGAGTAGAGAACCATGAAAAAAGAATAACTCAATAATAAAACAATTTTCAAATGTCTTCAAAGTAACAAATAACATTCTGGTAAAGAAGATATTACTGAGAAGCGAGAAATTATTGTAGCAATGAAACAACATACTGTACATTCAATTTAGGTATCCTGCATGCTACTAAATAGAATTTATCAAAAGAACCATAAAAGCATGAGAAAGAGAATTACATAAAATAGTTTAATTCTAGTGAAGTGTAGCTTTATACAGATGGTGAATATTTGGCACTCAGTTCATCCTCATTGTTGATATGATTTCTTATGTATATATATATTTATATATATTTATATATACTTTTAATGATAACTAAACAGCTAGTTTCCTGGTTCTAACATTCCTTGAAATTCTATAGGAGGCATTTAATTTAGTCCTTAGGCCACACTTGATTATTTTGGCATGTCACATGGTAAATGAAAGTATGAGTTTTGTCTCTGTACAGAAAATCCTGCACAACCATAGTGGCTTTTCTTCAGGAAAGAACAGTTCTAGAGCATATAAGCCAGGCTACTTGAAAGGGAATTTTTCTTCAGTCAGGAAATTAATATATAAATTGAACTAAACAATACATACATGCTGAGCCCTTTTAAAACAAGATGGCCATACTATTAAACCTCCAAAGGGGGAAATCAAAGCATGGACATGAGCATGTGGATTCCATGGGTAATTATAAACAAAGCTAGCTTTTCTTTGTCAGGACTGCCTGCAGACACTTGAACCCAATACCGAACCCTCTGCTTGATTGTGATCTACCTGAAAGGAAGAACGAGATCATACAAAGAAATGACGCACTCACTAACTCCAATGATGAGTCCTTCCTACCTCAGCAGATCTTGCGGAGTCAGATATTGATCTGAATTATACTGATTCAGATCTAAGATTTCTTTCTGGTTTCAGTTTCTTAGCTTTGATTCTAATACAGTCGGGAACAGAACTTAGCCCTAAGCTCTGCAATAATCTGTCTCACAAATAAGAAATTTGTATGACAGTTGAGCTTTAGGAATGGGAAATACTGTGATCAGTGCAAACGGCAAGGGAAGGAGAAGAAAATTCCTCACTAATGGGCTGTGTTGGTAAATAATGACCATATATTCAAATAAGCCTCCCCCTCACTTAAGCTTAGGTGAAAATATTTGTGGTTTTGTACCTAGAGAAGTAAAAAATCCTGTCCAACAAAACCAACTTAGAAAAATAAAAATTTTGCCTTAATAAAATATAGAATTAAATTGCCAGCTGATGAAAACTGTTCTGTGTTTGCTCAGTTAAAAAGGAAGCCTTGTAGACCTACTAATTTAACGTATCTATGATCTGACTTCAAAAGCCCAGTTCTTTTTCAGCAATGAAGGATAATGGGAGAAAAGCTGTATGTGGAAAGGTGGATCTGTGAACATGAAGTCTTCTTCTGCAATCATCTTTTAAGAAATGTGATATGCATTTAATAAGAAGAGAGCTGGAATGCATTTTTTTGATATAGAATCATAGAATCATTTATGTTGGAAAAGACATTCAGTTATGAATGCCATGGCCTCTCGCAGCTATCAGAATTTTATTTCATTAAGAGGAGCCTGAATCAGCCTAAATACGCTGGCCAAATTTTCTTTTGGGCAACGTTCCATTTCAATTTTGGTTTTATACTTGCTGTCCTGAACAGCCTATTATGTAGTTAAACAGCTACAGCATTACGCCATTGAGGTAGCTGTATTTCAGAGATAAATTAAGCAATTTTTGTGGATACAGAGGGCTTAATTCCTGACAGGACTCTGAGTGCATATGAGTATGCCATAAAACAGCTGTTCCCAAAAAATGGTCCCTGGAGGTGAACACGGTGAATAGTTGCTGATGAGCCGTGGGGCTGCAGTAGGCAGGGAACCTGCCACGGCCGTCAGTGTTGAGGATGAGCTGCAAGAAAGTGGCACTATCTACAGGAATGAGAGCACTGACTGTGGTTCCTGGGTCCAGCTGTCTGGAACCATGACAGTGAAAAATTTTTATATATATAGATATATGTATATATTCTCTTTCTGTTCTATGCAGTATGAAATGGCAGCTTCTCCTCTGCTGATCCTGCCCATGCAGAGAGAGGTGTCCCCATTGCTCTGCCATACAAAGAACCCTTAGGGTTAGAGCTGAGTCTCATTAAAGAGCAGTTGCCCAAACCAAAGCACAATTATCATGCCTAAGTCCTGTGCCCCACGTCATGTCTCATGTCAGCAGGGCTGGAGGCAGACCCAGGGAGAGAACAGGATGCTTGGGGAAGCTTGCTTTTGCAGCATGTACCCCAGATGGATCTCTCCTGCTAAGAAAGCGGGGAAGAATGCACTTGTGAGGGGAGACTTGCCAAGATTTCTGACCAAAAGGGCTCAGCTGCAGGCGCCATCAGCTTCTGAGCCTGGCGCAGACCAGGGGTCTCCTCCCAGGGAGCTCCTTCACTGCAGGGACCTCACTGCCATCATCGTGAACTGAAAAAGCAGAGATTGTTCTGGAATGTTAATTTGGTGCTCATCACTCCCTGCCTACTCCCTCGAGAGATGGTATGAGCATTGCCCTCATCTCTGCTTTGCTCGGGTCTTCCTCTCAGTTCAGTTAGTCTTTGCTTCTCCTTCAGCACAGGCTCAGACTGTGAGGGTCCTCCCAGGTGCTGGAAGGGTGCTGTGGAAGGAAACTCGCCAGCAGCATGGGGACAGGCAGGAGAGCCCCCAGCACCCCTCCATGCTGGGTTACCTGCCCCAGCTACAGCCCAACCTGGAGTTTGTGTGTTGGCTAATAAAGTGCTTGGAGATCCTTCTGGATGAAAGGCACTGTATAAATGTGGGTGTCAACCTGTCATACACCAGGAAGCACCTCTCTAGACACATGTGCTGATATTCCTCACCTCAAACGCAGTTTGTGGGTGGTATCCCTACATCACAAGATGCTCTAGGAACAGTAATGGGAGTAACATTGCATCACAATTCAGTTAAGTCTCTAACACTGAGGCTTCTGTTTCACAGCTTGACACCTGGAGCTGCCAAACCAGCTTCAGAGCTGAAATGGACATGCGTAAACCAACACTTGATGGATGAGCCCCTGGTGTGCCCCCTGCCCCCGGTGCCATTGCTGAAATGCTGAGGAGGGCATCAAACCCACCGGCTGGACAGGGCAGGCTCAAGGCTTTGAACTCAAAAGGCTGAGCTGGGCTTATCTGGAGGCCCGCTGCTCTGGGAGAGGGGGCCAGGGTGGACCTGCATGGAGAGAGCCTGGGACAGAGTGGCAGTGTTGCCTGAGGTGCCATGACCAGGAGGCTCTCGAGGGCACCGCTCCCCCAGGACACGAGGAGGCTGCGGATCACGTAGGGCACATCACGTGTGACACCACCATGTAGCAGTTACTTCTTTTCTTTGCAAAACCTCCCAACGACCAAACAGTCCTTCACTTTATACTAGATGGAGTGCTGAAGAAGTAGAGTACTAATTTACTGATACAGCAGGACATGAACTTATTTTAAAACAAATAATTTTCATTATATGAAATGTATGTTATGTCTATCTATCCATATATATGAAATTCACACGCTTTCCTATGCACACTTTAATTCCTTCCTGATTGATCTCAAATCTAACATAGTGTCAAGGTTTAAGTATGAATTAAAATATAATTTTTTTGGTATTAAACTGTACAATATTTTTAGTCTTTGCATACTGCAAAAGGCCATTCTAATCAGGTTGACACGAACTAATAAAATACTTCATAATGTCCTTCACCAAATTACAAAGAATTTAAAAATCTAAAAAAATATACAAAGCAAAAATAAGTATGGCAAATATCAACTATTTTACTAGTCAGGCCTTTATCTTTATTTAAATTTTATGAATTCTCTTTACTATACTTGTGTTTTACATGCAATGACTAAATGAACAGGGACATTCTATAATTTTAATGGGTTAAAATAAATATCAGTCCAATTAATATTTCATTAAACACTAGACTATTTTGCTATATCCAGCTGTTCTGTGTGGGTCTACACCATGAACTCAAAGCAGAAAGTATTCCACTTCCTATCTTTCTGTTTATTTATGTTCCTCCTATGTTGTTTTTGTTACTGAATTTTATTTTTATGATGTGGGGTCAGATTACAGTTGTTCTGCTTAAATGTGTATTATGATACTACAGGCAGTGTTTCTCATGTCATATAGTGAAGCAACATGATTTATTTGCAACACAAGTATGATAAGCATAATGTTATTTTTCTAAACTAACCAGATGTACAAAATGTAAATAGAAATGGCTTATTTGCCTTAAATGATATAATTTTACCACAACAATAAGTTAATATATTGCACTTCAAAATGTAACGTGCACAGATAATATATTGTCAGATTTTTTAGTAGGCATCTAGTTTACATTTGATTCTTTCTGGTTGCTGTTTTTGTTGTTTTTTTTGATTTTTTTTTCCTGACCAAGGTCTAACAAACAGCAGTCACAGATTTCTAAATCTTCTATTGAACATTTTCTCATAAAAGCATGGGAAATGTAAAACACAGACTGCTCCAAGTCTGCATCATTAGGCCAGCTGGGATCTCAGCTTACCTGCAATCTCTTGGGTTTACAATTTATCTTCATAAAGTCTGATTGCTAGCAGGATCAGGTACAGCTTGTCTTAATCGCATGACCTGTTGCTGCAGATTGGAGGGTTCAAGCGAGTAAGGCAAGTGTGATTTCTCCTCAAAGTATGCAGGAAAATTAGATAAAACATATCAGCTGCCATATATATATATATTTTTGTACAGGTGTGTGTGTTTCTCTTCTAAATTTCTAGGAAAGACACTGACTTTGGTTTTGTGTGGATATTTCTAATTAGCAGCTACACTTTAAGATACTAATTTTCAAGACTAAAGATGCCAGTGTCTGTACGTACTTTTGTATTTAAAATAGTACAACAACTATAGGAAGTAGCATCAATATTGTACGCTACCTAGAATTCAGCTCTTTCCGTAATAGAAAATGCCTTGAAAACGCAAGGGAAGGGAAATATAATGTTTTCATCTATAGAAGAATATTTCAGGGATTTATTCTTTTTTTTCTTTTTTTTTTTTTTTGCATTCTTGAAGGATATACATTCGTCTTGGTTTTTGCTTCCAAATATAATTTAAGGCTATTTGGTAAAGTATACACCAGATATCAGGCTCAATTTACAGGGGTTTCTTCTCACAGAAACTTCTCAAAACTTCATCTCTAAAGGTTCATATCTTGAAGCCAAGTATGCTTTATCAGCTGTGCTCCAAAGACAGAAGTCATGCTTAATAACATACACTGTAGGAAAAAGAGAAGGAAAAAGAAAAAAAGCAAACAAAAGAAAACAGATTTGAAGCAATGTCGGATCTGCATAACCTACAATACTTCATGTTTTCAGTCATCCATCAGGCTGCAGGGTGTGTGGGATTTGTATTTAAAGTGCTCATCAGGTGAAGAACCAAAGTGCTCAAGTATAATTAAATAATTGTTCTGCCTATGGCAAAATGCATTGCATTTGTTAAAGCAGGTAAACAGGGAATGTGGTAGCTGGGGCTGTTTGTCTCACTGGGTTCACACTGTTTTGACCTAAAGTTGTGTTCAGTAGGATTCAAACCTTGGAACTGGGGGCTGCAGGTTACTCATCTTATTGCGTCTTCACCTGAAGACTTCTAAGTGCTGGATTGCTCAGTTGGCTCTGGAAGGTAGGTGAAGTGGAATAATTCTGTCTTAATTTGTTTTAAATTAAAGCCTCTTGACTGTGGAAGTTGCCACTTCTCTCCTGACAATGTGAGGCTTGAAAACATATTATTTTCCTTGTATTCCATGGCTGGAAATCACTTATCTCTTGAGTCATGTTTTTTTTTTCTATGTCTGAAGCAAGCAAGAAGTTTATTCTTGCCATAAATGATACTGCATAGAAAAATAGTTCTAAAAAAAAATACAACTGTAAACCACAGTTCACCTTTACCTTAACATAACCATTTAAACTTATATATACTTACCACTCACATTCATATTTCTTAAACTGTTTACAACATCACAACTGGCATTTTAAACAAGCAATATTTTTTGTTCTCAAGGATACCCTGGAAACTCAATTGTTATAACAATTTGAGAGTTTTAAATAGTACATGTAGCACAGCTCTTGAAATGAAAGAGAGAAGGTTTATAAAATAAATGTTAACATGTAAAAGAACTGTTAAAAATGCAATGAGTGTTCCAAAGGAGTGAGTATAACTTTTTCTTTACGCATCCTACTACAGAAGATCTAACTTTTTAAGGCTTCCGTTTTCCTTTCACCCATCACTCAAGTCCTCGTGCATTACAATTTTGCTTAGGTTTCAGAGTGTCGTTATGCTGCTAACAGCAAATGTTTCTTAGTGGACATTCCCACCATCACCAGACTTGTATGCTTCTTGGTTTCTGATGAACTTTGGAGTTTTAGTGGCTGGGTATCCCTGTTCATCTCCAGAAACTTGACATGAGATGAAAGGCCTAATGTTATTTTGCAGTAACAAAGATGAAAAGAGTGGCAGAGCACATGGGTAAATATGTTAGCTGGGTTCTAGCAAAAGAAACTGGAGGTCAAAGAGATAAATGGGTTCTTTCTTTCCTGCTCTTTACATTTGTAGCACCTTCTACTTGGATTAGCTAATGCCTCTAGTGAATGGTGAGATGCACCCATTTATAGTTTGTTATTCTTATCCCTAATTATCACACATTTTATAAAAATATAAATAACAAAAAAGTAAGCTGGGTTCCATCTCAAGAGGTGTTTCTTGTTGTCCTCTGAGAATATATTGGATAAGTCAGGTCTTGGCAAGCCCTATCCATTGTAGCTGATTGTAAGTCAGACAATACAAAAAGAAGTCGTTCTTGCGGTGAGCTCAGCAAATTCTGAGGAAATCAAAAGCATTCCACTGTGCTTATGGTACAAAGAACACAACAGCAAGGGCATATTTAGTGGAGAGAATGAGACAAAAATTACCAGGTAAGTGACAAACTGTACAAGCATTTTGTTTAAAAAAGGAACTCTGCAGCATTCTGTCTTTAAAGCCGGGTTTGAGCCTCTGGGATATAGATCTCGATGCTGTCTGCACGTTCTGTGGCTGAATTCTGCCGGAAAGAGGCTGCTCGCTTGGCAGCCATCAGCCGTCTTCTAGCTTCTTGTCGCTGTCTGTCGGGCAGGTCCAGAGATTTTTCTCTTGTGATAGGGAATTTTCCTTTTGGGGGCTTCTTTGGTACAGGAGGAGGAATCTTTCTTTCTTCCTGCAATAGGGCATTAAAACCAAGGGTGAACTGCATGCAGAAGGTGCTTGTCAGCAGAGCATGCACATCGAAGACATAAAATGCAAAATACTGATTACATACATCAAGCATGCTCAATTTGTGCTTGCCCATCAGCTGACTAATGGATTACATGAACAGCTATCCACACTAGGGACATTGACAAAATCCCTTTTGACAACCATTACACATTCTGCGGTCCTGTGCCTGAAAAAGGACTGCGCTTCTTCTACTGTCCTTGCAGGTATTGGCACATGCAGTCTGCATACCTCACTTTCATATGGATTTGTTTAATTTTAGCTGACACATTATTACACTCATTATAAACAGAAACACACACTGGCTCTCCAATAAGAATTCAGCGCATCTGTGTGGCCTGATCAAGTGAAAAGACCCTCTAAGGTTAGCAGGACAGGATTTTTGATGAAATTAATCATACTGAGTTTAGCCTCAGCTGGATATGAGATAGCAGCTGTGTATACATGTCTATTAGTTTAGTCTCCTCCATGAATTGCTAAATGGAAACATTCAAGCACCAACCAGAGAGAGAACATAGGGCTATTATTCTGCTTGTCAGCCTGCATCATTTTAAAGAAAATTATTCTAAAGAATTATCAAATTATAAAGTGAAAGCGAGTAGGTTTTGTTACCAAAGTATCTGTAAATTTCTCTGCAGGTGTTAAATCAAGAATTGTTTTGAAGTATGAAATGGATATTTTACTCCATTTAGAGGCTGTGAAATATCATATGAGATAAGATACCGTATCAAGGAATTGTACAGTAGTTTAGATTAGAAGAGATGGACGTCTGGAGGTGATATCATACAATCCTCATTCAAAGCCCATTTGAAATTAGACGCAACATTGAAGTTAATGTTTCTAATGTCATGTTTAATACTGGACTACATATCCCCAAAGATGGGAGACTCCACAATTTCCCATGTTTATTTATGGTTATTGTGATTGATCTCTTTGCTATATAATTTCTTACAGTAATGGTAATAGTACAGAGTATGGGCTGTTCTTTATGGAGAACACAGTTAATTTGATGCACAGCAGGATTCAAATAATACAAAAATTGAACTGATACACCTATGGTTTTACAGACTCTTCATTGTTTGGTCTTTAAAAAAAAATAAAATTCTGAGTCTTCTACCAAAATGCAATAGCCAAGGCTAAATAACTAAGGTTATTTAAAAACATAGTTCTATATTCAACAGGAACAGTGCAGCAGCCTAAGATGCTATTCCCCATGATAGCCAGTTCTTCCAGTGTTTATTTTGTCTATTTCCTGTTTTCAGCCAGGAACAAAAGGGCTCCATTCCTCTTGTTCCATCTTTTGTTTTTTTCCACTTTTAGTTATTTCCCTCTTAGGAACATCACTGTTGCTGTCACTACAATAATTTCTTACTTCCAGTTGTCACTAGTAAGCAAGAGTTGCAAACTCACCATCCACCAACCCGTTGGCTGAAAATTAAAATCCAAGAGGAGCATGAAGAAATGAAAAAGTTGTCAAAATGCCTCCTAATTCCTCCCAAACCAAACAAGTATTCACCTGAGGCCAACAGTACTGACTCAAACCAAATGCTGTTTTCATCTGACTGATAGAATAATCAGCAAGGATAGCGGGATAATAAGGGTAAGGGACGGAGCTCTAGAGAGGGGAAAGGCAGTTTCAGAATTACCTTGCTTTAATGGGCAATTTGCCACCTTTGCTTTGTAAGCATCAGGGTGGGGCATCTCCCGGACAGTGGAGTTGCAGGGCAGAAATGTGGGCAGTTTGCCAACAGCACTCTTTGTCCCCCAGATTTTTGTGGGCTGAACTTTGGTATGACCTGCACTATGTTTTGTCATATGCTTCCAACTCATTTCTGTTCTAGTATCAGTTGTGTCGTGTAGGCAGGGTTAAACACTGAAGTGCTCAGGTTTGGGCTGCCCCAAATGTAGCAGAGTGCCAAGTTTACTTTGTTTGAATTCTTGAGCTATTGTCTTCAGTCTGAATTAATAAGAATATATTTCAGTTCTAGCCTTTAGAATGTGAATTGAAATAATTCAAACAAAAGTGTTATGGAGTGAAGTAACTTAGCAAACCCCATTTTATTTCTTAAACAATTCAGCTCAACATTGTTAAAAAGACAAACCCCCTCACATCTAATGGAAGTTTCCATGTAAAAACTGGGCCATGCCAATTAAATACTTCCCAGGGTTAGAAGCCTATCATGTTTTATTATTGTGTTTAACACAAGGAGACTGCAGGACTACAAATGGGGAGTAAATGGTATTGTCCATGGTCTACTTACCTTCCTTTCGGGTGATTCTATTATTTTCCATTCATTGAGTTTCAACTGGTGCAGTTCATCAAACTTCATGCTGACGTCTTCAATTGAGAGCTGCAGTAAGTCCCAGAAACCTGCTAGGTCCTGGGAAGTTGGTCTCGGCATGGCACTCGGGTCCTGTCAGGAGCAAAGGAGAGAATATGAATAGACCAGGAGGCTTTAGAGAGTGTGCACTGAGGCAGGAAAGGCATCGTGCCAGATTACATTTCTGCAGCGCTGCTCAGTGCTAAGGCCCTTTGCTCTTTACAGCTGGGAGCTGTGACTGGAAAGTTGTGCCTCCTACACAACCCAAACATGAATGAGCTGGGACGTCACATGCGAGCCTTCTTGAATTTGCAGCATGGGAAGTTCCTTACACCATATGCTGTGCTGACCTGCATTTCTAAAAAGGAACAAGCTGACAGCCTCTGCCTGCTGATTATTAAAGGGAAGGGGAACGTGGTTTGTATTCCAGACAGCCTGAAGTTTTGCTCTTTAAAAATTGCATTCACGACAGCTGATCAGAAGACAAAACAATACCACAAAGACTTGTCAGCTTATGCTGAACTCAATGTTTACATTGGCTTGCATTTTAAAACGTGTACATGAGGCATGAAATTTTGATGGGGATGGTAGGATTTTGTTGTCCAGGGAGTTGAATCACACAAAGGAACTGGGAAGGCATAACCACCAGGTACCGCAATTAAGTGGCTCTATGTGCACAAGACTTAATGGAGCAAACATTGGTCATAACAATTAGCAAGATGACCCTCTATTTGATTATTAACCTGCTGCAAAAGCTGGATAAAAATTGCAATACAAGGTGGTATGCAGGCTTTTAACCCTGTGCTTTCTGAGCATTGGTGCTAGTTCAGGAAGATAGCTTTGTCAGTTTAATGAGATAGAGTTTAATTGGTAAATATGTCTGTGAAGGTAGAGGAGAGATGTCTTTTTCCTTCCAGAGCAGGAAGAAGCCATTAAGATAGTCTAAAGAATGGAGCTGGGAGAGATGGAATCAAAACCAGGCCAAAGGAACTCTGGATCTCCTCATTCCTGGGCAAAAGCTGTAATGACTAGTTTACAGTGTTAGCATCACTGCTGTTACTGCTGATGCAAGGTGCCGTTTCCCACCTTTTACAAATCTAGTGGAGAAAGGCATTTTAGATATTAAATACAACATGTAGTGTTACCCATACCTAGATACATTTTGGAATCTGGGGAAAAAACAACTTAGAAGTCTTCACCAGAAGAAAGTCTCCTTTTCATAGGGAGCTTCAGGGATTTAACAGAATTTGCCATATAGATTATACCAGACTTCTGAGAAAGGTTGCAACTCCAGATTAGTGTTTACTGAAAACTACTTCATCGGGTAGATCCCAATTTACTACAAAACGATTTAAAATTTATGTCAGTGGTATTAGTTACTCTACAGAGGTCAATATCTCAGGCTTTAGGACCCAACTCTTTGTGTGAAATTTTTCAGGATGCTCCCACAGCAGTATATCTTATCTTGCAATTTGTTCTCTCCAGCCTGGTCTCCTCAGTTACTCTCCCCAGTTTCCTCTAAACAGCCAGAAAATGATGCCACTCATTGCAAGGCCACTTCATTCTGAATCAAATCTAATTGCTCTTCTGTACCTTTGTGCTCCCCACTCTGCTCATGGTATTTGTTATGACCATGGCCTCCAGCACAGCTCTTGCAGAGGTCTGTGCCATGTGTGGTCTGGACACAAGAGGGCTGCCTCCTGCTTCATACAGATCCACAGTTCACAAATAAATGCTGGCACAAATGAATACTATTACAGCTAACTAAGTTTTGAAAAGATTGGCTTAAACCTGCTTCTTCATAGACGCTGCTCATTTATTTGTATTGTACTTGGAATTCAGCTTGGCAGCCCTCCTTCTGAAGGAAGGCTAAATTAAGCAACAAGTACCTAGCTGGTGCTCGAGCTGCTCTGTTTTTGTCTGCAACCATGACATATTAAGCAATGATCTCACTAGCTGAGCAGGATCTGTGCTGACTAGAGAGTGTGCAGGAGGACACTTCAAGGTAAAAAACCTGTGAGTTACAGGAACAAATGTGAATAATGTAGAAGGGAGAAGTTATTAGTCAGTAATAGGTGTTTTTCTGTAGTTAGTGTGAACAGGATGTGTGTAGCAGATACCAGCCAGATTTATAAAAAAAACTTCATCGAAGCTTAAGTTTTTGTAAAATTACCTTAAATTAGAGTCTTTGATAATAGGGCTTAACCCAGAGCGTAATCAAATGTGCCCCTTGAAGTTCCCAGGACCCTTTAGAAAAGTCCATAGGAGACAGGTGAGCTTCCTGGTTAAATTTCAGTTTGAGTAAGTATATTTCTCTTCTTAAACCGTTGCTGCCTTTTGAATTGGCAGAATTAAACGCTATTGTTCTTTGTCCTACATTTATGCTTATAGATGCTGAACACTGTCAGAGAAACCGCCGTGTGGCAGGCCTGTGCGTGTTGGATGTTTTCAAGCAGAGGAACACACTAGCTGGCAGTATTCCCATGGGGCACTGAGATGCTGCCTTAGGAGCACATGGAAAGCCTGCTGTGGATATACACTAAGTGACTATTTAGCAATAAACTCTATCATTAGGCATAGGAAGACAAGCCTCCAAACATGAATGACCTAAAGTCCAGCCTTGCAGTTGCTGTTTTCTGCAGAGCCCATTACTGGTTTAATGAAACTGAAGAATATTCAGAGTCTAATCTCCAGAGTGGGATAAAGCTGCTGTTATGGAGTTCAAAGGTTTATTATCCAAATAAGAAAGAGAGAAGTAAAATCTTGCCAGCTTTCTGGTCATGCGGTCTGCAAAGCTGTAGATTTCTCCTTGTGCTCCTATTGCTTTTGCAGTAATGAATTGTTCTCACTTCCAAATAGCTGACAGCCGTGCTGAGCAGGAATTTCATTTGCTATCACAGTAATGCTCTCAGCACAAGTGCTTGGCCCACTTGAAGATAAATGAAGTGGAGTGGAGGTTAGGCTCTCCAAATCTTAGTTTGCATAGCTTAATCGGGTAATGGAGGGCATTTTTAAATTTGCAGTGAGAAACTTTTAGACAATGATGAAGATTTCCTCCTTTTTATATGAAACAAATTACTAGATAGACAACACACATGGTGTATTTGATAATACAGACGTGGTCATCTGCTTGCCTGACTTTGTATGTCTCCCTCTGTCATTCTGTAACAGCTATTAAAATACTTGTTTTGACAGAGTCTTTGAAGTGGATAATCGGATTTTTTCCTAATGAGGACCATGTATCTTATTATTTTCTATCAGAAGGTATGACTTTTTGGCATGACTTTCTCAGTAATATTTGATTTCAGTTTCAGGAATTCTGAATGTTTAACTTTATGGATGGAAAGTAGCAAGTAGGTCTCTGCAGAAAGGATGTTCTGCCTTAAAAGTTATATGGCAAATGCCAACAAGCAAAGAAAAGTATCTAACCAGACATATAGGTCATGTCTGCTGTCATGCATGCAACAGAATTCAGCATTTTCAATATATGAGGTGCAGGGAGAGTCAAAAGGAGAATGTTACACTTGATATTTGAGAGAATCAAAGAAAGGTGTTCTACCACTGACAGTAGCTAGAAGAATTACATTCTTCTATTGATTAGTATCATCTTGCCTCAATGTTTGTATCACTGATGGCTGCTGTCATATTAATGAAGATAACATTTAGAATTGAATTAGTCTCTAATGAACTTCCAGAACAATAGCAGTAACTCTCGTAAGTAATATACTGCATCTGTTCCTTTAGCCCCAGGACATCTTATATATAATTGGCAATGCAAATTACGCAACCCAATTTTATGAACATTATGTATATCTCATTTCCAAGATCAGTCCTGTTTCAGGTAGGTAGAAAGCTGGATTCTCCACTATTCTATTTTACTATTCACCACTTACTGTAATGTGAAAATTTTCCCCTTTCTTACCTGAAATACAGTTGCTATATTACAGTATTACAAAAATAAGCCATAATATTATGTCTCAGAAAACTTGCATTAGTTCCCTTTTCATTTTCTTTTCTTTAATAAAGACAGCAAAAAGAGAAAAGACAAAACATAATCAGACTGAAATTACTGGAATTACATATTTGCTTTGAAAAAAAAAATGTCCTAGCACCATACTTAAGGATAAAGTTTAAAGAAGGGAAGCAATAAGACAAAACGTAGGACATGAAAATAACGTTTCAGAATGCTACTGCTGTTGTTTTTGAAATAAAAATATTAAATTTTAAAATTCTGTGGACAAATAACCTTAAACTCTGTAAGAATAGACAGGCAGAGTGACTTACCAGATTTTGCTGACAAAGCCAATAAAATTGCTGGAACTTCTGAGACATCAGGAGCTGAGCACTTCCAACAGCACTTCGGATCTTACCTAGAACTAAACACACAGACAGATTATTACCAATAAATGTTTTTTGGCAGTAAATGCCAAATCCAGCTCAAAAATATGTAGCTGAAATTCCTGTTTATTTTATAAGGAAGTAAATATTTGGGCTTGTTGCTTGTGATTATACACATAAAGTATTTTTTAAAAAGACTGAGATATAAGAAAGCTCAGTGGCACCTTGATGTCAAAGGGAGCTTTACATGTACCTTACATAATATGCTCTGGTTCTGCAATTGCAAATTATTTCACTCAGTTGTGTGGATGATCCCAGGGCGAATTTTCTTTATCCTGTCTGTTCTGAGGGTAAGGTTAATACATTAAACTGTAATATAACATACTCCTTCCATAAGGATGAGATCTTCAGAGGAATTACATCTCTGAGACATGTCTTGTTACACCCATTAGGAGTTACAGGTTGTCTACCAAGGAAAATATATGAAGTCCTCAGCACAGGACCTTCAGAAAAAGTAGGACACAAGCAGATGCTCCAGGACTTTGCTGAATCAGGATCAACCCCCATGGACACATTGGTATTTCCCCACTGTCCATTTACAGTGTGCATAAGCACTGGGAAAGGGACCAAACTCATTTTACTTGACTTTGTTTCCAAGTCTCATTTGACTTCACTTTGTTTCCAAGAGTCATCTGTCTAAATTAAAATTTCTGAATGCTCTATAATCAGTGATCTGAGCTCGTCAGCTCAGCCATGTTAGGCACTTATTTTTAGATGAGCTGAATTTCTTCTGGAGATGCCTCTGTCTTTCTATTGACTATAGTGCCTAGGGGGATTGGCTTATCCCTAAGAAACTAAATCCTCCTGACTCCCACAGTTGCTGGGATATATACCATACTTTGGTAGGTAGCACCATGCTTTCCTACATCTCCTTTCTACACAGCCTTTCCTACTCTTCCTTTCCTCCACATCCATCTCTGTGATGAAAATACAACACTTTAAAAAGCATGATAAACTGTGGTCTCAATGGAAGATTGATTTTAGCTGGAGAATTTCCAGATCTTTTTGTAATGTTAAAGATATACAGAGGTGAAGTAAGGGTAGACAGGAATTACTTTGACTTATTTTACTTACATTTGGGGAAACCAAACTGATAATTCAAACAGGATGGAGAGGGTGGAATGAAGTTACAATAGTACAGCAGAACTGATCCGCAGCCCATGATATAGGAAATATTAAACTCCATCAGGGCTTAACATTTTGTTGTTATTTAGAATAAGTACAGGACGGCATGTGAAACCAGGATCTTGGTAGTAGGTTTTACATTTTAATTCTGCTTTCTCTAGACCAGAGAAACATCTGCTCACCCACAAGTAGTAAGAGAGAATTTGAAAGTTTTGGGCTCCAGTTACAAACTCAGTAACTTTCAAAGCATGTGTTAATGTGTAGAGCTGTTGTTCTCAAACTCTATTCCATTTTCTGTTAGATAAAGAGTACAGCTGTGCCATACTACTAAATTAAACAGCAATATACAGAATTCATCAGTCCTGTGTGACATCCATTATGAAAGTGTTAACTGGTTCAGGGCTTCATGAGTAATTCACTGGGGTTTATTTTTTTTTGTTGGCCAAATGAAATAAAGCATTTTAAGTGGTTTGGGTTTTTTAATCACCGTACCCCTCACTTTCCTCTATGGCATTATTGGCATACAGAAAAAATGTTTTGAGTGTTAAAACCTGGACAAACATACAAAAAACTAAATAAAAAAGTAATGTTTCATTTAATCTGAAACGAATTGATTTAATTTGGTTGCCAGCATTTTTAATAAAGGTGATGAGTTCCAGGACAAACACCCTTGTATCCTCCTTTTTTCTCTTGGTGTTCTGTAGCTCAGGACATTAGACAAACTCCCCCTTGGGGTCAGAGTTCGTTCTTTTCCAGGATGAGGAACTGTGCTGTAGCAGGTCCCTGACATTGCCTATTTCATGGTATGTTCAACTATTCACTAGGCAGAAAGAAAGTGAGATGATTCCATAGGCTGATGGTTGTTGCACTTATCTCATAGTGAATACAGTTCGGTTTTAGTTTCCTCTGCTGAATTTTATAGTTCATAGCTCAAACAGCTATGAACCATGCTCACATAGTCTGAGTAAGTGACACTGGTTGTAGACCTACTGTAAAAAGTAGATCCTGACAGAATCTATATATGTCTGATATTTTCTACTGAATCTCCAAGTTACCCCAACCTTCATATTAAATAAGCATTTATTTTATCTTCATTACCCCAAAGGATCATGTCAACAAGCATTAGAGATTTATAGCCCAGTCAGACCCGTGCAGAATTTTTGTGTGATACAAATCTTTCGGGGATGTAAGACTGGGCTAGTTGCATGTGTCACTGAATCACAGTGCTGAATACTCATGTGTAATTACAGCCCTAGCATTTACTAAAGATCTATTTCCATTTTAATAAGTAAATCAGACGTAATAAAACATAGAGGTTAGAATCTCTCATATTCATGCTACTCTGCTGTAATTAAATTAAAGTATTAAAACACTTCGACTCATAATCTTTAGCACAATATTAATAGACATCCAAAGCCTTGTTATTAATTTCATGCATTGGGGAATTATTCTGATGAGTGCAGATTGATTATCTCCATGAAAGAATGATGAATGTTAGAGAATGAAGAGATTGAGATGTTTGGCGGTGCCTAGAAGATTTTTCTTGTAAATAAATGAGGATAAAATCTACCAACGTGCATAAATAGATATAATTTTCATATAATCCATATACTTCCCACCATTAAGATAATACTGTATTTGCCCAAATGTCAGGAAAGAGTCATGCAACCTTCATTCTGCTCTCTGATGTGTATGAAGCATTTCCTTTCTGTTTTATGGCCCTGTTTGACTTCTGCTCTGAACATATACAAAACACTGACTGTGACTTCAATAAAAACAGACTCAGGATTTACATCTTGGTTAGAGATTGTATAAATTGCACAATTAACACAATGGTGTCTTTCCCCCTGAAGTAATCACGTTACAAAATTGCTAGTAATATATATGTGTGGAATTGCTTGAGAAATTCTACAAAATCTTGTAATCAAAAATGATTTCATATCACAAAGGTAAAGGGGGTAGAGGTCTATATTGATGAAACCGATTATAATCTGATTCTGTAACTCTGCTTTTGACAGGTTAAAAGCTTTGCTCAATTGTGCCACTGCTATACTGGCAGTGAGAAACTAGTAACAATCAATCTGCTTCTGGCATTCGTTACTGTTTATTTAAATGATGTGTTTTAATTTAAGTTTTCATTCCATTTGATCATTCAATTTTTCCCCCTCTACTTGTAAATAAATTGCTCCCCAAACAATCTGAGAAAATATGCCTGGGAAAAAAAAAATTGAAACTGGCAGTTAGTTCAGCCTCCTAACTCAAAGTAGGCCATGACATTTGTCTAATCTTTATACCTAAATTAGTAATCTTTAGAAATATCTTTTTCACTATCAACAGAGCATGTCAGCACAAAAATAAATATATAATGTTCAGATGGCATTTTAGGACAACACAGCCTCCAGCTGGCAGTGCTCTGGAGGTTAGTTAGGACAACGAAATCCTTGTGCACCAAGTGGGACTTGCTGCAAATTTGCTATTTACCTCAACAAAGCTGAGTTCACAGATGAGAAAATTTCAGCAGAACAATAGAAATATAGGAGGAATTATTGGATTCCATCTTATAGGACTTTACAGACTGTTTCAGGGCAATTAAGACATTCTTTAGTCATTCACAACACTGCAAATGTAAATTTCTGCAGTTCCTGAAGGATAGGTTTGTGAAAAGTGTTAGAAAATTATGTCAGTAATTTCTCTTTGGCTAAAGGATAACCCATATTTGGTCAAACACCTAAGAAAGCTTTTGTAGGTAATTAATTGATGAATATACTAAAACAAATTGGTTGTGAGGGTTTTTTTGTTGATTTTCATTTCTCCCTCCCCTCCCCCTCACCCCCAAATTATGAGAGATTTAACTCTGTATTTTCTTTTACTATTCAGCCCTATTAGTAAAGCCCTCACAGTACTGTGGAAATATCAGCCAGTGGATTAGCAAGGAAAAATCCAGCATCCATCCATGGAATGAAGGGGAAGGGAAGAAAAGGGTGATACTTTGAGCTCTCATTCCCTCTAATACCTTTATTTTTTTCCCCATTAGAGATCACTTTACTATGTAGCTATGCCAGCGAAGCTAACTGTGGAGCAGAAGATACCAGCAAAACAAATTTTCTGCTGGAATAGTTTAGTTAATTTTTGCACCTATCTTAGTGTTTTTATGTGAGAGTAAACTCTGTGCAGCTGTTCTCCATAATGAAGTATTTCAGAGGTCAAGCATGTGGCACTAAGAAGCCCAGGAATTCGTCTTCCCTCTGCCAGACCTTGCCCATGAGCCGTGGGCAGGGACTGTGGCTCCCCCCGTCTGGCCTGCTCTCCCCCTCCCTGAGCTGCCCTCCCTGTTGCCATCACAGTGCTCACTGGAAGCAGAGTCCTGACCCTCTTGGTCTTCAGTAGCTTTGTGACAGCTGAGAGTGTTTTTCTTGTCATCACTTACACACCAGTAATAGCCAAACACAATTTTCAGGGTGTAAAACTGAAACTCCAGTCAGCACCCATGAGAAACACATATCATTGCTTGGAGGCACCCTGCTAGTGCAAATGATCAGATGACTAACCCTGGGAACAGTTACAGACACATATCTATCTATATTTACCTATACCTCTATATCTACATCTGTATCTCTATTTATCTGAGTATCTATCTATCTATCTATCTACCTACCTATCTATCTATCTACCTATCTATCTATCTATCTATCTACGTTATATTAAACACTTAGAACACAAACAACTGCCCCCACAAACAATATATGAACTTTGCAGAGACTTCAAAATATAATTCATGGCAACTGACCAAACAAACAAATTCTATGAAAAGAAAGAGAGAGAAGTTATTTTTGCTGCAATGATTATCTTCTCTTTTTCTAAGACCTGATGAGTGAAGTTCTTAAAACAGCATTATGAGACAAAAGCTACAGTGAAAGAAAAAATCAATACAGCAATCAGACAGCTTTCGGTGATCTCGGAGCTATTGTGTTAAAGCCAAAACTGAAATTGTTTTCTAAAATGCAGTTCTATTTTAATTCTTCCCATGTTTAAAATGAAATAGAAGTGGTATCATAAGAACAGCCTTCTCCCATGAGATGCAAAGCTGTATTTGGCCTTCAGGTGCAATTAATATACCCAGGCCAAAACCAAATGATTCAGCATTAAGAATGACAGTTTGAGTGTGCAAACTTTGCTGTGAAGTGTTTTGGGAATAGTAGCTCCTGCTAGAAGATGGAAAGCCATATTTATTTGCTTTTGGCTAGGCTATTTTTGTGTATTTTCTTCAAGGAACTGACAAACATTTAAATATGTCAAGATCCATTTCATGGTGGGATGTCATTAAACTTAAATTCTTGTGGATACATACCTTACAAGCTCAGTAGCTCAAACTGGGGATATAAAATGTGATAAAGACTTGACATAAAAAAAATGCTGTGAATTTTAAAATGCTGTGAAGCTCATCTCTTGGTGAAATTAATTCTTTGAAAACTTCCTCTTACTTGATCTAAGAATTGCTAGGTAAAAGGATACCATTTCAAAGATAATGTAATTTGAAAATTATTTCAGGAAGGTCTCTTGAAATGAGTCACATAAAATGGAAAATTGAACTTTGGGGTTTACTGTTGACAATCAGCTGAACACAAATTTCCAGTTTTGGATATGCTACATAGACCTATTCTATAATAACTTCTTTAATCTATTAGGGAGGCCAAAATGTTCCCCCAAACACAAGTAATTAATCAATTTTTATTAGTTTGATAAAGGGATTTCAAAGGTCCATTTCAGTTGTGTTTTATCAATTCTATATCAGGGAATTGCTCTTTTTTTAGTTTTCCCCTCTTTTTTTCTCTTACAGATTAGAGTTACTCTACAGATGGGGAAATAAAATCCTGATATTATATTTTGTTTTCTGACTGAAATATTCCAAGTTAAGAGGGTGTCACTAACTCCAAATATTAATAAAAATTACTGAAGTCCATTTTGTCTTCATGTCCTTTGTACAATTTACAGAAAACTACTTCCCTGATTGCCATTTCACCATGCAACAAGGTGTTTCAGAGTATTTCTGGAGTGCAAGAGTATAACTTCACATGGTGGGAAGCAGGTGGTTCTGCACCTGAGAATAGGTAGTCAGTTCAAGTCAGCTCCTCCAGGTTTTCTTCATGCAGTACAGAGTTTCATATTCCAAGAAATAACACTGCTAACTGCCTCTCTGTGTCTCCCAGTGAGGAATACTGATGTGAGTGTGTTTCCACTATTCATTCCATATGGCTGCAGATTTGACTAGGGCTGTGCACAAGGAAGAGCTTGCAGAGAGAGGAGATAGGAGAAGTCCAGCCCTTGCCTGCAAATGCCTCATTGGCAGCCTAGGGAAAGAGAGGGGCTAATTGCCTGTGTGTTTCTCCCCTTTGCACTCTAAATAATTTTACTCTTTCCAAAAAGATCAAAGTCTTGCTCTTTGAACTTCTGCTTCAGATCAAAAGCACTGATGTCCCTACATCAGTAACAGGTGATCTGGGAAGCAGGTGCTTAGGGATTCTTACAACATAGCATTGAAATGTCAGTATTCAGCAGTGCAAAAATTTGGAGAATTGAAAAATAAGACATGTGGTAAAATGTAGTGAGAAATAACTGTTATGAAAGTAGGCTTGGAAATTTTCATATGAACTAATAAAATAAAAATATTTTATTATTTATACTTTGACAAGCCCTAGGAGGGTATTAAAGTCTTCACAGTACCAATGCAAGGGGAAAATTCTCAGCTCAGCTCTACCATGATGAAAATAAGAACAAAACCTACAGTCCAGAAAGCACCAGAGACTGAAGGAAGGAAAAACAGTATTACACACTCCCCCACCCCAAATCCTATGTTGTTACTTGGCAGACTTGGACACAATATAGTGTAGAAATATGACTGTAAAATAATAAAAAAAAATTATGTAAAAACATAGACATTATTTATTTTGAAAAGGTCAGCACAAGAAATAAAATTTGGCCTTTTAGTTGCCATGCTGGCCTGTCTCAAGACTTGGGGGTAGATCATAGCAAGAACTCATTGAAGGGGAAAGAAGATGACCAGGAAAGAGTACGTGGAGGGAGTGCAGGGAAAGATGCTAGTAAGAAAACTTAACATGAACTAATTTGTGATCTGAGAAAATCTCAGCTGAGACAATAATTCAGATTGTCAGGGATTGAAATATTTATAAAACTGAGCCTGAAGAACAAGGATAATTGACCTCAAAGGGAGTCACAGGGAGTTGGCTACTGAGTGCTAGGACCACTTTGATATATTACTATCATTAGTGCTGGCTTGGATCTTGATCCAAAATAGTCTACATTATTTTTCACTTTAACCCATCACTCCTTTCAAGGTGTCTGTAGGACATGAGAGGATAATAATGATTCTTGACAAAATTGTAATAAGAAAATACAACTGAATTTTCTAATGATGCATATGCCTGTGTAACTGCAGAAGTGCTTTAGCTGTTGTTCTTGCCTACTCTTTTCTGTTCTTCCAACAGGCTAAAGTGCCTGTAAAAGGAACAGAAACATTTTTAAAATGGCTGTTTATTAATAAGAGTTGAAATTGAAGGTTTCAGGAAAAGGGCAAACCAATGTTCACATAGGACCAGCCTTTGTGCTCCGGCCAAGGGTCAAGCACTGCAGCCATACAAGTGAGTGGAAAGAACGTGTCAGAGTTGGAGCTGTGGATGGAGCTATTGCAGCATCTCAGCTGTATCTAGATTTTGATCCTGCACTTGACTCTACAGTTGGCTCCTTAAATACTTCCACAAAACCTTACTCTGGGAAATGCTGTCTTGTGCAGTCAGTTGCAGGATACTGTTGTTGTATCTTACGGTTCTGTAGAGTCTTTGGTCCTACAGTATGAGTAAGGAAAAACCACAGCTCACAGCTTCATCCTAACGTATTTCTTATTTTAGCAGACTTCTATTAAAAAAATGTTCTTACTTTCTTCAGAAAGATCATTTTCTTCTGCTTCTCTTTCCATTTCTTTGCACCATCCTTCCATTCTCTTAGTTTCAGTATGTAGTAACTTCATAAACCAAGATCCGTCCCGTCGACAGGGTGACATTCGACCAGTCTCTACTGTCTCAATGGCTGGCTCCAGCCAGGGTTCTGGTGGTGGAAGGTTTGTTGTGTCAACTGGGGTCCTATAATCTTCTCTGTAACTGAACAGTCCCTGTGTCCGTACAGTTCTCACTGCACTATACTGGGTGGGTGTACTGGGCTCTGAGTGCTGCTGGAATGATGAGCCAAACTGGAGTCCCTTGTCTTCCATGGTGATGTGTCCTGGAAAACCCTCCAGTTCCAAATCAGCCTGGACAGCTGCTGTTACACTGTTTGAGCGCTTGAATCGTCCGTGCCTTGGTGAAGAGGGAAGAAAGAAAAGAGATTAAGACATACAAATAACATATGTGATAATACAGAGGCATATCTCTGAAATAAGACAGTGAATAGCAACAGAGAGGAAAAACAAAATGCATAGTGGTGTCATTGATCTGAGCAAGGATACAAAGGAAAATAACTCAAATTATCTCTGGAAGCAAATATTGATTTATTCTCATACTACAAAATAACATGTATCATTAGTAAATGAACTGGAAATAACTAGCAGAACTAGAACTTCCTGATAGAAGCCTGTAAAGTACATATATTACAAAAATTTAAAATGTTAAGGATTTTAATTAGATAAAATCTGAAAATCTGCTAAGTTAGGACTTTTGAGAATCCTCTAATAAAAGAAAAATAGTAGCAGCAGGTTTAAGACTGTGGGTTGGGAGTTTTTTGGCTTATAGGGTGCCCATTAAAGTTTGATTTTCTACTCTTATATGACACCAAATAATGACATTTTAGAAAAGCTTTGTGTTAAAAAGTTAGATAGAGAAGTGAAATTATTTGTAAATCTTTTCATATCTGAGCCTATTGTCTCAAATTACTTCTAGTCAATGATAGCAAAAGGCAATTAGCAACCAAATACTGTCTGACAGCTGCTGTGAAATGAGATCATGGTCTCAGTCCAGCACTTGACAAGCAGTGTCTGCCAGGGATAACCTGTGGGTTAGTAGATGGTCCAGCAGCTTTACAAAACTAGAGGACTGAACAAGGGTAAAAGCTGATTCTAATTTAGGAAAAAGGTACCATGGATTACAACCTAACCGGCATATCTCCTTGTGAGGATGAGGAAAGCCTGGATCAGCATGAGGAGTCCTATTGAAGGAAGCCTGTTCCAATATATAGCTCCTTGTATTTGCTCTACCAATAATGAAATTATATTAAGCCACTAGTTCAATTTAATACTTTCACTTCCTTCCCTCCAATTAAAAACTAGAAATTTAGCTAAATATGAAGCAACTACTAAGTAATCTCTACAAATTTTACCAAATGACAAGCATGTATATAAATTTGGCTTTGTGAATTATTTAGGGGCAGCACTTGCCAGATGCTTGTTATTAATTCTGTTTACAAATGTGTGTTGTGTTATAAAAGACTACAGATTTTTGTACATGCTTGAATTACCGTTTTTCATCTTCCACTTGTATTCCAACAGAGTGGTACTCCCGTAGGCCTCTGCTTTCAGTATCTGAATCAGTTGCTGTTTCCACCTAATTCAACATAAAAGATACATCTGGAGAGTGAGTATCGACAACTTAGCACTATTTCTACACACACTCATTCAAAATTAATTATATATTTAATCTGTTACTGCTAAGAAACACCTAGCACAGTAAAATAAATGCAATAGGTATTCAGCCTGGCATCATTGCTTTGGTGCTCTGTCTTATTAAAGTTTTGCACAAGTACTTCTGTTCTGCTATGTAATTCCCTATTTCAAACTTAAGCAGATGCAATTACACAGTTTGGTGGAATCAGGTAGTAAGCTTGGTCTGGAAGGGTTGTTCTTAGAATGAGGAATCCACAGGATAGCCTCTTTTTATATTTTTATAAACCAGTCTCATTATACTCCTTGATTTACAAAATAAAATAAAATCTCAAGTAGCCCCATAAGCTTGCAAGTGATAAAAAGAAATGGTGCAATGAAATTTTATTGACAGCTGTATTGACAAATATAAAACCATTAAAGTACGTGAGGGTTACAGCAGAATGCCCAGTCTCACCTTCCTTAATAACATAGTCCTGAAAATGCTATATCAAGCAAGTAATTTATGCACTTTTTATAGTACTCCCATCTGAAATACACTTACCAAGATATATTCACAGTAGAGTTTTCTTCATGACTGAGACCACATTGCTTTTGCAAGTTTCTGTGGCATTTTATATAACACTCCCCACCACCACACCGCCCCCAAGTCTCTGACACAGACAGAGGGAGTGCTGCAGTATGGAAATTATACTGAATCAAGGGAGAGGCAGGAAAAAACCCCAAAAAGAACAGAACTGATTTTTTCTTTTGAATGATATTTTCATTGTTAAATCAAAAAAATAATATCAGAAACCAGTTTTTCAATATGCACACTCCATGTGTGAATTCACACAAGAAATCTTTTCCTCTTGCAGCAGAGGCACCTCTGGAAAGAGCTTGATGGTCTTTTCAGCTGCACAGTCCCAATCCCCCTAGGCTTCTGAAAGGATGCAGAGACAAGGAGGAAGGAGGATGGGAACTGAGTGTACATGTGGACTATATTTCTTGAAGAAGCCAGTTGCTGGTAACTTCTCTTGCCATCTTTAAGCCATAGCTCCATGTACATTCACATGGATGGGAACACCAGACAGCAATTAGTACATGTTCGTATTTACCTGTGTGTGAGTCTTGGAGATGTTCATGAAAACAGCAACTGTGAGAACCCTCTAGTAAATGTTAATGGCATGCTTGACCTGTACAGTGTAGCATCAGACACAGGTTTGCCAAAATCTCTAGCTATCAGTGTGGCAACTGTCAGGGAAAGACACATTTCCCAGCAATTCCATTTATTCTGCATAAGGTTTAGGAGACAGCGCATGCTGCCATCTGTTTCCACCTTGGCAGCTGCATGGAAGCTGGCTATATTCACTTGGATGGGCAGTGCATTGAGAGAACTAGAATATCAGATTTGGTAAGAGTCTGCAGGACTTGGTGTTGTCAGTATAAAAAGAAAGATTCCCCTTGACGTTGGTAGTGGTAAAAAGCCTCAATGACAGAGGTAGCAGCTTTGATAAAAAAAACCAAGAACAACCAACCAAAGAAAACAGGCAAGCGGGTTTCCTAGTTTAGACAGGTCTTGGCTGCAACACAAGTGAGAACCTAAGCTGCTTGGAGGGTCACCCTCTCCTGCAAGAACATTGTTCTAAGTAGAACAGCCATAAGGTCCAGTTTCTTAGAAAGACAGCCTTTACCAGGAAAGACAGGCTTATTTATAGCACAGAAGAGCCCAAAAGAGCCTTAGATAACAAGATCAGGTCTAAGTAAGGGACTAGGCACTTCCTTATATCATTTCAGCGATGTGAGGAAAGCTGCATAAAAACCATATTCATTAGAGACAGGTTGTTTTTCATTTAATGAATTAACTGGCCCAAGAATGAGATACTCATGTAGCCTGTTGACGGGGAGCAGAGAGGCAAGTTACACTTGAAGCTTTGATTACTGTGGTGAGAGCTAAAATATATATGGACATGTTTTGAAGGGTGAAGTCAACTTTACTCAAAGGGAGAATGACTGAGAGGGGACCTTGTCAACATGTATCAGTATCTGAAGGGAGGTTGTCAAAAGGATTGAGTCAGGCTCTTTTCAGTGGTGCCAAGCAATAGGACAAGAGGCAATGGGCAAAAACTGATGCACTGGAAGTTCCACCTGAATATGAGGAAAAACTTCTTTACTGTGTGGGTGACCATGCACTGGAACAGATTGGCCAGAGAAGCTGTAGAGTCTCCCTCACTGGTGATACCACAAGAACCACCTGGACGCAGTCCAGTGCAATGTGTTCTAGGATGACCCTGCCTGAGCAGGGAGGCTGGATTAGACCACCCACTGTGGTCCCTGCCAACCTGACCCATTCTGTGATTCTGTGATGTGGTAATGAATAAGAGCAGATAACACAAAATGCTTAGGCTGTTGCTCTTAGGTGTGACTGTATGAGTGCTAGCAGCAGGAGGATGTCTGAGGTGAGGAAACATTTTCTGGAGGAAGCCATTTGATGTTGAAATCATCTGGAGTGATCAGAAGTCTAAACTGTTGCTAAGAGCTATGGGACGGGGGTTCATTCCCCAAAGCAACCACTCAGTTTGAGCTTAAACACATAATTTAGGAATATACTGAGTCTAAACTACAAGAAATAATGCCACGAAAAGGCATGTCTTCAAGCAGTGATTTCATCTCCTGTAAATAAGAAGACTTGAAAATCTTGTTAATATAGCAGAGACCATGTCCTTCCAAGCCATATTGGATGCATCATGTAATACCTGAGAAAAATCCAGAGAAGTTCCACTGATCTCAGATAGAGTCACTATCAAGCACTTATTGGAGGAGGAGAGTGGCAAAGGAGACTAATTTCTGTCCTATAGAAAAGAAAGCATTTGGTAATTTGGAAATTAACATTATAGCATGCTTAGGACTGTGATCTCAAAATCAAGATTTCTTCCTATGCTTAGAAAATGCAGTGGTTATTAAAATAGATGACAGTGACACAGGAAATCTGATCTAAGCATTTCCAGTCTTGGTAGTGACTAGGTAATGTTAGGAGAGATAGTCAGATACCTGGTAGAGTTGATGTCAGTGCATCTGAATTGCTCTGGACCACAGTTAGGACTATGTTGGACAGACAGCATGGCTTCACTAAAGGCAAATCATGTTTGAAAAATGTAGTGGCCTTCTGCAACAGGGTTACAGCCATGGTGGATGAGGAAACGGTGACTAATGTAATCTACCTGGACTTGTGGAAAACATTTGATAATGTCTCACAAAACATCTTTGTATCTCAAGTGGAGAGACATGGATTTGATGGGTGGACTCACTGAATAAGAAATTGGCTGGATGGTTACACTCAAAGGGTGCAGCTCAATGTCTGTGTGGATACACTGGGTGTCTGGTGGAGACCACTATGTAAGAAGCGGTGGGTGTCTCTCAGGGTGTCTATACTGGGACTAGTATTATTTAACATTTTTGACAGTGATATGGACAGTGGGATTGAGTGCATCCTAGGCAAGTTTGCTGATGACACCAAGCTGTTGGGCGCAGCTGACACACTGGAAGGAAGGAATGCCATCCAGACGGACCTCGACAGGCTTGATAGGTGGGCTCATGCAACCTCATGAGGTTCAACAAGGCTAAGGGCAATCCTGAACATGGATACAGGATCAATGAGTGGATTGAGAGCAGCCCTGAGGAGAAGGACTTGGGGGTATTGTTGGCTGAAAAACTGAATCCGTACTGGCAAAGTGCGCTTGCAGCCCAGAAGGCCAATGGCATCCTGTGCTGCATCAAAAGAAGCTCTCATGAGACCCCACCTGGAGTGCTGTGCCCAGCTCTGAGGACCCCAAAAAACAACAGTGACCTGTTGGAGCTAGTCCAGAGAAGGCTACGAAGATGGTCAGAGGGCTGGAGCACCTCTCCTATGAAGACAGGCTGAAAGAATTGGGGCTGTTCAGCCCAGAGAAGAGAAGGCTCCAGGGACACTGAAGAGTGGCATTCCAGTACCTATAGGGGCTACAAGAAATCTGGAGAGGGACTTTTTGCAAGGACATGGTGTGATAGGATAAGGGGAAATGGCTTTAAACTGAAAGAGGGTAGGTTTAGATATATATTACGAAGAAATTCTTTACTGTGAGGGTGGTGAGGCACTGGAATAGACTGCCCAGAGAAGTTGTGGATGCCTCATCCCTGGAAATGTGTTCAAGGCCAAATTGGATGGGGTCCTGAGCTACCTGGTGTAGTGGAATGTATCCCTGCCCATGGCAGGGCAGGTGGGACTATGTGATCTTTAAGGTCCTTTCCAACCCAAACTATTCTATGATTCTATTGTATTTTATCATTCTATTGGACTGGGTCCAAAAGAAAGGATCAGCATCATTAATTCCACTTACAGGATTGTTGATTAAGATCCTTGAACTTACATGAATGAACTGCAATGCCAGAGGATGGTGTCAGTGATGTAGGCACAGGCTCCACAGGATACAAACCTTAAGGTTTGACAAGGGAAAAGAGGTTTATGGGTGGCCAGGCTGAATAAGTTGAGCAGATGGGAATACAGGATTTATCAGGGCCTCCTGCTCACTCACATGGCTCAGCATGGAAGGACTGTGTGGCAGTTCAGACCCGAGACAAAGCCAGACAGATGAAGCCAAGCTGACATCTCCACACATGTCAGTCTTTGCCTTCAGTTCCTTCTAAAGCGCTGCACTTCCTTCATAGAGTGATATCCTTAGGATGACCATTTCTACATACTATGCTCCTTGGAACCTACTGAGTGAGTCCTGGGGGATGAGGTGGGGACCAGATTTCTGAACACAGAAATAGGCTAAGGAAGGTCAACAGTATCATATTCATGGGGCTAACATGAGTTAGCGACACTCTGGAGCTGAGAAATGGCCAATTGACAGAGAATAGACTTGTGCTTTCCACAAGGATGTCTAAGCAGCTCAGATATAGCGCTGTTGGAAACAGTGGTCTGAAGATATAAACAAGGAAAGGTCCCTATGGAGAACATCAATTTGTCCAATTGATGTTGTTGGAACAAAGCAGGCAGAATTGCAACACAACTTCTTCTTCCATATTGCATATCGAAAGTGCATCTGTTTTTGCCAGCTACATTGTTTGGGTTAGTAGTAAATAGCCAGTCTTCTTTTGAACTCTGCTTTCGATGTGTGAAGGCAGATTTACCTTTGATATTTTGGATGGGCTGATCTCTTTCCATTGATGCAACACATTGAGAAAAAAATCTTTTTCATCTATCTGATTTCAAGTGCTTTCTTACTCACCTAGAGATATAATCCTGAATAATTTACCCAATATGCAATTGACACCTAGAATTTAGAGGTATAAATGAAGTAATACACTCTAAAATTTTATTCAAAACAAAATTATCAGAAAAATGATGGCCCACGTATCAAAATAAAAATTATATTATTTACCTCTAAATACAAACCCTTGCCAAATTATCCTTCCCTCCACCTTGCCAGAACTGATACTAACTAAATGACCTGATGATTGCCTTGATATTTTAATGCTTTCATTTTCTCACTGTGCCTTGTAACAGCAGGAGAATGCCAATTTTTGTGTGTGTGTGTGTGTGTGTGTGTGCAATCTAGGATTGCAAATATTGTAACAACCAACAAAATGGAAAATGGAAGCAAATGCCAACAAAAGTAAAAGCAGGAAATAAGACAATAATTTGCAGTCATAAAGAAAAAAAAGAACAAATAAATTACATTTCTGAATGACAGATATTATAAAGAATCCTGCTAGAAAACAGCAGGAAACTCTTTAATCAGATTGGCCAGACTAGATTGAAATCTAAGAGAAAAAGTAATACATTGATTGTGTGGCTCTTGAAACTCAAGTAAGTCTTAATAAATCTGTTGTTATTCTCCTTGATTCATTATTGTTTTAATACTTGCAAGAGTTCTAAAAGCCTTAATATTTGCAAATTGGCACAAACTAAGCAAAGCAAAATAATGTGAAAAATTTTATCTCTATGTGATTATGAGCGACTCTCCCACAGAAGAGGAAAAAAAATAGCCAGTCACTGAACAAAAGCAGAAGAAATTAGTAGATCTAATACAGCACATCACCTTCCTCTCTTGTTGCAAACAAAGAGCTAACGTTCTTTAAAGATCAGCATTTTTTCCCATGAAAAATGTTGTCTTATTAGGTTATGTCCACGAGGCTTATACTATTAATATCATATGTAATGGAGCATTTTGAGATTATTTCTCTTATCGATTATCCTTGTAGGTCCTTTCCAACTCAGGATATTCTCTGATTCCATGATTCTATGTCTTACCTTTCACAAAGACATAACACTCCCCTCCATGTTCTTTTCTGCCGATACAAGGAGCAGACAATACTTATTAATCCTCTGTGATCAGCCACTGCTGTCCGATCCAGCTCAAAATTTGAAAACTAACTACCAGATACTGGCACTGCCTTGGTAATAATTGATCTACAAGTAAATTATACAAACACACACAAAATTATTTGAATAAATTCAAATCACTATTGCAAACAACTTTCTTGTTATAACCAAGCTTAGTTTGTTCATAGGCAGTCATTCTAGAAAAGGGTGCATGAACTAAATTATTCCTTCAAAGTATTTACTATGCTTTTTTAGCTGATAACTTTAACTATTTAAAACCAACCTTTTTTTTCTGTATTATAGCATTATTCTGCTCTTAAACACAAGGACTTAAACATGGATACTGCAACATAATATTGCAGTGTCCTAAAAATTCCAGTCTAAGCTTCTATACATATTGTCTCTAAGGGAGACTTGAAGTTATTATATTCAATGCGTAAGAAAACAGATTTTAACCTGGTGACTTTCACTTCTCTCTCATAAACATTAGTAGTAAGTGTCTTTCAGGCCACACTTTGTCTCCCTATGTGACTTCACTGCCCTCAATAGGTTTTCACTGATGTAACCAATTTATTCTATTATTAGAATTTAATAAACAATCTCTGATGATGTACAGGAAGGGAAATAATTCACCCTTCCTCTCTTGCATAGGCTTTTCAGTGATAACAAGAGTAAAAAAGGATAGAAAACACTACATTTGACACTACATCAAGTACATGTAATTGTGAATTCAGATAACCATTCTTAGGTACAGAAAAATCTCATTTGTATGCAGTGACTTCAAAGTAGGGAAAATACTTCAAATAAAACTTCAGTACTCACTGCTACTGCTTTCCTTAAGTGATGGAATACTTTTATCAGACTAAAAAGGTATACTCTTTCAAATAATTTTTAGAAATCCACTAAAATAAACCTACGCTTTCATGCTTGAGAGATTTTTTTTTTGCCTCTCCACAGAGCTCCATTTCGCTGCTCCACTACTTCCCAAAAGAACATCTGGACTACTCAACTACATGGCATGGCACGGCACAGCAAGTGCTAATTACCACAAGAATATCATACAACAGGTCAAACACGTTCTCTGGTCTTTTAATAAATAACTTTTTGCTAACAATACATGCCAGAGTTTAGAATGCATTTCAAACTAAAATGAGATTGTAGCAAGAAATTAATGCACAGAGTAGAGGTTGCTCATAACTTTTTTGGTGTAATTAATGCTAAGTAGCAAATTGCTCTGAACCAACAAATATTCACTGACTTCTCCAGGCCAAGGACTTCACGCACTTTTCTCACAAAAGCACAGTCTGACAGTCATTTTAGGAGGAGAATGAACAACACTTAATTCTGACCAGTGTAATCAACGAGAATATTTCTTTTGATGGACATGCGTACACTGAAGTAGAGCGCTGACAAGGATGTTATAACCTAAACAGTACAAAGAAAATGTAGGTGCTCATCTGAGTAACTGTGCCATGGGGGTAAAAAATGCTTTGTGTTAAAGTGAAATTCCAGTTTGAGACTAAAGAATATTGTGAACAAAGTTTTTACCATGTGACATGAATAATGTTACTAAATATATATCTAAGTATTATCCAGAAGATCCCCTTTTGGCACAAAAAAATTCAGCAGGTGAATTATTGCACTAATCCTCCTGGATACAGCCTTTGATTTATAAGAATTATTTGTTTAATGTAGATTCTGGAGATTATAAAAAAACCACTAGGTATTTTGAAGCGTCATCTCCTGATGATAAATGAAGATGACAGAGTCCATTCTCTACACTACAATTAGTGCTTGTCTCCAAAAATACCAGCATGAATCAGCCTTCACACCTAAAACATTCATTTCCATCTTATTCATTTCGGGGTTTCTGTTTATTTTGAGAAGCCTTGATGTCTTTTAAATAGATAAGAAACTGTATGTTTCAAAAGACTGACAGAAGACTGTGTGCTTTGAAATACTTGAAATAAATAAGGAGCAATTTCTTGACATGTTTTTTCACATATTTCACATTTCAAATGCTATTAATATGAAATGGTTTATAACTAGAGCAGATTTTGAATGTTAATCATTAGCATATACATCAAGTTGGGCAAAAGAGTAAGGAAAATCCTGGAAAATATCTTAGCAACAACCTTGTTCTGACATAGAGGTTATTTTACTCTTGACAATCTCTACTTTCTGTTTTAATTCAAATACTTTGATTAGTTGTTTGCTGTCATGATAGAAGACAGATATGAAGTTTATTGCTACTAATGTTACAAGATTTTTATTCTTTATATGTATATATTCTTAATATTGCTGACTAAATTTTTAATCTCAAAATCAGTATTTTGTAATTCATTTGAATTTAGAAATCAACATTTTTTTCCCAGTGGCTACTGACATGTCTGACAATATTCCTTTTGATTTAAATATGGTAATGAAAAAAAAAACATGGAAACCAAAACCAAAAAAATCCCCAAAGCCCACCAGCTGGAAAAGCTTTGTTTCTGAAGCTTTCTTTTTTTTTTCCCTCAAAATTCCCATATGGGATAGGACTAACATACTGTCAGATGGGCTACTGTATTTGTGCTGTTCTCTGTCTCTGCAGAAAGGGTGCTACTGATCTTTGTACGAACTCCAAGGCTTCCCTAGGAGCTTGGGCTCTCTGTGCACGTGAATACCAGTCCTGTTGGCACATGCCTAAGTATGCCAGGACTTTCGAAAGGGACTTCTGTTCACTACATGTACACTACACAAATCATATATACCAAAGACATGGCAGCCCTAGGCTGGGTCCAGAGTATTTCTACAAGCAGCAGCATTGCTGGTCACTCTGTATCTTTGTGCCTCTCTACTCCTGTATGAAGCTCCATTGGCAAGCATTCTCACATCAGTGTGTTAAAGGAATGGAACATTTAAAAATGCACAAATTAACCATCCTGATAGCAAATTAATTAATGCAAATAAATGCAAATTCAATGCATTACCCTGGCATGGAATGCTAATGAGAAAACAAGTCATTTAGTCAATCAAGGAAATATGCAAATAAAAAACATCCTTTTCCAAGGTACTTTGATGCAAAAGTCTAAAAGAAATTAAATACTTCAAGTGTATTTTGAATGCATAAATTACTATTTGCGTAGTTTGCAATGAGAATTGTTCTACCCTGTGTTTTCAGTCCATACAAACCTGGCAATAGTAATACAACAAAATGCATTTCCTATTTAAAAATACTGCAGAAATGTATTTTTTTTACTAATGTGAAGTTTGAAATTTACTGCTGAAAAAAATCCTAAACAACTAGAATGTGTTCTCAGGCTACTGTTCCAAATGTAACCTTATCTAATGCCACATGGTACAACCAAGCAGCTTGTACTTCTCAAAAGATAACAAATAGCTTGCCCTTCTAAGACCTGCTGTTGCAATCAGTACTTGTCTTTTTCCACGTGTGCACCTGAGGACCACTATTACAGGCCAAGTGTCAGATGACAAGTTGCTATAGAAGATCCTCTGCCTTCATGCAAATCATTGCACAGGTGTTTTTGTGGATTATAAGCACATATTATTAAACACAGCACATATAAAGAAGGGCCAGAGCCCAGTGAAAAGTACTGGTCATCACCTGCAGTAATAAACAAGATCGAATGATGTAATCAAAATTTCAGAATTAATTTCTGGAATATCAGGAGTGACCAAATCAAGACACCAACATTGACAAAAACCATTATGCATAGCTGTTGTTAAGGAGGGATAAGAACAACACTAGATACTATTTGTTTCTGAAGAGGAGGCTTCAGGTTAGGGGTTAAAAGGTAGCAAAGATTACTTACTGCTCCTTTGAGCTAAGCCCCTTCTCTGAACAATTCAGGATATACACATTACTTTGTAAAACATTTGAAAAGCATCCATCTGAATATTTAACCATTGTTGTTATATTGCATTCTACTCTTTCGCATCTGAAAAATCAGAAGGAAATGCTTTTATGTTGAGAAATGGACTAACAGGTTGTTGTCAAAGCTGATTCCTTCCCATTAGTCTAATACATTATGGAACAGCTAAATTACACCACGCTAGAATGTTAACCTGTGAAGTTCAATCGGTAGCTGTGACATGCTTAACCCAAACAGTTTTCTCTAACTATATTGTGAAATTAATGGAAATGGAATTACTACTTTTTAAAGAAAATAATATACTTCCATGTAAATTCTTGTATATTTCTAATACACAGTCACTCACTGGGCCTTTTTAAACACATGGGTTATTACCTTCTCAAGATCTATGTTGATGTCGCCACAATACTTATAACTATGACAAAATAAATGGCATTTCCTCTATAGTTGATCTAGCAAAAGTAGATATTTTTAAGCACAGAAGTGAACCCCAGTGATATAAAGGGAAATATTCATCAAAACAGAAGCCTAAATTTTCCTCTACTTCCATCTCAAAGGACTTCACATTCTTTGCAAGTTCAACTTTCTGATTTTTATTACTACTTGGTATATTCTAGAGATTTAAACAAATTACCATTGCTAGCTATCTAGTGCTTTCCATTTAGTAGAAGGAATAGCAATCAAAATTTGCATTTGGAATTGTCTTATTTCATTTGCCTGAAACAACAGAACTTGACTGAGCTTTCCACAGTCTGACACATATTTTTTCAGGTGAAATAAATACTGTAGGTTTTGATGGACAAATGGAAGAATGCTCTAAGACTGTGTTTATTAATGCAATTTCATTATTTGCCATCTGTAAATATGCTGTATCTACAACAGCACATTTCTTTCTCTTCCTTGGTACCTTCTTTCCAGCGCAACCACAAGTAAGGGCAGGGGGGCTCTTTTTAGGGAGAATAATTGAAGATCGAGTGGCATTACACATTTTCCAAGGTCAAAAGAGAAAGATAATGGAAAAAATACAGTCAAGCATTTTGTAGCTGGTGTAGTTCTATAAAAAGGACTGTGAATTCATAGAGAGAAGGAGATGAACATGCTGTTCACTGTAGCTCTGCAGTATAATTTTCATATCAAGTGTTAATGACAGGTAACCTCCCTAGAGATTTATTCATTCATTTTCTTCCAGGTACAGCATATTAGCCAAAGACTTTTCTGCACAGCCATGCTGCCATGATGTGAATTACAATTAACACTAAGCAGCCAGGGGTTGTTTGTTAGATTATTAGAGCCAGTGAAGCTGAATGACTCATTCTATGCTATTTACAGACAGAAGACAAGAAATTCATCACAGACAGATGTTAATGATAGGCTACCTGAATCCCTATAGAGGAACGTCGACTCTTAAGAAACTCCTCTGCTTTTGTCACCAAAATTGCCTTGTCGCTGGTCCGTATGGAGGTGCTCTGGCCCTCGGATGCGTGGCGCTGTGCGGCTGCAGTCTCCAAGGCGAGATTCATGGCCTTGTTACTGTCCAAACTGTCAGTGGAGTTGTACATCCCTCGCCCGTCCTGCGGCCACGGGGATATCCTCTGAGTCCGGCTGTCGTGATATGCATCCTGGGTGGATTCTGTGCTGCTCTGTGCCGTGACTGAGATCAGTGGCTTGGAAGTGGTACGAGGGGGTACCGGTGGTGGTGTTTTTTTGTAACTTGTATAAGTTACAGCTATGGAAAGAATTAAAAGAAAAAAAGATCAAAATAAAATGAGGAAAAAAAAAAAAAGAGAAATCAAGATTAATCTGATGGAAACTTCACAACAGAAATCACCTTAAGACTCTGTTACTTAAAAATTATGATGGGGCAAGATAGCGCTTTTTGTGAACATCACTATTAGTTGAAAGTGTCTCTCAGAGTCAGATGGGTACCCACAGAAACATTTTATTTCAACCAGTAAGGGAGGAGTAAATGGGAGATCCAGATTACAGTGAAGATGAAATAGTTAGTGAGGATATGTGTGTTAAGATTTGTGTTGGGTACGTACACGCTGGGGCTTCTGAGGTTGTAACTCACATGGGATAAAGCTCATAAGAAAAGTAAAGGAAATTTTTTTTTTTCTCTCTTCTTATCATCTGAACTGTGAGCTCTGTATGGATACAGTGTATTAAGAAAGTAGCATCACTATAGGGGGAACAAAATATTATTCAGTAACTTTTTTATGGTATGCCACATTTTAACCTTTTAAAATACTTCCAGATGCACTGGTTGGAATTAGGCAAGGTTGGCTACTGACTTGTGTAAGAAGCATATATTTTTAAAATATCCACAATCCAGTTAATAAAAGGAAATTCAAGGCATGTAAAAAAAAGTTATAATATATGAAAAGCTTCTAAGACTTTGATGAGCAGAGCAGTAGTGAGGGTGGTTTAACATAGCTTCTGTCTTGCAGCATAAGGCTCAATAAAACATCCAAGAAAGCTCTACAGATGCAGAACTGTGCCAATACTGCTTCCTTACAAAATGTTAGAAATTTCATAGAGATTAATATGTAGCTATTAATATCACACAGCTGAATTTTCTAATTGTCTAAACCCACTATACTTTTCTGGTACTAGTAAGAGCATTTCTGTAATGGAGGAGTATTTTTCACAAAGCACGTATAATCCATAAAATTAGCAACTGATAAAAAAACACATTGTGATATGTCTGTCTGTGTTCCTGTGTGGAGAAACCAAGTCCAATTAACTTCTTGTATAGCTACGGAAGATAAAGTAAATCATTATGTTTTCCCAGGCCATTTTGTGATTCTATGATTCTATGATATTGATAATGCTGACATAACATGATATACACATGCAGAGTGACTGAACGACTTAAAGAAAAAGTTTGCCTTTTTCTAGTGTTACTAAATGCATTGACATTGCAAGAGTGACTCAGGTAACCTTGGAATTGGGATTACTTGAGTCAAAAAAGGATTCTACAAGAGTTCCTCTTCCCATTACACAAATATGGGCTGATGAGTGATGAAGTCAGCCTCTCCAGTTATGCTTTTTTGATATAAGGCTATGTTGCAGCTGTCTAGAGTGAAGAAAGCAGTTTAGGAATTTATAAACGCCTAGGAACTGCTGAGCCTGTGTCACCAGGCTAGCATACGTGAAAAGTGAGCCTAGAGAAAACGACTCTCAAATATTGATTCTTGATAATCATAAATAAAAGGGTGATCATATATGAAACAGAGAAAGGCAGAGCTAGGAAGCTAAAACCTTCATTTAAAGAACACTTTGCATTACTACTGATGTTGCTCAATTCTGGTAAAGATTTAAAGAGAGTCTTGCTCTGAGCTAAATTGCCCCAACAGAGTGAAACACATAAAACACGTGAAGCATGCTCTTCAGATTCTAAGACTGAGCTTTTTTTGAAGTGCCATTTTGTTGTCCAATCACCAATCTTATCTTCTGTCACTTTTGTAACAGCAGTTAAGAAAGAAGAATACCTGAGTATTTTTTAGATGCTTTGGGGAATACAGAAAATATTCCCTAAAGGAAGAAGGGAGCAGCTATAAAGCTTGGAAATTAAGACACTGTCTAATGAGCTCAAGCAGTGGCTCTAAGGAATGTTTCCAATAAGACCATAGCCATAATGCTGCTCCCTCACCTTCTCCCTGCAAATGGAGATGCAAGTGATCAAAGTACTGAGAAAAATTAGAAATAGAGACAATGGGGTGAAATAGGGTGAGTGATATCCAGCACAAGAAGCCAATTTTACCTATAACATAAGACAGGTTATCACTGTTGTAACTACTTTACTGTTTTTTTACTGTCTGTCTTCATGCAAAAGAATAGCAGTGAATAATGAAACATATGGTAAATGTGATAACGAAACATCACAAGCATGTATATCCCTACTACTTGGGCACCAGATCTCTTCTCTGTCTAATGAATATAAATGTTAAACTTCTGTTGCAACTCTTCATAGCTAACTTAATCTTCATTTACATTTCTAAAAAAGAAAAATTCTCCTTGTGGCAAAACCAAAACCATTTGTTTCCCCCCCGCCCCTTTTTTCCCCCTCTAGGATTGAATATTTTATTCTAGAAATTTCTGATTCTTTCAGTGTGGTGACATGTTTTAAAGCCATCAAATATTAGAGTAAATGCAGTATTCTGGCAAGTATTTGATTGTGAACATGACACAGGACTTAAAAATCCCAACAAATAGAAGAAATCAGGAGAAAGACTGGAAGCCTGTGAGAAACTGGTTACATATTTAGAGTGAAATATGGCAGGAAGAAATCTGATTAATTCCTAAGCTACAATCACAGAGATCAAATACTGAGCAGGGAATAAAAACATCCATCTCTACACAGTTAATGAGTTCATATCTGGAATAACAGTTTCAGAGACACGGAAATCTGGGACTAACTGGAGACTAACAAGATCAGGTGGAGACATGCATTTGTGAGGAAAATCTTGCCACCAATTTCTATTTACTTTAATCACTCAAGTGGTTCTTGTAAAGGAAATGGGATAACTTAGGTGAATAATGTGACTTAGACTTGTCTCAGACAAACTTGGTATATGTTGCTGATTTAAGAGATGACTACATAATAGGTTAGGGGTTTGGTAAAGCAGAAAGTAACCCAGTAATCCATAGTTTACTGTTCATGCTCAGGTTTAGGTCTCTAATAAGTATTGCCTTGAGGTCTGAAGCATGAAATTTTTTGTCTCTTTCAAATTGTTTCCATAAATAATTACATCTGTGAATATTCCAGTTACCAACAGTAACATGTTTGTCTATTATGTCCAATTCTTGGCCCTGGCACATATTATATCTGGGGAGAAACATTTCCTTCTCCTAACAGAAAATGAACTTTCTTTTTATTTATCATCCCCTTGGTATGCTGGTGGACAGGAGCTCCTGTCAGCTTTGCATCATTTGCTACTGTGCAAATTTTATTTGCCTTAGTAGTTATTAGTTCAAAGCAAGTATATAAAACCTCAGTGCTGTTTCATGTTTTCCCCCTTTTTTGGTCCATCGTTCTGCAAACTCCAGAGCTGTGGTAGATTTTGTCATCCCCACAGGGAGGGCTGGCACTGGGTAATGCAGCCCTGGGGTACTGAGTTGTGGCTGAGGACAGTGCCCCACTAACTCCATCCAGGGCACTAGTGATGAAAGCTGAAGTGGGAACAAGAAGACTGGTATAGAGGATCCTTGCCTTCAGTCAGAACAAGCTGCATGTCGGAGGCACCACAATGGTGAGGGATGAGACCCAGCATGAGGCAGGGCTGTGCAAGAGTAGGAGGGCAGAGCAGCCACAGGATGGCTTCAGACTGGTTTGAATTGTGGACTTCAGCAAGCCTGCTCCATGTTCAAACATATAAAGCATCAATTCTGAAAAAACTTCTGTTATTTCTGGTGCTAACGGAAGATGACCAAAGATTTCTGATTTCTTTAGTTTTCTGAGTGGTTTTACTGTGCATATCCTGAACACTCCTGATATTTCTCTCACCAGTCCTGCTGCTGAGCAGAGTAAAGTAAAAGCAACAGCCTTCTGCCATGCTGTTTGTAAAATCTATAGCTGCTCTGAAACACAAAGAAAAAGAAAATAGATGACACAAGAGGTAAATGTTTTTTTCATGAATAAACTAAACACAGAAAGGATTATGAAAGAGAAACTAAAATTTTCCTTCCAGTTGTATTCAAATGCTAGCTTGATAGAGAAAGCAGAATTTATTTTTTGCCTACTTTAATAAAGTGGGAAAAATATTTTTTAAAGTTAGTAAGATACAGCCTATCTCCATCTATTAGCTCATAATAATCAATCAAAAATTATAAAAATGGTAAAATGCAGTTCTAATTCTAACTCATATGGGTCTTTCAAACTTCCATTTGAATCAAATTATTAACTGTTGAGGTGCTTGCCCCACTTCAACATAAACATGTGCAACTGGCTCCCCTGGATTTTCCTTTAAGGAAGTACCTCGTTAGAGCAATAGAGAGAAAACAAAATGGTTCTGTGCTTCTTCATAGTGGACCAGATTAAACAGTGATGCAAACCAGGTATTAATTGTTCAGAAGAAATGAGCAGGTATCAATGCAGCATAACATGTATTAATTCGTTACCCATCAGGAAAAAGTGTAAAATGTCAAATTGATTTCATAAGGATTGATATTTTAATTTCCAGATGACCTACACATATACGAGATTATCTATCAGTGCTGAATTTGACACACAAGTGGCTACACATTCATTCTGCTTATGCGCTGTGTGATGCCAGCCAGGTAGCACCACCCAGAACAAGAGTGTCAGGCATTATGGCAATACCACAGAGTAGCCAGGAAGACAATCCCAGCACTGGAGAACTGGCAATTCAGTAGTTTGGACACACAGAGTAAAAATCCAAGGAAGATTTCTTGATAATTCATAAGTAATGGGATTTTAAAAAATTTAAGTGATATAGCTGGAAGCATAATATCCCTTTTAATCTACACTGTATTTGTCTAAACTTGCTTAAGGTTACTATCGATACAGCCATAGAAATAAGTCAGTTACTCTGCCCTGTATTTCAGTGCCAACACAGTTTGTACTAGAAATAGAATTACTGAAGTAATTCAATTTAGATATAACTTCAGGGTTAGCCAGAGATATTCGCAGACAGAAGGCAGAAGGAGGAACGTGATATATTTGATGAAATAGCAGTGGCCATAAGTTACATTCAAAACACCTTTCAAAAGGCAACCTTTTAATAAATCTCCGCTGTTGGTCCATTTGCAAGATGGAATCACCTGAGGGGATTTTACAAATCAATATGACCATTAACCACTTAGTCGAAATAACATTATTTAGGCTGAGATCACAAAGTTAACTGGATGATGAATTTACATGAAAGCACCATCAATTAAAGGAAATGGTTGTCCCTTATGACACATGGCAGGAGTAAACTGGATTTTCTGTTTTGTAAGGAGGCTTATTCAGAAAGAGCATAATTACTCTGCAGGGAGTGTGGAGCTACCCTGGAGACACAGCTCCCAGGGGCATGTTGCTGCAGGCAGATAGGACTTTTCTGGAGAACCCCAGCACCAAGAGAAACACAATGGCACTAGATCTGCTTTGCACAGGGAAGGTGAATGCCAGCCCTGAAACCGTTTCAGAAGAGGAAAAAGAGACCTTCTCATAATGAAAGGCCATGATTAAATCTAACTCTATCAAAAGAGTACTCAGTTATTGGGATAGTCTTTGACCATGGTGTATACTGTACTAGCCAAAGGCTCTGAAAGTCCCCGGTAATATGACTGTCCTTGAAAAGTCCTGAAATCTCTTCACTGTGCCCCATCATGGTCATTACAACCTCTGAGTTACTCTTAAAATAAAAATGTGTGTCTGGATGCATAACAGTTACTTCTCAAAACAAAGAATGATGAACATTAAAGGACCATTAAGAAATCAAAAGTGACTTGGGAGAAAAAAAATCTCAGACACTAGAAGAGTTTATTTCTCACAAAAGGAATTAATTGTTTGATGATTTTTCTACCAAACCAAGGATATCAAAAATAAAAATACAAGTCCCTATTTAAAAGAGAGGGTGTTGGGACACATCTCTTTATATATCTCTTTATAACTTCCATTTACACTGGTCTCCAATGCCAAACACTATTAAAAGGAGACGGTAGCGTCAAACATGCCAGTTTAATTGTACAAAGGAAATCTGCTTTCCTTATAGTCAAAATCTGAGATGATAGCAAAGGGTTTCCTTCTTGAATCAGTAAAACCCTTAAAGTTGAGTCATAGCAATAAGATTTAGAAATGCTTAGTTTTGACATGTGTAGCCTCTGGTATTTAATTAAGAAAAAGTATCTATTAGAATGAAGGGGAAAACCTTTAGGCAAATCAGTCTGTTTGGATCCAAGTCTGCCATTTTCAATGTGGGCCATCAGTGGCTACCTCAAAGACCTACACTGGTGATTGGGGTCTACTTTCTCTTTTCAATGCCAGATCAGTTTGTGCTCAGGCTGCACAGAAAAAAAGAATGGTTTGCTCCATTACCTGACCCTAGGCACTGCTACCCGAATGTAAATGCAAGTCCTTCAGAGTACTTCTCAAACACACTTTCTTTGCACTTTGCTGAAACAGTGGCTGTGCACGAGTGTAGGGCAGGTGAGGGAAACATGTCACATACAGTCCAGGGTTCTCCAGCCCTTTTCTTTGCTGCTCCCTGAATAGGTCAACACCTTTGCTTGCTGCTCTGGTAGTGAAAGATCCTGTAATTTCTGAGGGTTTTCCATGTTCAAGAATATCTCCATTTATAAGGTAACTGAGAGCAGGGTTTTGGTTTTTTTTTTTTTATTTGTAAGGAGATTCAAACCTAAGTCATTATAACTTACCAATGTCATACTGTGCTTGAAATTCAAGAGATGATTTTGGCTTTAATTAAGATAATTCTTCTAATTGAATTTTGAACAATTTTCCCTCTAACATAATCAGAGAGATATTTTAGTTATTAACCTATCTTCCTACTTCTTCCCTTTTCTCATTCAGCCCTCCACAACGAATCCTAGTCAGTAAAGCAACCAGACAGTTTCACAGTAGAAAGTCTTGAGCTTGGATATCCGTGAAAAGACCCTGTTTCTTCCTTTTCAGATTAAGCAATAAGAAACAGTGATGTATTCAGAGTGAAATTTTTATGAGATGTTTTCTTGGAAAGATGGTTTATATCCAGATGAGTTCTACCAGCACAGTTTATATGATGGGCTGCATTTTATTAAACCACATAACCCAAAGCATTGTCTGTGTTGTAGGCATCTATAATTTTATAACCTTTTTTCCTGTTGGATCATTTTACATGTCTTATGATTAGGTAAACCTGGATATTTGTTATACCCCAAATTAGATGTTTATTGGTGGTCTCATGTTGCCATAGTCCATAGGGACAAAATGCTGCATTTATCCTGTGCTGGTATTTTAAGTAAGGTCTTTTAGTAACAGTGAATTACATCATACCTTCAGGACAGTTTTTGAGAACTATACATGGGAATCCATCTCACCTCACATTAGTCACTGAAAAAAAACAGTCATCCCAGTCTAAGTTAGTTGTCTGATCTCTTTTAGAATTACTGTGAGAAAAAATAAGCAATTCTGGGGGCAATTCTCGCCCATCTTAGATGCTTATTTTACCAGGAAATGAATCATCCCATGCTTTTCTCTGTCAGCCATAAAGAGAATAAAGGACAACCAGCTCAGATCAGGACATCTAATTTTGAAAGTTACCACCCCTGGAAGTGTTCAAGGAGCAGCTGGGCCTGGCACTTGATGATATGATTTAGTTGACATGGTGGTGTTCAGTCAAAGGTTGGAGTTTGATGACCTTGGGGGTCTTACTCAACCTTAACAATTCTATGGTTCTATGAAGTGCCTAATGGGGTGAGATAAACTCCAGCCAAAAGCTCTGTCCCTGTGACAGAACAGGTCTGCACTGGGACATAATCACTCCAGTCTTCTGTTCCCTGTGTTCACTGAAAAGGTGGGAGCTTCATCTCCCCTGCTCCACATCCCCTGTGAGCTGGTTGGTAAAGCAAACCTAAGTGGAATTTGCCTTCATTAATGACTGAAACCTAATTTTCTCCTCCTTGATCCTTTCTGCTGAAGCTACCCCTAGCAGCCAGTACTAGGTTGGCCCAAGGTACCTTTGTAGCTTCACAGAGGTAAAAAAAGCCACTCTTCTGTATTTCTCTAGTTTTTAAATTAGGTGCACAGTTTTAGGCACTGGACTAAACAGGTATGCTGTTAAATCCCGCTGAAGATGTTGATATTGAAGTCAGTGGAATCAGACCAATTCACACCAGCTCAGGATTAGGGCTATTTATATTAACATATTGTTTACACAGACAAGAATTGTGCTTCTTATGTGAAACTTTTTTAAAGAGTTTTTCAAAATAGCATATCACTGAAACACTTCTGTCAAACAAATTCCATATAAAACCTCTTTTTTAAGTGGCATCTGTTTTTGATATCTCTCTGCTAAACAGAATCTATATAGCACTTGTGAAAAAAGACTGAAGCCATTAGTATGACACATGACCTCAATTAGAATTTACTGGAGTAAAACAAAATTATTTTTTAAAGGCAAGGGTTTTTTTTTGTTTTGTTTTGGGTTTTTTTGTGTGTGTTTTTTTTGTTTGTTTTTGTGTTTTTTTTTTAATAAAAATAAATCTGTGCATGCATCAGGTTAGTCTCAATATTCAGAGTAGATCCCTTTAGGCTTAAGTTCTATCTGATTAAGTACATCTATCTGATTTTGTACAGGAAACTAACAATTAAATGGAAATGCGACCACTAAATTTGGAAAACGCTGGAGCCTAAGCACACAGAACAGTCTCTCAGGAGAAGGAAAATATAAAAGGAATTACTGTAACCAAGTTATTCAGTGTGCAAGATGTTACCTCCATATTGAGGAAACTTAGGTCTGTAGGCAGCTCCATGTTACATAAATGATAAAATCTGTTTTGACAGTGTAATTAATGTTAGTCTCAAAACAGAAATGCAAATCAAACAAGACATCAAGATCAGAAACTGTAGGCCTTTGCCAAAATTAAAAGAGATGTGGGCAACACAAGCCTCATAGATTGCTAATGGACTGGTTACAAAGGGTTCTATTTTAGATCAGTTAATTAGCAAGAAATTATAGCCTAACCAGCATCCTGTAGATGGCACAGCAAAGTGCTGACAGCTGTATTGCTCTTCTAAACAGTTCTTATGTGCCTCTAAAATACTGCATGAAAAAACACCATCTCAGTTTTTCAGTTGCAGGAAGGAAAAATGTTCCCTTAACTATATTTAATTTTCAGAATGTGTGTGCAGCTTTTCAGGAATACAGATTGCATTTGTCACATCATCAAAACAGGAGGAGACAAAGAGAAAAAAAGAGTTCCAGAAACTAAAAATCACTCTTGTTGTGCTACTCTTTTCACATTGAAATAAAATAGAAAATTTGAAAATGGTTTTCAGTAGAATTTCCTCTCGAACTCCCACATACCCTTCTCATTCAATTCAATAATTTCCATCAGCCTCCTAAACCCCATCATGAATGTATTATGTAGGCTTATAATTGGTTTTGGTTTTCTATTTTCTATTTTCTTTCTTACAGTAACTGTGTATAGCATGTGATTTTATTTAAGGAATTCTAATCTGAATAGGATGAGAAAAACAATTTGCTCATTTACCCTCAAGGAAATGTTGCATAGTTTTAACACTACATTATGATAATAATCTGACATTAAAGAACTTAAGTGATTACAAAATATTTTAACTAGAGATAATTTAATACCTTTAAATAATTAATTTAATCCACAGAGAGCTACAAGTCTGGACACAATCTCAGAGTGCACTTTTTTGTCAAATCAAATAATCATTTTTCTTAAGAAGCTGATGGAGTTGGTATCAGTGTCAAAACCAGTGCTAAGAAAGCTACTTGCAAGCTCCCAGCCCTGTATTTAGGTGAAGAAAATTATGCTGCTGGGTTTTGATCTCTCAGCTCTCTAAGTTGGAGCATGGCTCTCTCAGTTATCCTTGTTTTTAGTGGGACCAGGATTTAATCTTTGTTTTCATTCTATAATGCAGTTTGAACAGGTTTGACTTTAGCCTCAGATTTATGAAAGTTAGCTAGCTATACAATGCTATCATTGTAGACTATTTTTATAGGCAACAGAGAGAAATAAGGATGTCCAGAGGATCACTTCTTTTGTAACAGATACCAGTGCTAAAGGAGATATATATTCATTGGTTAAAATAGGATAATAATGTGGCACCTTTGACAGCTACATTTTAGATATACACATCATGTATCATTCATGAGATAAATTTTTAGGACAGAAATTTGTGAAATTTTTTTAATTGTGGGAAGAAGACAGGGCATGGAAATATTTGTATTTTTCTGGACACAGGAATATCCCCGAAGATAAAAATGTTTATAAAAATCATGACTCATTGACATGTCCTTAATATTGTGTTTTCAGTCTCAGAAAGCCAAGTGATAGGTTAGTCTCTTCAAACTCAGTGTGCTCCCTAACCCTGGATGCCCTCTAGTTGCCCTTGAGAAGTAGTAGTGAGCTGCTTGGATTGCTCTGGTATTTGTGGTTTCCAGTGTGTATATTTTAATGGACTATAAACTGAGACTGAACCTTGGTCTTACAGTGAGTACAGACTTTGTTGGTAAGTATCAAGCTGTTATTAGGTGACCATAAGACACCACAATGTAGGTTGGGGTTTCCTTATTCTCTGTTGGTGCATAATAAGATTCATACACTGCATTCAGTCTGAGCCAAACTCACCAAAATATAGGTAACTAATACCTTTTCAGAGATCCCAGGCCTTTCTGCCTAGCCAACTGCCTCTTGTCCAGAATGATGCAATTCTCTTTTAGGTCTTGTGTGGATGTCTCAAATGTCTCAAATGGTACCAGCTAAGTGTCTTTGAACTAATCAGAGTTTGTTGTCGTGGGAGCTGAGACAACTAGATTGCACAAAAGCTTCTATGTTTAGTTGCCTTGATCTGGAGGCAAACCCCACATCATTCAACTAAGCTGTCTAGTCAAAGGCTCATTCTGTCTGGTTTAGGAATGTCACCAGTATCTTTATTTTCTCTGATCCCTTGGAAAAAAGTATTTCAAGTACATTTTAAGTATCAGGTCTATCAGTTGCCTTGCTAGGGTAGACCTCAGTCTGAATAAATTTCCTGACACAGAAATGGATCAAATGATGCCTGTATACCCAGCACAGCAAGCATTGTAGTTCCAGTGAACATAAAATTTATTATGGCTCCTGACATATATGCCTGCAACAAAAAACCAGGACTGAATACATGCAGAGCTTTTGAGAAGGTTATTTTCATTCATGGAAGAACCCAGAAGGAGAAGCTCTAGCAGGAGATAGGTCCTGCCTTCTTTTTCACTACAAGGAAGCATGATGACCTGGTGCTTCTAGGCTTTCCCACCCTGTGAGCTTCCCCCAGCTGCACAGACTCACCAGAGGACAAATCCCTCAGGCTGAATAGCTGGGCTGAGATGTATGTCTGCCAGTGTTAGCTTCTACTATGTCAGGAAGGCTTCAAACACTGAGCAGTGAATCACCTTCCTTGCATGTTTTTTTTTCTCATAAATTCTTTTTCTTTTTTTCTCACATAATACCATACAGAAAATGAAGCTGAGAAAACTCCACGAACACAATAGCTTTGAAGCCAAATTCTGCCAGGGCAGGGACTATGGATGTCCTTTTTAATAAAGAAAGAACCAGCTGTCTGGCAAATCCAATGAGTTACGGACAAATTATGTCAAGCACAGAACAGCAGGAGCAAAGGAAAAACACTCATTACACATTTTTTAAACTAACCATAGATGGAAGTCAGTGGCTTCATTTTTTATCTTTGTGTCTGAAGATAATCTGTACCAGGGAGAATGAAAATTATGAAAAGCTCCTGGCTACTGCTCCAACTGTTTTCATGCCTCATCAGCCTGAAGAGGCCAGGCAGCCCCAATTAGCACAGTCTTACTCCATCTCAGGGAATCCCAGGCTTATGAACAGTTGTGATGGCCCCTAGCCCTCTGTTGAACTCCTTGAACTAAAGTGTTCGTGTCACCTTCATCCCAGTGACTCCCTGGGACATTTCCACGACGTAAAGCTGGTATTGAACATCACTGTCAGCATAGCAGAACTTCAACATGTTTAAAAGAATTAAAAACTAATTATGCCCCCCAGATACACCCAGAACAATGAAAATAATGTGAAAATGATGCATATCCAAATGATGCCTTCATGTTTGTAAGTACTTGACCGTGCAATCTATTTAATGGCAATGAGAGTTTTGTGGCTAAATATCAAATGTGCTGTAAAAATTCACCCTTTATTTGAAAAATGGAAAGCTGAAAATAGCTTTAAGTCAGGAGAAGGGAAACCTGCAATTCCTCAGGCATCCTGAGTAATTGTATGAGCTCTAATTGAAAACTCCCTCATCCAATGTGACCTTGTTTGAATTAATTGGTTTTGGAATTAGTGCTCAGTAGTTCAGTAAATGTGGAATTCTCTGAAGTTTGCCCATTGCCAAGCAGAGTCCAACCGATTGAGAAAAGTGGCCAAAAGACAGCTCCCTGCTTCTCATCTTCTTTGGTGAACTCTTAAGCAAGCATGAGCTTAGTTGAGCTACCTACTATGAATGAGATAAAAAAGGGGGTGCATGCACAACTGATAGAATCCTTATGGTTGGAAAACACCTGACAGATTTTCATTATGCTGCATTTTCTAGAGAAATAAAAAATTGTAATGCAGTATACTGGCCATTTAAGGCTAGTAACTATGTTCCCTGAATTTAGCAGTGCTTTGTAGTTAGTTTCTCTCAAGATTAGCTGGAAATCCTAAAGTGGGAGAAGTGACCTTGGACATTTAATATAGGACAGAAATCCAGGATGCCTTTATGTACCCTGACCCCGTCCCCATTGTGCTGAAGTTCACAGGTAGTTGTATTTTTTTGCCATTAATCCATTCATCAAAAACCTCTGTTGTAGCCAAAAAAACTGGGTTAGAGGAAAATGTGAAGTAGTTTTAAGAAACTGAAAATGATTCTATCTTTTATTCATCAGCCTAAAAACCAAAGAACTTAACTGAGGCTACTCAGTCTGTGCTTGTTGCTGGAGAAGGATTTTGTACATCTGACTGAAGTGCATATTTAGTATTTCTGGCTTAGCTGTTTCAATTTGCATATAAAAGCAATATACACTGAGAAGATATTCCACCTGATAGGTGAGCATCCTGAGCAGCAGGCTAGAGCGGCAGTGTTTCTCTCAACAAAGGTGAAAGTGTTTCATACAATGTAAAATAATGCCATCAGGAGAAACTATGTGTGCCCCCCACATCTGAACAGACGATAACTTGTTCAAGTTAGCCAAAGGTACAAATACCAAGTAACTGTGTCAGAGAAGGGATTTTAACATGTTCACCTGCTTCACAAGAGACCATCCTAAATGCTACCTCCAGTACCATTGCAATTCAGAAAGTATTTCTGCATTCACGGTAAAACCAAACTAAAAAACATATGAGGAAAGATCCTGAAATATTCTATAACATATCAAGTGAGTAATATAAAGGACTCTCCCTACATACAGAACTTGTAACAAAAATAAGTTGATGTTCTCAGACAAACAGGAAATAAGAGAGAGGGGTTAATATCTTCCAGACAACCTCAGTGGTTGTTTTCATAGTATAGTCTAGTGATGTACCAGGGTATTTGAATTGCTTTTCAGTAAGAGAACCCAGGTTTTGCAGGTGGAATAACATGCTAATGCAGCACTGCTCCCAGCTTACTGCACTCTGTTTCCCAGTAGGACTATACAGCCAGGGCTCACTGCAGGCTGAACTGGCGGTGACACAGATCCAATACCTCAGGCAGCTTATGCACCTTCCCACGGCATTCTGCCACGCTCCCCAGGTGTTACTGGGAAGGAGCTTGCCAAATTGACAGCATAGTGAATATACATGCAGACATGCTTAGACAATAGGGAACCAGTATTACCTGGGAAAGTGACCCATTTTTTATGAACTCTTCCTGAAAAGTGAAACATTGCTTGTAGGAGTAGCAGAGCTGTAAGGCAGTAGCACTTAGGATGACTACTGCACTCTGTGACTTTCCATTCAGGAAATTACATGTTGTCTGTGATGGAGGGACGAGGTGGGAGGCAGCAGCAGCTGGAGCTGTATTTTCTCAGCTGCGCATCTGACAGCTGCGACTGGATACAGTTCAGAGACAGAAAGCATATGCTGTCACTCAGGGCTTTTAACATCAAGTATTTCTTACTGGGTTCATTATCTCTTCACAAAATGAAACGTGATGGCTAGAAATGCCCTAACCACAATGAAACATGAGTCTCAGCAAGGGTCACACAGAGCTTTGCCTGTGCCAGCAATGTGGCTGCCTCCTTTGCACCGCAGCTTGTCTTATTCATTTACACCTGGGGCAACAAGGAGTGCCCTAGTCACCTTCAGAGGTGGAGAAGACTGGTTCCACAAATAATTAAACTATGTGGATCTGTTCAAAAGTTACGTGTTCTTCATTACTATAGATATTAGCAATGAACCATTGGGCTTTTCTCTGTGAAGTTGAATACAGGTAAGAAGAGCTACGTACTGGTAGTTCTTTTTCCATCTATTAGAAAACACTATAGCAAAGTCCATTAATAATGTCCCACATAATTCATTATAATTGCAACCTTTCTACCTTCTGAAAGCTTTTAATGCATCAAGCAATATTTTAGGAAACTGCATGCTGTAAATATAGACTCTATACTTCTGGAATTGAATTCATAGATCAAATACATTTTTTATTTTAGATTTACATTTTTAGTTACATAAATTAATTTTGAGCTAAGCCTATGTGTTATGATTTAATTGCTTCACAACAATGATAAGAGTCAGTCATGACCTATATCACTAAATTTTGCACGTAATAATTAAATTGAAAAGCCTGTTAATTTTCTAAGAAATTACTTTAGTTTCTTTGCCAAGAAAAGTTTGTTACATCAGAAGCAAAAAAGGAATTAATGTAATGTAATTTTCCTAAGAATCCAAAAGACTGAATTGGAACTGAAGGCTGATGTGAAACTCTAACCTTTTTGACATTTATTTGAATGAAGCCCATATAAACGCCTAATATCTACCAACACCATTTTCACATTTCAGGCTTCTTCTACAATTTTCAGAGAGGGGTGGCGAAGTAAGACATTTTTTGGATTATAGCAATGATAGGAAATGAAGTATCTCCCTCCAAACTCACAGGGGCTGAAGAGAGAAAAATGGAAGAATTACCCCTAGAGTTTTAAAAACAAGAACTTATTTGGCAACTGAAATTTCTGATTAAAAGTGAATCAATTAATCTTTACTCTTTTGTAAATCAGAAAATTATTTCTAATTTGAATATTTACCTTATATAGAAGCTGAGGACAAACTTGCTTAGTGGTACAGAGATGATGTATTGATTATAGAACCACACTCAGAACTGTCCACAAGCCTGGAAACACTTTTTGATCAGGAAAATACCTCAAAAAATCTTTTTTCTCCAGAACGTCAATGTCACCTCACCGCAACAAAGAAGAGTAATTACATATGTGGGCAAGAAAATCTATCTGATAAATCATTTCTGAGATGAGGGAGAAGCCATGTGCAAAATGAAGGTTAAAGTGTTCAAAACCACAGTATTTGACCAGCAGCCTGCTAATTAATGCAAAAGTATGAAAACACTGTGATGCAAATATACTTACTACCTAATCCTGTACTTTCCCAAACATATTCTCTTATTTAGCTTTGTCATTCCAGAGTAAACAAAATAAATTCCTTTCAGCAAGAATTTTGGGCTTATCTAGTATATAAACTCAAGACAGCTTAAGTTAAAACCGATCCACTTGGACTGGTAATTCTGAAAGTAATTCTGAAACTATTCCAATTCAGTACCTGAAGTCAGACACCAAATAAGTATATATTCGTGTCCTGTGCCATGGAAGGTGTCTTCATAATGATCACACAGTGTACTATACGATAAAGATAAAAATGAGTCTCCGGGGTAGCAATAAAATCTGATTTTGTATGATAATAGCATTTCTATTAATCAAAGGACAGAAACATCCCTAGAGGGGGCACTGCAGGCCACAATTTCTAGTTTTACACAATGTTACATATAGCAATTAAAATACTATGCTTAAGATGAAATAACATTTTATGCTACTTCTGGAATGCAAATGTATGTTATTCAACTGCGGCTTACTTCCTTTTTTAAGCTCCCACTTTTCTGTTATACAACAGATGTGTCAAACAAATAATTTTAAAAGTATTTTTATATTTTTATGTGATATGTTTTGAGCTCATTTTTACCTTTTGTAGATGGGTAGGCTGCACTGCAATTTAATAGCACGTGGAAAGGACAGTATTAATTACGAACTGACATTAACGTATTTGGAAACATAAAAGTGAATTTGTATCACTTAACAAAGAATACATATTTCCTATAGATTTCATTTTAATTTAACTGCTCTCTGTGAAATCTTCTCTCTACCAATACATGCTAATACTCTAAAATGAAGGAAGTTACCATCTTTGCTAAGCAACTATTAGGAGAAAAGAAAGTTGCCAGAAGAATGTTAAAAGATCTTAACAGTGTTATAACAATGAATGCAAATTGTTACTGATGAGTAATGGTAGATGTGTGAAACTTGCCATAATGTTTGCAATTCAGTGTATTGATACAACTGGTTACACCTTGACTAAAAGTAATTAATTCCCTTTTAAATTAATTGCCTTCAAGTGTTTAGACCAAATATTTTTAATCTTGCTTCTCTTTTTCTCTTGATACTTTAAGGACCTAAATTAAACTTACTGCAACTAATCTCATTTAGAAGATTGACTACTTGATAGATAAACCACAGACATGTCTAGCAATATCTAAATGATACCATTTGCACTTGTATTTTTATATTTGCACCTAGATAACTGTATGCATGGGGAATGGAGGTCAAAAATCCAGGTTCATTATCTTATGCATGCAAGATTCTTCCCAGAAGGCACTTATTCCAAAATGTAGATACAACGGTACAGTATTACAAACTTAAGAATACTGGTATCAAACACCATCACTACACAGGGAAATTGTTTACAGTGTCAAACAAACTTCTAGGAAACAAGATGACATATTCTTACATACAGAACAGTGGAAAGGTCAGTGTAGATTTGCTTACCTGTAGTTGACCTGATAGTTGAGGTGATGTTGGAAGATGTCAGCGCAGGTATACATTCATCATCTTGGGAATAGCCTGCCTGAATGGCACGCAAGTAACTGTGGCTTCTTGTTCGGAAACATCCAGGGAGGTCAAGGGCATCCATTGCCTGAGCTTCAACTTCACTAAACACTGATTCACACACCGATTCAAACTGCCCATTAACCTCTGCTTCACTCATCTGAATAAACAACAACAATGCATTTGATTTTTGACTTGCTTTTTTGTGATCATCACGGCCTCAACATCTCAAATGGACACCTGTACATTGATGAAGAACTGTTTTAGCAAATAGTTAAAACTTAGTAATCCCTTCTGATCACATTCACATTGTTTAATGTACATCAGCTGTTTACATTTATATATTAAGTGCATCACACATGCCATACATTAATTTTACATTTAATATATTTTGGCATAGCCAGAGGATTGTAAATACATGATTTAATGGCAACCAATAATTATGAATACTCTGTGCTGATAAAATCTGTGATCTGCCAGGACAGGAGAACGGAACCCAAATATGCTGATATTAGCCTCTAAAGATGAACGTGGATTGCTTGGGCTCCTCACTTATCAGCAAAGTTACTATTCATGTGGACATTTAAGCTGTGTGGCAGGTTATCTTCCTCTATCTATAAAGGGGCTCAAGGAAGTATCTCATTCTTGAAGATGTATAAAAGTTCAGAGGAGGTGATGCTTCTGAAAGGTTTGAGAAATATTGCATCTAGAGCTGTGTCCAGTGAAGCATGTGAAAGAATAACCACTGTCTGAAACTGAGTGAAAAGTGGTCAGATGAGAAAGTAATGCATGGACCACACTTAGCTGAGAAGGGCCCTAAACCAAACTCACTCCCTAGTTAACTGGGTTAGCCATTCAACTACCATGGAAAAACCTTTTGTTCAGCAGCATTATTTGAAGTCTGATACTTCTGCCACCAAGCATGCTAAGGAACCCTGCCTGTCAGAGCACCCCAGCTGAGCCTGCCTGCACCCTTTCCAGGCCCATCCCTTGGGGTATTTCAGCAGCAGCCCCCACTGCTTGGGCAGAATGCAGCATCCACCTGCTGACCCTGCCTTGCAGGTTGGGCATGATGCAACACTATACATTTTTAGGCAATTTTCATAATAACAGGGCTCAGACAGGCTGGCCAAGCTTATGGAACCTCTCAGTAGGGAACTGTGTGTTGCAGTTTTGAGGATTAGCGTCTAAATTCTACCTGCAGCATTTTTAACAGGTTCACTGAAGTCAGTCCTAACTACCTGTAAATGTATCTGAATAATTCAATATTATGTTTATCCAAAATCAGATAGGAAGTTAACGCTGGACAGACAAATGCATGACTTTCTGAAAATATTTTTTTTTTAAAAAGAGAGTGCTAAAAATCAGAATCAGTATGAATAATTTTACAAGTTAAATTTATAGCATCACTAAATGGCACATCCAGTTGATATTGATTTTCCTATACAGCTGCTAAGTGCTCCTAGTGCTTTACTCACTATGGTAGGAGAATCAGTTTAGGATTTTGGTTAAGTAAATGGAAATTTTATACAGAAGTTCTGATGATCACGAATAACTCATATTTTAATTTTGAGTAAGACGTTTTGGCTACTAAAACTCTTCTGAAAGGAATTACATTACCCTTCATAAAATTTGCTTTTAATAAAGGTAAGTAGACTAATGCAATCTCAAAAAGATTTTAAAAAAATCTTACTCTGAACTATTTTGCAATATTGTTGATAAGGAAATTTATGATAATTTAGTCCATAAACACTGTAAGTATTAACCACATGTCTAATAATCTTAACCATATCTAATAAAAGCATTTATTACGGGTCTGGAAAGACTGAACTAGGAGGTAGGAAGTATGTGGCGGACATAAAGTTGCATAGGTTAGTGAAAACTGAAAAACTAAGGAACTGTATCCAGCAGGTTTAGTTAATCTGTCCAGTTGAGCAAACTACCTGAAAATGAAATCTTTTGTGGCTATCTTCCAGGTAATGCACATTGAAATGAAGAATTTTAACCACTGCTGAAACCAATTAGTCATTATGGACAGCTCAGCGAACAGCTCTGTGCACAGACATGTTCACAGAGGCAGAATAGTTCTATATGATAACATTGTAAGGTGACAGCCAACAGCACCTGTTTTGAATGCAGGATCTAATCATTATGAAACTTTCTCAAAACCGGAGTGTAACCAGCATGATAAAAACCAAGGCATGAGAATGATGAGGACAGGTTTCACAAGGGAGTTATAAAAAGTAATGAAAGGTTTGGAAAATGGCTGATTGTTTCTAATTCCAATGTGTCTTGTGCAAGATTACACTTAGAATTACCCCATATAAATTAAGGAATTCGACTGAAGGGCATTAGTCACATGACTAGTCCCTCCCAGCTCTCTACAGTCAGTGGATACCGACAGGCATTTCCAGAGGGCTTTCCGCCCACTCTGGATGTGCGTTGTCCGGGAAGAAACTCTTTCACTCCATTAACTAGAGAGGAAGCTTCAATTATTGCCTCAGTTAAAAGCCTCTAGTCAGATGAGTTGCATCCAGGCCTGAATAGCCATGCAATACAAATTGAATATGAATGAATATAAAATTGCTTTAAAAAGATTTCTGATTTCACATAACCATTACGCATGTATACCCTTAGGTGGCTCACTAAATGGTCAAAGGAAACTTAAGTAACATATCTGAGAAGAGGGCAGGGCCCACCTGTCATGAAACAACACAGGGAAGAAATGTCAGGATGAATAAACATTAGAAACATTGGGAATTTTATCTAAAGTCCTCTGCTAACAAAACATGCACATACTTCGTAAGGCTGCTTGCACTTCAGGTCTGATTCAGACCTCACTTTAACAGAAGTTAGTGCTAACTAACTGACATAAAAACAGTAGGGAGAAAAACTGTATCTTTTCAGAAGAACCCATACATAGAATAGTTGATGGGACTTGTTCTTTCACCCAAAAAGAGTGGGGGATTGAATCACTGCTCCTTTGGAGCATAATTTTTTCAACCTATATCTTAATCTGGCAATCCACATTTACTGAAATCAGAGTAGGTATTTTCAGAGGATGAGTATTGTAGGAGTGTGCTCCTCATTCTCACTCTGAATCTCCTTAACATTTAAATATTTAAGGCAGATTGAAAATGAAACACCCAGTATTTATATTTTTAACGAAAAATAAATGGAAAATATTACATGTGGTAGTGTCCTTTTTTCTCTAGTATTTAGCATTTTTCTTGAAATTTTGAGTTATATTCCTTAGAACTGAATTACTTTGACAATGCACATCTTCAGCTTGAATGCATATCTTCAGCTTGATATAAATTTAAAAAAAAAAAAAAGCCAAACCCATCCACTGGTAAGAACTCTCACATCTGCATTAACCTATAAGAAAAGTTATAACAAGAATTTCCCACCTGACTAACACAGCTGGCCTGACTGAGCGTGCTCACTGCTCTCATATAGCTCTGATTCCTTGAGCGAAACTTTGGGGAATTGTAGTTTGCAGAGGGATCCAGGTTGTGACCCCCAGGCACGTCACTTGCAGTTTGAAGGTAGCTCTGACTACAAAGGAAAGAGGAAGAAAAAAGGAAAGAGTGTAAAACTACAGATGGAATCAATTAGGACACTAAAGACAGTAATTTGTATGAGACTCACAAACCCATTCCCCAGGGTCCAAATCTTACTCTAAATAAAGCACCACAGATCTGTTGTAGTCAAACGCCTTAGCACAAGCAGAGAATCTGTCCGTGGTTCTGCTACCAAGACAATATGAAATTTTAAGTCTTTGCTGTATTTAAACATCATCAATCCTCCTGGCTATTAACATTGAACTTTACTAAAAGACAATGTCTAGGTCAACAGGAACAAGAACCAGAGCTAAAGCACAAAGCAAAGTAACTAAAAATCTTTCTTCATAGATAAAATCTGCTACCTGTCATCTGGTTTTCATCAGGATGTTAGACATCAAGAGATCTTTTATCTTCAAATGATTGATATAGTTTTACAAAAGATTAAAATATCCCATGTTCAACTAAAAAAATAAATCAATAAGGTAGTCAGACCAAGTGAACAAAGCTCTAAAAATTGTTTTCTTACAACACATCTCCTCCATAGTTTGGAGGACTGCGACTTAACACCACACTGAGTGCCTTTCAGTATGCATTCACACCATGGGTATGCTGTTCTTCATGTTTTGCTTTACATATATCGATTATCTATTATTCCAAGAAAATAAATAAACCTAAGAAAAGAGCAGTACTTTGCTTTGAATAAAAAAAAAATTAAAGTCACACTGTTCACAAGAGTTCACAGAACTCTGTAAATCTGATTTTAGAAGTCGTGTGACACTTTTCTCTAGATATCAGTGCAGAAATTAATTAATGTCCCAGAAAATATTTGGTTTCATGTGGTAAATAGGCAGTTTTTACCTTTATTCCTTACAGTAGCTTTAACAAAACCAGTTTTTGGGAATGACAAATTTGTGCCTGTTGAACGTCTAATATTGGCAATACAGTTACTTCATGATGAACTGGCAGAGTGGTTAGTCCAGCAGTGGTTGTGATGTGTGCTCAGGCTGTTGGAAATTTCCCTGCGAAGGGTGAAACTTCCTCTCTGGAAGGACCAGACCACTCAGTGAATGAGAAATCCACAGGTTCAACTCCTACTGTGAGATAAGGCACAAACCAGGAGCTTGTTTCTCAGACCATATTTATCAAACATTGAGCATGACCATAGGCTGGTGATTGAGGAAGGACTCAGGTTTCCTCATTAAGTGGACACAACCTGAGTTTGGGCTGGATGCAATCCCTGAAGAGCATTCGGGGAGGAATCCCAGATATTTTATCATGACTTTGACTAGGAAAGCAAATAGTATTAAGATCCATCTCCCTGTGTGGCCATGTCCTTTGATGTCTGACATGTGATGATCCAGTGTTCCCTCACATCATCAGCTCCAAGAGCAGATGGGATTTAGAGGCCCTTCCAACCTTACACATGGGAGATCTGTTCTCAAGCATTTCCATCCAGGCGTTCTCCTATCTCAGGGTCAACACAGACATAGCCTTGCCTCCTTGGTGTATCTGCCAATGGGTGGGCTAGCTGCTCCTCCAAGACAAGCTGTCTTAGACTTACAGAATCATTTAGTTTAGAAAAGACCTCTAAGATCATTAAGTGCAACTGTTAACCAAGCGCTGCCAAGTCCGCCACTAAACCATGTCCCTAAGTGCCACATATACATGTCTTTTAAATACCTCCAGGGATGGTGACTCAACCACTTCCCTGGGCAGCCTGTTCCAATGCCTGATAATCCTTTCAGCGAAGAAATTTTTCCTAATAAATTTTACTGGAGCATGTCCAAAGAAGAGCAACAGAGCTGGTGAAGCATAAAAAAGGAAGGGTTTTGTTTTTTCATCTTTGTTCAAGGCAGGCATTTTTTCAAATTCTTAAGAAATTTCCCTGGAGAAAAAAAAAACAATTTTTTTTTCCCTGTCTTCATTCAGTGCCTTCTATGGAATATCTTTGTAACCTCATGAGAGAGATAAACTATGTATAAACTATAACTGCTAAAACTGAAATGAAAATGTATGAGATTATTGCAGGCATGCGCTCAGAGGTTAATTAAGTCATTACAGTCAAAGTGATTCTATGATTAAGATAGCTGTCTGATAGTGGGTCTAATTTGGTTTCAGATGATAAAAACAAGAACTGTAGCAGCACTTTTTTGTTCCCGTAGGTATGAAGACAAATACAATAGATTAGGTGAGGAGGTGTAGAACCTCGCTATCTACATCCAGTTGCTGGATGTAACTAAACTTCCTTTCCTCTACAGGCAGCAGGCTGATTACTGACACGTGCTTTGAATCACTCTAATTCTTCGCACATGGAATCACAGAATGACTTATGGTAGATGGAACCTTAAAGGTCACATAGTTCCAATCCCCCTGCCGTGGGCAGGGATGCCACTCACTAGACCACATTGCTCAAAGCCCGATCCAACTTGGCCTTGAATCCTGCCAGGGATGGGGGATCCACAGCTTCTCTGGGCAGCCTGTTCTAGTGCCTCATCACCTTCACAGTCAAGAATTTCTTTGTAACATCTAAGCTAAACTCGCTTCCATTAGTTTAAAACCATTTTCCCCTTGTCCTAGCACTTATCTCCCCATGAAAAAAGTCAGTCTCTCTCTTCTTTTTAAGCCCCCTTTAAGTAATGAAAGGTTGCAACAAGGTCTCCTTGGAGTCTTCTCTTCTCTAGACTGAACAGCCCCAGCACTCTCAGCCTCTCATCATAGTAGAGGTGCTCCAGGCCCGTGATCATCTTGGTTGCCTCCTGTGGACCTGCTCTAAGAGGTTCGTTTCTTTCTTGTGCTGAAGCCTCCTGATCTGGACTCCAGGTGGGGTCTCACAAGGGTGGAGAGACCTTTAACCTGTTGGTGTTGTCAGTAATCTGTTTGGTATGGTTACTTTAGTATTTTTCAAAACAGATGAGTCCCCCCTGGACATTCTTCTTGTAATCATCACGTGGCAAAATACAGGTTTCTGAGTTCATGAACAGTATGTGAAAGAGACATTTGAGATTTCATTAAAATATGAGCCACATTAAGAAAAGATAGAAGGAATATAATTAAATCATAAATTATTAATTACTGTATGAACTACTTTAAAAATAATTAATATAAACTGGTTCCTAGTAACTGTCTCCTTTGCTAAGTAATGCTCAACAACCTAGTATTTAATTAATCACATTCTGGTTCCTTGTGAGGTATTGCTATCATTAAATACAATCAACAATTTTTACAGCAATAATTTCTTAGGGAAAGAAGCTCAGTATCCCATAGTACTTCTAAGCAGCTGAGTTTTGATAAATGGGTTTGGACACTACTTGATAGTTAAATAATTTTTCATTTATCAGAGGAGATTAACTGATTCATGGAACTGAAGCAAAATAAAAGAACTGTTACATATATTAGGCTGTAAAAGCAATTTTACATTCATTTGATTAATACTTTGAAATTTTCCTGACAAAAAGGAATTATTAGTTTTTCTTTCTAAGATAGAGTTTCAAAGTTATCTTCTAAGATAAATGTGTCGATGCATGGTGAAAATTATGACCTTGCTATATATGTAATCCAGAACCAAAATGCCAGAGTTATATAGGGAAGTTGCTCTCAATGCTAGAAAATGCAATCAGCATCTGACCTTGGTAAATGTTGACTTTTTAATGACATCCATTCTATCTAAAAGCTTAGGAACAAAATTCTTGACCTTCATTTCCAAAACATCAAAGCTCTTTTGCTTTGACAAAAGAAAATAATTTTCTTTTATGCTTTATAGTAGCATAGATGATTTTATATCTCAGATGATCACTGAAGAAGGGCAAGGCAAGCATGTGCAAATGAGATGGTTTGAACAGGTCATCTCCAGGACCACTAAACAAATACACACATTAACATCAAGGAGGTGACTTTAAAATTCGGTACTATGGAAAAGGAGGAAGAGAGTGAGACTAATAGGAAAAATTAAATTGCAATGTCAGCTCTCTTCCCGTTTGCTTTTCCAACTAGACAAGATTTTAGGAAGAGATCTTCTTTAAAAGCTTTTTTTCCATTGGCTTCAGAGGAAGTTCAGGGCAGCTAGGAAGAGGTCTTAAATTTAATGAGAAGTATTCTTATATGAAATCAAGACTCAAAGCCAAGAGAAGTTTTTGCGGGAAAGGCAGTTCCATGTAATGACCTTGCAGCTCTTCAGAACCTCTGCTCTAAAAGTGAAGATTTAGGGCTCCCAGTGAAGACAGCTAAATTTGTAGTAACACTTTCAGCACTCAGCAGGTTGCCTGAGTGTGTTCAGGGAGGACACAATACTGCATTATAACCACATAAAGTGAGCTATAGCATGACATGCTTATCTGGGACAGTATATCTGATAGCTTGTCTGATAGCACAGCTGGGATAACATGTCATCCAGCTAGAGAGTGAATGGCAGTGAGGTTAGGCTGCATATTTCAACAACAAAAAATAGATAAAGAATAAGGGAAGAGGCAGCAGTGAGGCAGTGCTGAGTACAGGGGGAGAAGCCCACTAACTTCTTCCTACAAATTCAAATTCCTGAGCAGTAATACTTAACAGCCAAGAGAACCCTAGAGGGAGAATGGAGTATATCACTCCTGAGAAAGGGATCTCTGTAATATTTTCTAGTAAATGACTGACATAATTTGTCATAAACTTTATACCTTTGCTTAAAAAAATATGATCCTGATGCCATCAAGGTAGCAAATGTCATACACTTGCCAAGGTCATTCCTTGATCTACTCACATTCAAAATAGTGATCAGTCCCCACAGGACCTCTTCTCTTGTCAAATGTTCAGCCACCAGTGCACTCTGGGTCAAGGAAGTACCAAAAGTGAATTAAAATTTTCCTGGGCCTCTAAAAGTTTCAGCAAGAAGGTCACCTTCTGACTCTGAGTGGGTCTATCAGGTTTATTCATAGAGCATCCAATATAAAGAAAGTCCATTTTCCATCAAATTAATTTTTGGAATTGTCATATTCTAAAATCATACCTTTTTATTTTCATGATCATGCCTGCATTTGTCCAAAAATCTGAGACTGAATGGGAACATTAAAGAAAGCACAATCACTTCTGTTTAAATCAGTATATGCAATTCAGAAGTATCTTTCTGGAACAAAAAGATAAAATTTTTAAAAGAATTCATCTTGGGTGCCTAAAAGGGAGGTGCATTAGGATTATCAAGGTAGCGGCAGTTATCAAAACCTATTTTATCGAGAGATTTGCATTTCAATGGATATTCATTTCTCCACCTGGATCTATCTTAACTATGTCATTTTAGATACATGAAATAACTCATCGACCAGAATCTAATGATAATGCTTAGCTAGCAATGCCATTGTATAGCAGCTGCGAGTCGCACTGTATCTGTGTGGAGCCCTGCTGGAGTCAATAGAGCTCTGCAAAGGGGCCCAGATGTGCCTGCATGCAGCCCATTGGAGAACCTAGAGTGTAGACATTAAGTCTGATTCTCCCTTTGGAATAGCACATTTAGTCTGGTTCTTTGAAAAACTGAAAGCGCACATAAATCTCATGAATTTCTCTGTAGCAAAGAATTTCATTCCTAATCTTTGCCAGTCTGAAGCTTCTCTTTGATCACTGATAGATTTGAGAATGCGGGCCAAATTAAATTGTTAACATGCTTATATATTTCATCATTGACCCATACATTTTAAAAAAAACGTTCCTGAAAGATATTGAACATTTGATTTATTACACAAATATGCTAGGGAAGAGATGGAGACTGCTGTTTCCATCCTTATGAAATGCCTACTAATCACCGGTAGGAGAGAACTGTTATCGTCAGTAAGTGTTTAGGGATTTGGTACAACATGAACCAGACGAGAATGAGACGAAATCATCAGAATAGTTAAACAGTCTGGTGGTTTGATCAGTCCTTGGAAAGGTAGGGAGGATGTGGGTTCAACCAAGCCTGTATTCCAAATCATTCAAAACGTTCATGTAATAAAAAAGTATGATGTGGGAAATCTAAAGTCAGAACTCTTGTTTGTAAAAGGTGACAGATTTGCACATATAGCTAATCTATAGCTAATACTAAAAGTCTTGTTCTAATATCCTATTTTGAGCTTGCCCTGGAGAGTAAGCAACAAACTGGTCAGCATCAACAAAATTCAGGTAGATGCTATGGCAAAACTTAGAGGCATTTAAAGCATCCTGCAGCAGTTCAGCAAATCAATCTAAGGATCCAAGCAGAACTCAAATATTTGATGTATGTTCTTAAATCCATTTATGAAATTGAAATATTCATCGTTTTCTTCAGGAAGCTATCTCACTTTTTTTTTAATTTGCTTTTAGGACATATTCACGTACACATGCAAAAAGTCATAATTGGTCAGAACAAATACAGACTACAGACTATCACAACTCAGTAAAGCATCTGAGCATGAGCTTAAACACACATATATGTTCATTAAAGCCAATAAATCTAAAGCAAATAAGTGACCTTATGCTGAAGTGAAAGATATTAATAAGACCACATAATATCTGGAGAAAAAACTGAGTAGAATTGGGAAAAGTTAAAATATATATAATCTTGCTGCTTTTTTTAACCAAAAGCATCTTAATTTTCAAATCCTTGCCTGAAGAAGTGTTTCTGTACATACGCTTTATAGTTGGATTTAGCTTTTATTACAAACTAAACAAATAAGAAAATCAGCTTTTGATCCTTTTCAAATTAAAAGTAAAGATAACATATTTGTTGGAAGCAGAAATGAATAAGCACCAGAACCATATTTTCTTTTGGATGTCAGTACTTGTGCTTGTGAGATTGGCCTGAATCACACTGCAGTTTCACCACAATGCATCACGTAATTGCATCTTTCTGAGAAAAGCCTGCTTTAGTCCTGAAAAGACTCTGCACTTTGTTTAGAGCCTTAGAATCCCCTTTCCATCCCTAATCCAGGGTAATACATTTCAGCCCTACAACATAAAGCTGGTATTTACTACAGTGAGGCAGGAACTCTGGGCTCAGTGACTCCCTGGGTTTCAAACTACGCTACTTCTGCTGCTTAAGAGCATTTCCTATTATTCTGCAAAGGAAGAAAGGATGGGGATGTCTTCTGACCCCATAAAAGATGCTTCCTAGGTAACGAGATGACTGTCTGCCCTTCATCAGCATTCCCTCTTAACCCTGCGGACTAATCTAACCCAGATCTTACTGACTGAAGCAGAGAACACTATCACTGTGCCCGTGGCCCTCTGATTGCATTATTAGTTGATAAGGCTTTGTAATTAGCCCTCAAACTCTCCTCAGTAAATCTCCAATTTCACCCCTCAGAGACTCTGAGTAGATGCTACTACACTATAGGGCCTCAGAAAGCTACTAATGAAGTGTGTAATGAGGCTTTTTAGAGTCAGAAGATTGAGGGGAAAAAAACCTAAAGATAAATAAAAAGCATATAAAAGATGAAGGTTTCTTTTCTAGTGATTTTCCTCATCTCTTCTATTGAAAATATTTCTCAGGCATAGCTTCAAAACCATTCCTAATTAAAATGTAGAAAAAGAGTTAATGGTAAATTGAAGTTTACTTTAAAAATTAAAAAAAGGCTTGCATCACTGGTGCACAGCAATGGATAATATTGAAATAAGACATTAATTTCTCTAGCAAGGAAGCTGTGCTTTAACTCTAAATCTGTGACTTTTTTTGCAGCACACCCACTCCTCCACCTGTACACACTTAACCACAGCCTTCTCTGTTTGCTCTTACCAAGTAGTATGTCTCTAGGAGAAATACCCACAATTTGTTTGTCACTTAAATAATAATGGTGTCTGCAGTGTCATGGGCAAAAATGGATGAAAAGACAATGGGTTGGTCTGATGCACTGCTTCCAAAATTCTTGCTCACCTTTCACTTTCTCTTGTTGTAAGCATGTTATGGTTAGCACAAATGGTTGCAAATGGAAAGATTTTTTTTTTTAATGGAGATTTTCCACGTCTTAGAGGAGTCTCTGCTCTTCCATGATTCCTGCTGACCCACGGGGTCTGGCAGCTAAGTGCTGTCAGATCTTCCTGTTACAGTTTAATTCCCTTGCTGTGTGCTTAGGCAACATTTTTGTTGCCATAATAGAATTTGCAGAACAGAGGATGTGGACATGCCTTGGATAACAGCCCACTTAAGTGTAAGTTAGCGTAGCCACGGAAAGATGCAATCTCTCACTCTGAAAAGCAGGAGATCAGTGAAAGGTCATTCTCTTGATCTGGTTTACCAAAAGCCCAGAAAACATGTCAACCATTTCATGTCTTACTCAGGCATATTAACTTAATATACTGAATAAAGTGTTTTGTGTTGAGATACCAGACTATGAATAAGATACCAGACTGTGGCTGAAATATGGACATGCATTGTGCTCTTCAGCTATGGACTGAAATAACATAAAACACAAAGATGTTAAACATCTGAGGGAGGCACAGATGCTCTCTCTGTGACTGTGACTCAGAGTTTAAGACATTCATTCCATACAGGGGCCAAAACCTGGCAGAGGGCTAAGAGGAGAACACAGTCAAGACAAACCAAAGCATCAGTGGTACTGTATTGTGGTAGTTCCCCAAATAATTTGTGCTATGGCAGATTTCCTGCCTCATTGAAACACTACATTTCTGTATTACATATCTGCTCACATGTTTTTCTGTCTGTGCACCCATCAGCTTAAGGTGTCTGGACTACCAGCTGATGCAGAAAAGTCTGCCATTAGAGGTTAGCAAAACAGAAGTACACATTGCTGTCACTGAATTTATTTTATTGTAGCTTAACTTATTTCATTTTCATGTTTGCAGCAGGTAGTTTCCTGTGTCACTTCAGAGCATAATGGAAAACTTCAGCACAGCACGGCTATTCATTTGTGTGAGTGATACCAGTATGATCTTTAAATAGACTGTATTTACTTTGGGCTAAATGCTATTGTTATCCCTTTTGACTAAATGGTTAGATGGTTTTCAGAGTCTTTTGCAACACTTCAAAAAGGAGATACTGAAAATGAAATTTGCTATTTCTACAGTGTTATCCTGTTCATTTACATATTAAGTACTCTTTTCCTGAAAATGAGAAGCATCAAATAACCAGAATATTATTTTCAGTCATAGAATTGTTTTCCTATTGCAGAGTCCCAAATTCTTGGTTTCTTTTTAGCTTTGCTTTCTGGATCCCAGTGTCTCTGAGGCTTCCATCTCAGCTTTGCTTGGTTTTGTCATAAATACAGGAAAAAAAGACATTTACTACATTAGAAGGATACTCTAACAAATCATGTGAGTCAGTCTCTCTTCCAGGATTGCACAAAACTTATTTAGGACAGACATTACCTTTGTTTCAGCTATCAGTTCCATAAACTCTTCAGATGTTTTGATCTTTACTGTAAATGAAAATACCTAGCAGCATGCGACCTACCTTCTAGAAGCTACCTCTGCAAACTGCCTTCCAACACAGTTTAACTTCATCCCCAGTGGCATCACAGCACAGCAGAAAACAATGGACTGAATACAAGGGGCTAGCATTTCACCTCTAAAAGACTAGATAGACTATTTGTTCATAGTATACCAAAACTGACATCGGAAAGATTTTGTATGTCTAATCATAGTGCAAAATAAAAATTAATAATAATAATAAAAAAACACAAACAAACAAAATCCCCCCCAACCAAACAAAAAAAACCCCACCCCAACCAAACAAAATTTTTTCCTGGACTGGTGGGAGCCAAGATAATTTCCACATTAAATAGGACCACTGGCACCATTCCAAGAAAGCAAAAAGTAGAAAGGAAGCAGATTCAGGTATGTGTCCTGTCTCCACCACCAAGCCTTATTGTATTATGCTTCACTCAAATGCAATTTCATAGTAATACCGATAAATTACACTGGCCTTCAGCTTAATGTTGTAGGACTAAGTAGTGCAACATACTAATTAGTTTTTTGAAACAGCATTCATAAAAAAAAGAATTGAAATGCATTTATCTTTAGCGAATAAGCTACATATTTAGGCACATTTAATTTTTGAAAAATCCAGAAAAAATTGAGCCCCTTATGCTAGAGCTATACTCAGAAATAAGCCACGCCCATTACCTGACCCTTTGGCCAACGGACCTGTATGGTTAAGCTTTCTTATCCTACAGAGAGCGTGGCTGCATCCCACAGAGTTAGTCCCTGAAACATGCCTGTGCACTATCCAGAGGTGAGCCATGTGTCCTAGGCTGGAAGCAGGCTGTGGATCACACTGGCTGTGCTAGCCTAGTTTGACAGAGGTGGTGATCAGATGGCAGTGGTTGGGTGTATGACCTGCTTCTGTCAGCTGTATAAAACCAGCAGTGGCAGAGTCTGCACTTCTTTTTTTTTTTTTACTTGGAGTAGAATATACTCCTTTTCAAAAGCAACTTAAAAGAAATTACTTCAGAATTTTAATTCTTGTATTATATCAGTTACATTTACCTATTTGTATGTTATTTATTCAGATACAAATATGGATTTTTATTTTTTATCAACATTTAATATTCAATTTGCTGAATCTCTGAGCAACATAAACCAACGAAGTAGCATTTATTTTTGTTTAAGCAGAAACAGAATTTAAATGGGAAAAGTCTTGCAAAGATGGCTGATAAAACTCAAAGGAGAAACACGCACACATGTCAAACATCTGTTGGAGGTTAAATGAAGGCTGTTCTAATTTTTGTTTTATCCTATTTAGGATAGTGATGGAAAACTAGGTTTATTCATATGAAATCTATCTACATTTGTTCTGCAGCCAGTGCATTTTTTTATATTGCCAAAACTATCAATATTCAGCTTTTATTACAGGTTTACTGATGGTCTGGCAGACTCCAGTTCTGAGCTACTCTGTCACCCAAGTGGAGGACTAAGAGAATTAAAACCTCATTTTATTTCTGTGCACTAGCTCCCTCCATCTGGGTAAACAAGCTAAAAAGCCAGATAATGCAGCTGACATCTTGAATTATGTAATTTCTCATAACACATGCCAGAAATGCTATTCAGCCCTGCTATACATGCAGGAATGCTGTTCAAAGCCCTGGCTTCTGGCTCAGTAGCATGATCAGTGATACTCAGCATGCAATGGGAATTACTGAGCCACACTGGAGGAGCAAGGAAGGCTCTGTAACCATTATCCATTGCTACATCCTTCATAGAAATCTGCCAGACATAGAAGGTAATCACAGTGACAGGAAGACAGAGGAGGAGATGGCTTGTGGTGAAAACCCAGACTTAAGATCAGCACTTTGTATTTCTGTGAGACAAGAAATTTTCTGTCTGCTTTAGGATTGCTGAAATTTGCAGATTTTTGCAAGAAAGGCATACAAGACCAGAACAGTTGTAACATTTAGGCTTGAAGTTTACTGGAAAAACCCATGTATGTTAGGCTGGCAGATTCAAGGTGCTGTCCTTCAGTTTAAGGAAAAACCAAGGACTGTCAGCAGCAGACTGGCTGCTCAATTGTTCCCAGTGCAGTGATAGTGACAAATTCTCAGCAGAGCCCCTAATAATATTTCACAGTATTACAAAAAGCTTCCTCCTTTTCCGACTGCGGTTAGTGGTAATCATGCCATGAAATCCTTCAGGACCACGAACAGGCACAGCTGTCAACCCCAGTACATACATCAACACTGCACTCCTGTTTTAATCAATTATATTTTGAGTGGTATATTTGCAATACATGGAAAACTGACAGAAGACACAACATTTGGTATTGACCCATGAATAACCATCTGCCCTCAGGATTTAACAGATCAGGAATACTTTTTCCTTGAAATATATTCCTTGCTTGAATACATATGTTTAATTGCTGTCTGGACCTGTTTGTAAGCTTTAGTTATCTAGGGCATGAACCAAGACATGCCCCTCACTGGAAAATTTGTGCTGCTACCCAGATTCCCTTGTGGGTGACCAAAGCTGAAAACAAAGAACAGCATAGAATATATTTGGTCTAAGTACTTGGAAAGTTAGAACGGTCTCTCAGAAAAGATTTTAGTTTGTAGTACAAGAATAGGTAAGACATACCGTTCAGAACTGGGATGTCTGCAACCAAACTGTCTCTGGGAATGACACCTGGCCTACACCAGCGCCCAAAACACAGCCAGGCAGAGGCTGGGACAGTGCTAATAGACCCAGGGGACATGTTTGCCAGGGACCACTCCAAAACCTTCTCCATGTCCATGGTCAGGTTTCTGTACTCAGGTCAGTAGTACTTTTGTTATAGGCCAGGTTTCCTCATCAGAAATAATATCCTAATGAATCCTTCAGATTCACATTCAGAATTTGTCTCAGTAGCCTAAACATAGGTCTCTGGCCCCCTTTGAGAGGCCATAAGGTATTTTAGTTGCCAATTGAGAGCAGAGACTTGTATGTCTTATTTCATGTTGTCTCAGAAACCTTACAGCAGCTCATGGTAGAGGTGCCTTTGGTTTTGTACCTGAAGTGAGACTACAGATATGTCTGACCAAGCTATATGATACAATAAAGTTGTAAGCTCTTCTCTTCAGTAATAGCGAAAGTTGGTGGTTTTCTTCCAGATTGCAAGCTAAATAATTCAATTTAATTAACCCCAAAGAATTTTTACCTAAGGCTTTTGTTTTGCTTTATTTTATTTTATGAAAAGTTTTATACTATATGGTATACTATACATGTATTACCTACAGAACAATAAAAAACCTTTGGTCAAAGGTTTCACTCTTAACTTCTTCAGTTTATGTCCCAGGCAAAAAGATCAATTTTCTAAGTCATGAGAAAAGCCTAGTTACATTAATAGAAGCTACAGATTTTAAATCAGGCTACTACTTTGAAACTCTCCTCATAAGTATACTTACAGTTTATTTATAAAATGATATACTGAAAGGATAAAAAGGAGATAAAAATAAAGATCTATTGGAAAATATATAAAGCTACATATTTTCCTATAGTTTTAAGATTTGCTTTAGCTATTTAATAGGCCATATTGTAGGCAGTGTGCATGAAAAATAACCCAGTCAAAGTCCTCCACAATGTGTTTAAATCAGTATGATACAGTATAGCTGATACTTACAGCATTGTACTGATAAAGCAGATGTAAGATGCCAAAGCCATGGTACAACTATGTATTTGCTATTATATCTAGTATAGAATAGGGTGTACTTTCTGTTTCAGAGAAAGCAATGAAATAGCAAAGACTTATAAAACAATCCTAGAGAAGAAAAATTCAGAATGTTGAAGTTTTGACAAAAATATGCACGTATTTCCTTCAGTAAACAGAATGGTTTTATCTCATGAATGGAGGAAGATGGCAGTTTTTCATCCAGTAATCACAAGAAACTGCAGCTAATTTAAAATGAAGCTACACAAGTTACCTTCCTAAGAATAGATCATTTTTTATTATGGATGCTGACCACTGCCAGTAAAACCCAAAGAAAAATTAACCAAGTCATAACAGTTTTCAGAAAGGTGTATAACATGGTATAGCAAAGCTTACTTTGGATGATCTCCCAGTGGTCGTTGTCCAATGGATTTTAATAATGACTCTGGTCGAACTGTTAATTTTGGTGATGTCTTGGGGCTAGTATCAGAGTCTCCACTTTCTTCATCTCCCATGGCCTTAATATAGCTCCCACTTCTCATTCTTCTGCAGGGGATCTCTTCATCTTTCCCACCAGCCGGGTATCCTCCCCATTCATCCTGAGGTACCTAATAGAGACACATATATGGAATCTGCTTTATTCTTTTAATATATTTAAATACTTCTTCATTTTTTCGTTTTAAAAAGACAAGTAATTAATTTTTTATTCTTCAGAATAAGATCACTTATAAAGAAATTTCTAAGGTTCCTAGATGATTTGGCCATTTAATTCTGACTTGAAAATTGGAAATTTTCAGTTTATAAATGTTAGAAGCCAAGGAACGACCAAGTCATGGATAGTGAGCTGAGCTGCAATGTCTATTTGTAGACGTGCTCTAAATTGCAGGAAGAATCTTAGCTTAACCTCTTAAAAGTTTCTACACAGATTCTTAGCTGATAACAGTAAGTTCATCAGGTGTCTCAGACCTAAAACTCATTGAAAGCTGAGCGCTTCAGAGTTCATTACCAACACTCCTTATATGGGACTTTGGAGGCCTTTCAGGAAGGTGAAAGTCATATTTAAGCTAAACTAAGCTGTGATCTTGTCATAAATGGATAGGACTGTGATTTAGGGCAAACTTCTGTGGGGAAAAAACCAAAAGTGGTAATTCGTCTTTTTTCTTATTTAGAAACGGCAAAATAGTTCATAGAGACTGTAATGTACCAGTAATGCAACCAGTTAATCAATACATGTGCTTGCAGCTGCTTTTATGCAGTTGAGGTGGTTTTTCCAAAGAGTAAGATTGGTGGTCAGATAATCCACACCTGGTCAATGGATATGTCTCTATACCACCATAGAACTGAGCAGGAGTGGATTTTCCAATCCAAAATGAAATAAGCCTTGTTTTAAGACTTTTGGATAAACTCAACAAGCCTGTCTTTGCCAGTTTCGCTTTCTTTTGTTTGTTTGTTTGTTTCAGTTTGGGTTTTTTGTTTTTGTTTTTTTGTTTAATCTTCCAAGATGCTGAGTCCTTTGGTTCTAATCCAGACATTTGAGCATTTACTTAACTTAAAGGATATAAGCAACTCTCTAAAATGCATTATGAGGACTCACAGTTAAAAAGAAGAAGGTGACAGAGTTCATCAATGGACCAGGGTTGATGCACTTGTCAGCATGAAATCCTTTATCGATATAATGACTTCATATATATTAAGCAGTATAATGGCATTATTTACTATTATAATATAAATCTTAAACTCAAATAAAATACGTATTTAGGAGTTTCCACAAAGCAGGATGTCTAATAAAGATTTTAAAGTCAAACATATTTGAGACTTTAGAGTCTCTAGACAGAGTTCACTGCAGAGCTGAAGCAAATGCTCCAATTGGTTACAGCAGTCTTGTAGATTGGATTTAAATAACTAACATGATCTGCCTGTCATCTTTACTGCCCTTTCAAGATAAATGAATTAGCCACACATACCAGGTGAACAGACCTGGTGCTTTAAGTCCCAAAATGGGGAAACAAAGTTTTAAAAGGGGGTGAACAAGTAAAAATAGAGATATTAAAGAAACAAGCTCAGAACAGAAAAAAAAAAAAGAGATGATGAAGTCAGATAAGAAAAGATGAAATAGATTGCATAGATCAGAAAAAAATGAGAGATAACTATCAGAGAAAAACATTATGAGTCATATTCTTAAACAATGTAATAGGACAGAGCGTGAATCTAAATGAAATACAGGTTAGGTCATGCAAGGAAACAAACTTTTCACATTGTTCAGCTTTGGATGGTTATTGGAAAGGGAGCATCAAAAATACTGCCAAACTTGAAGCCTGTAAATGTGATACATCATCTTAATTTCTTTTCTAGTATATATAAGATTAATATTGCAGGAAGGTTTTTTGAGATTATAGGAGACCTAAAAGGTATTTACATGTAGTCGCAGTAGTCATTGCAAGCCTCCGAAAATACAAATAACAAATATATTTTCTTAAGCATTTTTAATCTACAACTGGCAATACAATTAACTGTAAAAGTGTCGATTGGAGAGCTATTTTATTAGTTGATATCATACAAACACACTCTCACTTTTAAATATTCTTTATGCCTAAAAGCAAAATCCAAAAGCTGAAAAAGCATTTATTTATATTATTATACTATTATAAAGTCATTTACATAGGACAACTACAAGATATACCGTTCAATTTTCAGCACTAAAGCTCAATTATCATGTTCAGTCTTACTATTCATTTTCTTTTCAAACAACTCATAACTTTTTCATAGAATAATTATTTTGGCTTGAAACTTTTCCCTTCATTTTACCTCAAAGATAATTAAATAAAAAGTTTAAAAATACATTGATCAATAACCTTTTACTCAAATGCTGAAAATTATTACTTCCTCAACTTTTTTTTGCCTGAAATTCCATGTTCAAACAACTAGATAAGGACTGGATTTAAATGAGTAAACACAGGCGTATTTGTTGATTGAAGCTGAAATCTTAATTTAAAAGATAGGAATGACTGATTTTTTTAAATTAAAGTATCTAAAAAGTTAAGCTTCTTCACTGTGATAAGGACAAATCTTGCAGTTATATGCCTTACTGTTTCTGTTGATTACATTTCTTTTGCTTTCTGTATTCAAAAGTTAAATGAATTCACATAAAAGCTAAAGACCAAAGCTAAAAACTGAAGAAGGCCTGCTCCATTTGTGCTTGTGATGTGCTCATGGTACACACATAGGCACCAAGAATCCTTTTCTAATCAAACCGACTTGCTGGCTATCACAGAAGTCTTTATGGCTGCAAAAACATTATTCACAATTAAAATATGTGGTTGGTTTGGTTGGTTGGTTTTCTTCCCTTAAGCCACTCAAAGGAGCACAATACTATGAACACAGGCAAAATGCTTCTGGAACCTGGTGAGCAAGTTGACAATGTCTTCTCTTAGAAGGTTTCATGCAGAGTTTTGGAGAACAGCTGGAGTCTTTTTGCTGTCTTCAAAAGTCAACAAAAGGGCAGTTGACATTGTTTTTTCTCACGGACTGAGAATAGAAGCAAAACATGAGTCCCAGTTCAGCCTTGTTCTTCATTTACTTGAGCTGATAGGTTAAGTACTTGGAAAAATCTTTCCAAATCCAGGCTATCTCAGACCCAACATATCTTTAAAGAAAAGGAGAAGCATTATACTAGTGAAGGATTTTATTTCGCAATATTAACAAAAATGTTTAGCATTGTGTAATGAGGGTCATTGAATATACACCTTCCAAAATATGGAAAGGCTTTGCAGCTTGAAGAAATGCTTTCTTACAATCGTTACCAGCCCCTGAAATTCCCATCTGTAGGGTTTGCAGCTGCTAATTTGGAATAATTACTCTAATTATCGACTTGCGTACAGTGATGAGTGCTGATATTTATAATGCCTAAAAAGGCCTTCCTTCTGTTCTAGATATTAACATGAATCCTTATATATGTGGTTTCTACCCACAGAGGAGTTAGCCTGCATATTACCATATGAATTTCCTTTTGCAAGAACAATGAGCTGACAAGGTCTGGCTGCTGCTATGGTTATAACTATTACACAGAATGATGAGCCTCTTCCATAAATTTCATGGAGTGCTGCTGTGAGGAGCACCAAGATCAGAAAATCTGACATCTTTCAATTGCTCTGCAACTGATTCATTCTGGTAGCGTACATTAGGCACCTAGGGCCAATTTTATTAAAGCACCTGGTACCTAACCCTTACCACATGTTATGGAGCTGATCTGAGAGTGAACTTCAGAACCTGAGGTAGGGCTCTAAATTTCCCGTAAAGGTATTTAGGAGAGTTAGCTCCTTCATAGTAGCATCCAAAAGGTCCCTTTAGTTAGCAATCTAAATGTAAAGCATGAAGAAAAATCTCAAATGCTGCTCCTTTCTTGCTTTATCATATCTGATTACAGGCAGCAGAAAGGCCCTTCTGTTATTTCCCATTCACAGCCTAAAATAATCTTCTTCCGAAGAAAGAGTTCAGATTTTTTTTTTTTTCAAAGTACAGCTACCTTATTCTTTCCTTCCATGATCAAACAGCTGTGGAAGTAGGAAACATTGTTAACCTTCTAATCAATAAAGTTTCGAGAGCTCAGGAAGAAGATTTAGGGCTGATAAATAAACTTCTATACTCTTCTCCTCTTTTGTCACTCATGGCCTTTTCATGAAGCACTCACAGATTGTTTGGGGAGGACTGGTTAGAAGACAGGGACTTCTTGTACATAAAAGGGTGTGATGCAGCTTCATGATCCAGGCACTTACCTGAAAGGAGGGAGCTTAGTTATGGCCTCTAGGTCAAACTTGCATGAGTTTTACGTAAATGGATGTTTGGATAAAACTTGTAGAGCATCTTAACAAAGAAAGAAGTACCTTTGCTCCAAAGTGACGTACCTCCTGCTGCTCAGAATGCAGTCTGGAGAACTGAGAAGATGGGATTTGACCCGGTACAGGCTAAGGAAGAAACTGAACTGTCATCTCACAGTGGGTATTCTAGAAACTTTGTTACTATAAAAACGAATTTCCTTGCTTTAGCAGAAATGTCACTATTTTTGTTCTTTGTCAGAAGAATGTCTTTTTCATGTCTTAAAATATCCCTTACTACTAATTTTTGGCTAAATACCCGAAGAGTCACATGACCTGTTAATGGCCATGAAAGTGATGAATTTTATTTTACATCTTATTTATATCTCCCTTTTATAGAAACAGTACACATTTGTATTAGCGTAGTTCTCCTTTATCTTCTTTTATTATTTCATATATTTTACACTGTGCTTTAATTTGATTGAAGTGGAACAGGCTGCCCAGGGAAGTGGTTGAGTCACCATCCCTGGAGTTATTTAGAGATCCCTGCATGTACTTATCCATATCACACGTGTAGATGTGGTGCTTAGAGATGATGGTTTAGTGGTCGACTTGGCAGTGCTGTGTTAACTGTTGATTCAATGATCTTAAAGGTCATTTCCTACCCAAAGAATTCTATGTTTCTATCCTTCCTGTTAGGTGTACTGATTGCTCAGACAAGACCTCTCAGAAGAGGATTTTGGACCTCTGACTGGACTTCAGCAGTAAGTCTGTCCCCTGATTCTCGAAAAGCACAGATTCTGTCCGTAAGCACATGAGACACCGCATTATTATAATAATTATTGGGTTGGAACCAGCTCAAGTGTGTGCAGGGAGGGAGGAGGGCTCATGGAGCCCACATGGCAGCCCTGGAACGCACACAGCAGGTCTGCAGCCTCATGGGGCAGCCCCATAGGCTGGTAGCAGCTGTCAGTCAAAAGGGCAGCCCTGGGAGCATGCCGCTGTTACCACGCGCTAAGTCAGTGCTTTGTGGAATGCTTTGTCTTGGTTGTATGTTACCCCTTTTAAATTTTTGCCAAGATTCCTATTTCCTCCCTTATTATCAGTAAAAATATCTCCTGTGAGAAAGTGTGTAGATTTTTCTTCTTTGAGCTACCTCAAGGTATTAAAGGACTTAAGGCTCTGCAAAAGTTTGGTGAGTGAATTTTTGGAGTCTTGTATTTTTTTAAAAGTAATACTCCCAGCTGAGCTTGCGGTTCTGTGGCTGGGGTCTTACAAGGCAACAGCATGCTGTGAAGGCAAACAGGGATGGATTCATCAAACCTCCAGAACAAACTAGAAGTCATGGAATCACTGAGCTTGGAAGGGACTCTGAAGTTCTCTAGTCTGGCCTTCTGCTCAAAGCATGGTCAGATACAGCAGATACAGGACAGCTACAAAGATGGCGAAAAGTTAGAGACTGCAATGAGGTCTCAGTCTCCCCTTTTCCAGGCTGAACAAGCCAAGTGTTCGGCAGCTCCTCATACAGCTTCCCCATCAAGTGGAAGGAGCAAATACTGATCTCTCTGGTGACCAGTGACAGGACCTGAGGGAATGGCATGAAACTGTGTTAGGGGATGTTTAGGTTAGATATAAGGAAAAGGTTTTTCATCCAGAGGGTGGTTGAGACCAGGAACAGGCTCCCCAGGCAAGTGGTCATGACACCACACCTGTGTTCAAGAAGCATCTGGACAACGGTCTCAGGCACATGGTGGGATTCTTTGGGCTGTCCTGTGCAGGGTCAGGAGTTGGACTTAGAATATCCTGAGCTGGAAGGTCCCACAAGGATCATCAATGATAATATGACTGTGCACAACTGGGTTTTGAACATTTCCAAAGATGGAGACTCCACAACCTCTCTAGGCAACCTGTTCCAGTGCTTGGCTACACTCAGAGGGAAAATGTTTTTCCTTATACCTGATCAGAGATATTTAATCTAGGCTCCCTAGTTCTAGTAGTGTGAATAAACGCCCTTGTATCTAAGCAATACTGACAACAAAACTGGAAGAAACAATGAAATATTAATTCTTCTGGACTTTGACCCCTCTCAACTTGATTTTTTACTTTATTTCAGTTTAGGATTTAGCTAAAGCAGTCAAACTGGCAACAGCAACTGACATTTCAAGACATATCTGCTCCTGTTGTTCCACCCACTTCTATGGCATTTGCTCCCAGCTCCCAGAATTCTAAAAGTGATCCACCACTAAACTGCTGATCTGCTTAAAACCTGGCACATCATTTTACTATTGAAAATGAAGCACTCCTAAATATATGACTTCAGCTGAGGGAAATGACTATCACTTCTTCATATTCCTCTTTCCCAAAGGTTAAAGTGAGGATTACCTACCTCATAGGAGTCCTGTGAAATTTAATTAGCATGCAGATGTAAAATGCTCTGAAATATTCATTATGACCTAAATCTTAATTTAGCAATATAAATTTCACATTTTACTAGAAGCACAAGCTGTCTGTGCATGAAATTAAACTATAGTTGATATGAAGAAAGATAAGATATGAAACACTATGTAAGAGAGACATAATTTTTGTAATTTTATGTTTTCTCAGCCTGGTCAAGAAGATGAACCAGAAAAAAAAAAAAAGGACACACTCTGAAATGCAGGTAAGAGGTTTCTCTTAAATCATGTCTTCTTCAAGGAGCCTCAGAAAAATAGCCTTTGTGCACAGCTGCAAGTAGATGAAAGTAAATTACAATCTTAGAAGGGAGACAGAGATGATTTTTTGCAATGCTGGAAACTTTCCTTGATATTACAGTGGGAGGTGGGAGCTGGACCTCCTGTGTTTTCAAAAATTTTTCTGAAGAAGGAACATCAACCAATTACAAGAATTTTCCTCTGAAGATAATGACACTAAGACATTCCTCTGTTTCCTGTCTGTGGACTTTAGACTCTATTGGTCTGGCTTTTTGCAGAAGAGAAGAGTGCTGTATCTGAAAAGAGAAGTTTGTTTTCTCAGTAGCTAACCTTGTGCCTACAACTCACCACCATTCTCAGTGCACACCTTTGACTTGTTTCTTCTGTTTGTTTTTTTTTCAATGTGCTGATTCATTGTTCAAAGAACATGAATTATACAATGAAGCCACTCAAAAATCTCTGCAAAACATGCCAGGGACTCCTCCTCACCACTAAAAATGCCAATCTTCATAATTAGCTTTAATTTTCACATGCCACCCTCTACTCCTTGAACTTCTTGTCAGCTCAGAAGCAAAACAAGTTCTTGCAGCATCCCCAAAAGTCTGTTGCCATTGACAATCAAGGCAGGAGCTAATTTGAGAAAACAAGAGTCATCTTTACCTTGCCAGCCATTCTCTCCAGGCTTTGCTATGAACAGCCATGGTATTACAAGAAGAGGAAGGAAATCACATAGGCCCAAAACAATATATGCTTTATATTGCATAGAAAACAACTTGACTTTAGGAATTTGGGAGTCAGTAATAGGTTGGACACCCACGCAGATCAGAACACAAACACAATATTCCAGCTGGGAGATGTTTGGATAGGCAAATCATTACGAGAATTATTTAGTGCATGATTTCAGTTTCTCATGTGTAGTTTCAAACATAGCTGCACTAAGTGATCCTTGACGGAAAGAAGATTTCTGTCCAGTGTACTCAGGATTGATTAATCATCACTTCTATATTTTCTACAGAACTGTGTTCTTTTCACTTAAATAGTGCTTTATAACTCATCTCTCAACACTGATGAATTAAAAAAAAAAAAAAAAAGAACCAGCACTATGTTTCCTAACTGGTTCTCCAGAAATTATGTGAATTGAAATTTGAGGATGGTTAAATACTGTAATTAGCCATTGCGAGCACTCTGTGGCTTTGTTTATACTGTTTGGATGAAAGTGGACCAAATTCCCACCTCATTACTGTCTGTGCTCATACTGATAGCACAGACCCTTGTAATTCAGCCACCTGCAAATTTGCTGCTATGTTTCTGTGTGTCTCTGGGACCCTCAGGACTCTGTGCTATGTTAACATGGTAGAGCAAGGTGGGGTCAGACGGAGGTCATGGGCTTGTCTTTGAGTCTGGAACTCACTGAGATCTTGTGCCAGAACTTTGTTGTGAGGTTGGGCTGAAGGGAGGGCTTGGCCTGTTCTTAAACAAGAACCTGTTTATAGTCTTTCAGTCTAAGACACAAACACAGTAGGGTCTCACTCAAGAAACCGGGGTTCCAGTGACTGCATATTTCCTTTGGTAGGCGAACCAGGATGCTGCTTTGTGGTCAGCTTAAGGCACTTTAAAATTACATTACCATCAACTTCAGTGGGGCAGGTTTTCTTTAAGCAATACGCAGCTCTTCAAGCAACGCTAGTAATAGTCAAGTGACCTGGAGTACTTCCTGGAAAATTACCCTAACAACAGTAATAAAGATAAATAAAGATAAATGTTCAGCTGAACTGGTGAGTTGCTCCAACCTGCTGTGCATGACCGTAAGTACTATGGAGAGAGAAGGATGCACACCAGTGTGGTGAGTAGCCCAGGGCCGTGCATACATCAGGAAATGCAGACCCACAGTCTTGCCTGTAGATCAGCTGCCCTGCTGCACTCCACACCCATGCTGTGGAGCAACCTTTGCCCCCAAAACAGTGCAGCTACCACGAAGACTCCCTGGTCTTTGCTAAGTCCTGAACCCATAGTACTCAGGAAAGAGTTTAGGAAAATACTCGCTAGCTTGGATGAAAACAATGCCTGAGACAGGCTGAGCCAGTAACAGTATTGAGGATCAGGATGCAGTGTCCAGGAACTGGCAGTGTCCTGACACTATGCAGTTTCACAGCATAGGGTAGCAATTGGTTTAATAATGGAAGTCCATAGAAACAACAAAGGTCTCAACTTGGAACTTTGTATGCTTGACACAAAATGTATCTTTGATGCCAATTAATTTGCCATAGTCATACACCCCGAGTTTGTTTTCCTATGTCTTTGCCTTTTGGGGCTAGCTCATAGGTGCATTTTCCTTTAAATTTTTCCCTATCAATTGAATTAATTTGAAATTCTGCTAAAACCAAGTTTCAAAAGGTTAAAGACATAAATTGGATTGCAGCTTGTATCTCACTACAGATAAAGGGGAGCCAGGAACATACCTGCCAGCTGGTATGCCTGACTGATAGGCAGCAGACAAGGCTGAGGAGACTACAAAATCAGCAACTGAAGCTAACTAGAAGTTTTCCTGGGTGGGGCAAGACCCCACAGATCATTCAAGGTCCCAGAAGTATAAAGTAAGAGACAAAAATGCAGCATACCGAGGGCTGACCCAGAAAGTGGCCTGTAGTAAACAGTGTTTTATTTAATGTAAGCAGGAAATTATATCACCTTTTCAACTCACCAGTTCAGCTGAACATTTACCTTTATTTACCTTCATTTATTTTGTTTTCTATTTTTTGTCTACTATTGAAAAAACAGTGCATGTCTTTAAAACTTATATAATATTAAAGGCTGTAAAATATATATATTTTTGCCTTTCATCCATTTTTCTGATTTTAACTAATGATTGACAGTTTTGAACAGTTAACTCCAGAGGACTGCTATTCATTAGCTTTCAGAGCAAAATGAGTATTTTTTTTCTGTCTAGCTACTATGTAACACTTAACTACCTGCACACTTTTCAAAAGATGTTTCCCTACCAGAAGTACCAGGAACCTTGTCCATATAGACAATCAGCCATGTAAATACACCTGCAATTCCACTTCAAAAAACAACCTTTAAGAACAGCATTGTAAGATGGCCAAAGCTATATGGCAAGGAAAAAAACCAACCAAACAAATGCCATATTTATGAATACTTCACCATTTTTTTACAGTCACCTCCTTGCAGGAAAAATGGCATGGACTACTCAGGAGAGGAGCTGGGTCTGCCCTAGGCAGCAAGCCTGTGGCCTAGGAGAGTGTGCAGTCATTACAGCCCCGAGTGCATGTTCCTGGCAGTCTTGTTTGACAGATGCAAGTGGCCTGAGTGTATAAAATAATAAGTTACTCCTGGCTGAAAATTCTTCAGAACCAGTGACACCTTTGAGTAACAACTGCAAAGGTCAGCCTTCAGCTTCAGTGAAGTGAACATTGAAAAACAATTTGGCAACACACTACTAATGTTATAAAGGAGGACAATTTCCCCTGATTAAAGGGCAGTGGGATCATGGCCTCCCTTTTCCACTCCTAGCTTTGACATTTCCACAGTAATAGGGACTTGTTTTGGCAGCTTTAAGAAAATACTAAGTCTGAAATCTTTCTACTCCTTTTTGGAAAAAAGTTTCAGCAATTCATTTCATTCAGTGTGAGGATCCTAGAGTACATGGGCATGGAAGCAGGGTACTGTTGTATCACTGATTAACACAATTCAAGATACCAGTAATTTGAGACAGATGTTTGGTCAGAATTTTACACATCGATTGAATATATTTTTTTTAATTATTATTATTTTCCTTTTTTTTTTCCTTGGAAGGGGTATTTAAGAAATACCATGGGATTTGTGATACACAAAGCCATCAGCATTCTGTAAATACAGGGAAGTGTCAGCTTTATTACTCCTTTTAATTTAATGTTCCTCAACATGTTTCATGTTGTCATTAACACTGTGAATGGACTGCGGGGCATTAACTGTCCCATCATTTCCCTTACTGCCTGGGCATTTTATGTCTCTCTTGCACATCTTCACTCCTGACCAGGAGGGCATAGGGGTAAGCTGACACATCCTTGGATGCTGTAATGGGCTGTAGAAAACAAAATGGTACAGCATGTGTCCATGCTGATTTAGGATGCAGACTACCCTGCTACCCTACTGTTTGTACCAGCTTTTCCTGCTGTGGAAACAACCCAGTTAGTTCTTGAGTGGTGGCTGGTCATAAATCATTGTGAAGGCAGCGTGGGTGATAGTCATTTGGATGAGAGTATCAAAAATGTGCTAGCTCTGTCTAACTCCACACTGTGCACTCATTGGTAGAGTACTGGATGCAGTTTCTGTAGTTCATATATGGGGTTTATGTCAAGAAAACAGATACAATCTAGTTTCACAAAGATGAAGTGCTGAAAAAAGTGCACTGAGTTCAAATCCATCCATCCTTGCAAAGCAGAGAGAGAGTGAAAAGCAGTAGTGTGCCTCACAAGGGCAACAGTCTCATTTTTGGGAATCTGTCCTGTCCCCAGGAGTGTTCCTGGAAAAATGTAACTGAGGGCTTAAGGCCTATTTATCCATTAACTTGTCCTCAAAACTTTTCTCCATGGAGGCACAGCTTAAACCAGCAAAGACCCTTGTTGAAACTGCTGCTTTTTTCTTTTCCTTTTTTAAAGGAAACTCTGCTTTTCTTTCATTCTGTAGAGTACACAGCTGACAATATTACCCACATGCTTAGCAGTGCCACTGCTGTAATGGATGACGATAGTACTTAAATGCACTAGGAAGACAGGAGTGGGCTGAAGCCATTTTTAGAACAACATGCTGTTTCTTTTTTTGGTGCTGACTCATTCACTGTACCTTGTGGTATGTTTACCTCGATTGCTTGCTGCTTCACAGGCTGTTGAATGGGTGAGGAAGGAATATTAATCAGTGACACATAGCACTGTGCTCCAGAACTACAGTGATGGTGAGTGCTATGCTCTTGCCTATCTTTTGGCTTTATTGTAGGAATTACTTTTCTTTGACTAGCATTTAAATTTATTTTAGTCCTGGAAACTGTAAGCAGTACTTTTGTATTCATCATTTTAACACAGCTATCTAGTTCATATCCATTTTTTTCTATTAAAAATCTTTGCTCCTCGCTAGTGCTCATATCAGAGTGGAATTAATCAAAGTCATTGCACTCTAGACGTGTGGAACGTAATTAGCCAAAACAGCTGATGAAGAGAGAAGAGATCTCACAGCTCATTTATCTTTTTCTTAAAATATTTTATATTAAAATTAAAATGACATGGAAAACAGTAGCAGCAACTATAGCCGAAACTATACAAAAGTGTGCTTTACTGCACACATGATCTACTTGGGCTATTCTGCCTGCTGAGTGAGATGACAGAAGTTTTTGGTGCCCAGAAAAGCATTTGTAGCTCAATTTGTCTGCATTCAAAATAGAAATTAAAGGCCTGTGCATAATAACTGTTGCTAATTATTCAGAAGATATAATCTGATAAATGCTGTTAGTGTACAGTTACAAATGGTTGCCCTCTGTTCCTGAAGTGCTGGTTGACCATCTGGTTGACATTATAGCCCCCCCTGAATGGGCTTCCCACTCTTCCCCTACCCCTGCATGTTCCCACCACCTCCACTATAGCAGGAGTGATGCAAATCTGATCTGAATTTGAGAAAAATACTCATTATTTTATACAGCTTTATTTCAGCTAATTTAGTTCTAAACCATCCACTTTAGGATTAGATGCCCATCAAGGCTGGAAGTAGGCATGTTGACTGAATCGCCTCTGACTTAAAACAGCACACTCCCAGCCCGAGGACATCCCACAGCGCCAAGGACTGTATGGACGAGAAGGGAATGTGAAACCCTAAAACAGGAGCCAGAGATTAAGCTTGGAGATGTATGAGGTTAAAGAAATACTTGCTTTCAACTCTAGGACATGACTGATGCATATAATGTGCAGACACCTTCAAAAGCTCTTTTCTCATCTCCTGTTTCCAGGAATTTGTGAGCTTGATAGCAGCTTCCTTTCTAGAAAGAAAATTCCTTTATTCATTCTTCAAAGTTTCAATTTGAAGGAAAAAGCAGCTCAGTAATTATGGTGGAAGACAAAATGGAAGCCCAGAAACATGACAGAAAACAAAGTCTCAAGCACAGGCCTAAGACACTGCATGATCTTCCAGTGTGGGACTCTGCATGTCAAAACTCTCCAATGGAAAACAGAAGTAAAGGTATTGGAAAAAAAATAATAAGAAAACCAGTAGATAGGAAAGTGAGTTGGCTACTGTGAATTCTCAAATAACTAGGTAGCAGAACAAAATTAATATATATATTATAAATTCATAATATTAATATAGAAACATATAAATTAATTTTTATTATTCTATGTTTATGTATTAATATATAGGATCACTGGAGGACTATAATTTCACAGATTTACTTTAAAAAGAATTAAAAATATATAGCTGACATCAGTCAGGAGAAATGTCTTTTAATATCATGTGCTGTAATACTTTAAACACAGAGACCCTGTGAAGGGCCTTGGGGTTTTATGCTAATCTATTCACTTGTGCACCTCAGGGAAATCTGCTGCTGCATAATCAACTTCATAATCCCTTGAATTCTCATTGCCACGTACTCTGAAGTGAGGCAGTAAACTCTCTTGGCTAGGGATCTTGACATGTTTCTCTACCTTTCTTAGTTTCTGAACCTAATGATTATTTTTATCCAATCATTATTCAGTGATGCTTCTTGCACTGCCATAAGAAAAGTTAAATATGCCTCCTCAGATTTGCAGATAGAGCAACTGAAGTGTGCAGTCATTAACAAATTACATTTCCTGGGTCAGAGAGAAAGTTCATGGAAGAGCTAATAATGGGACATATCTCTGGTCTTAATGATTACAGTGTGACAGCACAGCATCTCTCAAAGTAGAAATTTCAAAACCAGGCATTCAGTTATGACACTGACAGAATGGGGTCCCTTCAATTTGTTTGCTGACCTTGGGCTAATGAATAAGCCAGCTGCTCACTCTGAAAGATACCTATGCGCTGAATGGCATATTCTGATAAGACAGGACATATATTTTATTTTAATATTTTGTAATAAGAATATTCCTTTTATAGAATTCCTTGTATTATTGCTTTGGACAAAAGTATAGATTCCTTACAGTAGTAACTGAGCACTTGAGTCTTTACAGATTTCCATTATAAGATCCCTATGAATAGGGACTGGGTACTATATCATTTTTAAAGGGGCTTAAAAACAAAGATCACAAAGTGTTTGTGAAGCAAAAATTTAAATTCACATCTCCTAGATTTTAAGCTGGATGAATCTGCCAGTGGATGAACATTCCTCCTGATTACTGAATGAAAATTCCTTTCTGTAGTCATCCCAATCCATAAAAAGCATGAAAAAACGAGTCTGCAAAAAGTGTGCTTTTTTGCTCCCTAAACTTGTCAGTGGGCTTGATCTAAAGCTTAGTCATAACGAAGTTAGTTTGTGAACTCAGTGTTTCACATTCACTTGAGGATGCTAATATAAGTTGGGAGTAAAGAGAAGGCCAATGAAAAGTAAAAACTGATGGCTTTTGCAAAGCCAACTGAGATGTAGAGAGGGGGGCACAAGAAACAATGAAACATGATAGAGAAGGAAAGCACAAAACCCAACAGAGGTATAGAGGAACCAGAGCCATCAGTGTAGAAGTATGTAAAGGTAAGGAAAAAGCTAGCCATACCTAAACTTCCCTGTAATGTCAGAGCTGTCTGTACACGTGGTTTTAGAACACAGACACAAGGGGAAGTCTGCAAATGATGCATTTCCAGTTCTTGCTTGTTCAGTTGGATCAAAATCTACCAGGGAAGTGCAGTCTGTTTTACATACATGAAAATATACTTGGATATGATAAAATACCACAGCTGTCAGTCTAGATTGGAATCAGTTTGCATGGTAATGCTATGACAGCTGCAATTTATTTTATTTTCTCTGCAATGAGAAACTTTCCCTGTTTTAGTAGGGAACATGGATCCTGGATGCCTGCATATCCACTTGAAAGGATCTTGCTCTTCAAGTGTGACTCATTTCTATTGGACGCCTATAGCTCTGAGGGGAGAGAGCTCTGCACAGAAGTGTAGTAGCTGTTGCTAATCTGTGTTTGCCAGTTTCTGCAGAGCCCAGAGGAACTGAAAATCTCCAAATACATAAATCTGGAGTAGAGATTTCCCCATGTTAATGTGAGAATCAGTTAAGCTCTGGAGAAGTTCCTTAAAAAGCGATAGAAAACAACATACTCAGAACAATGTGGGCTTTGCAGGCTGTACTTAGTAAAAATTACTAAAGGAATATTTGTTTACTGCATTTTTTCCACTGACAAAGCTAACTGAAAAAGTTATCCTCCCAGCTACTCCCTCTTTCCTTCTGCTCTGCTCCCACTACAGTTCTTTGTGCAATTTCATGTGCTAATGTCACCTGTGATGGGACTTTGCTGGCCCTAGGCCATGTAAATGATGTAAATGTCTAAAGATAGCACTTTACTCATGGTTCAGCATGATAAATAGCTATGTTAGTGTGACTTTGGGGTGGGATATGGCATTCAGCAGAACGTATGAAAATTTAAATGTAAGAGAAAGTGAAAGCTTCTTGGTTGCTGCTAGAGAAAACAAGTGTGCAGAACACACCAAAAACAGTCTGAGGGCCAGGCTCAAACTATCTATCTCTCTGAGGCACCCATGTAACTTTTAAGAAGGATGTTGTTATAGTATGGTCTCAAAAAAGGGTCAGTTCAAGATGATATTGGGTGACCCAACCACTAAAAGCAAATGTGTGAGTGATCATCACAACAAAGCAATTACGTACACCAGTAAATCCATTCTTCTGTTACTCACAAAACATGGAGAAAAGGAATAAAAGAACGCAAAAATAGGATTCCACACAGCCTGCTTTTAAAATCACTCATTCACAGATGTATTTGAAGCAGTTTTTCTAGCTCTCAGACTGCTGGGAGAACTGGTCCTTTTTTAGTGTGATATATGGATTTTATCAAGGTGTTCAGTATGAACTCCAAAGATGAAAACACAATCACTGACCTGAAATTAATTTATATCACGCTGGTTTTAAAGTTTTTAATCTGTGCTCTATAAACAAAGACAAAAGCTAGAAATTTCTCACTTTCGTGCAATATCTGGGTTAGGTGAGCCATACAGAAATTCTTTGAGAGATACGCAGATAGATGATGTATTTTTTGGTATGATTATGGCATATACTGTGATGCTCTTTTCATTACAAATCTTAAGAAAATCTTCCTCTTACCTGAAGGTAATGGCACGGCCTCAAAGAAGGTTTGATTTCCTGATGAACCAGAGGCTTATCTAAGTTCAGTGATGATTTGCGATAAGCTTCTTTAGCCTGGCTTACTGTAAGCGTTGACCAAGAACTCCTTTTCATATATTTACTATCAGGGGTCATTGGTAGCCCTTCACAAGCCGAACACTTCACATCATTGTTACTTTTGGAAGTCTTCAGTGAGAGATCCCCAAAATGCCCCTGGAGTGCCTCAGGATAACAATGGGATATATGATCTGCATGGTGCCTATTTACCACACTAGGGGTTCTGTAAGTGCTATCGCTGTCCAAATTATCATCAGAGCTCCACCAGCTACTCATTCCAGATTTATGCTTGCTTTCTGGTTTTCGCTCCTTGCTTTTACTCCTTTTGCTATGCTTGGAATGGTGCCCATGATGATGATCGTCCCCTCGACTGTCTCCCTTTGTTCCATTAACATTGCCCTTGGATGATCCTTCCAGAGAATGAGATTTAGTAAAAAGTTTCTGGACGGAATGAACAAGATGGCGTATTCTTCCTGGGCTCTCACTGCGTTGTTCCGCAGCTGTTGAGGTCCTCTGGTACTGTAAAGTGTGAAAGCCATCCCGGTGAAGAGGAAGTTGTTTCTCAAATTGGTCCAAAAGATTTGCAGGAATACGGTTAATCTTAGGGTTACCGTGAGACATGGTGCAGTCGTCTCTCGAGTCGTAATGTGAGCTGTAGTGCATTCTGGGGAAAGTGCTACTTGACATGTGATCGCCCATTACCATGGGCATCATCATGCACTCAGAATGAATGGAGCTGCGTGGCGAGCAACGATGGTGATCCAGCGGGCAACTCTCCGTGGGGCTGAGAAGATACGACTGCCTTGGCTCCTGCCCATGGTGGATATGGTCGTGGGTGTGTTCACAATCTTCAGGGGATGCTAAGCCACAAGTATGAGCTGAACATAACTGTGGTTGATTGCGACTACCAGATAATCCTTTCATATTCCTCGGAGCAGGAGAGTATCTTTCTTCATTGAAGTGCTGAGAAGGTGACCATGAGTACTGCTGGTCTGTCATGAGAACATATAAAACCTGTGTTATGTGTCTGATTAAAAGATTAACTTGAAATATCCAAGTATATTGAAAGACTAAACATTTTTTTTATATGAGTGTGATGGAAAGTCTCATCATTCCTGAAATTTCATTCACCATTATAAAACTTGTTAAAATTGTTCACTGAGCAAATTATTGGGTGAATGCAGCCTTTCCTGTTTGCAAAATTGTCTGTTGAAGTTCTAAATGTTATGAAGTTATTGTATAAATTTACTTAAGTTAAATTGATATATTTAATTTATTATTTGATATTTATAAATCATATGCCAAGCTTTGTGGCTAATCATTTAAGTTACATGGGTCCAGTTTCTATTTCGTTGGTTTCACAGCCAGATATCTTAACTTACATGTATTCTTTCTCCGTGGAATCATTTTTGCATTATAAATTGAACTACATTTTCTTAAATAAATCTCACGATCCCAAGTTCATTCTTCATAAATATAAATAATAAACAGCAAAGAGAAAAAAGAATATGAACATGCTGAAATGAAGCTACAGTTTATATCACTAAACAGTTTATGAATAAGCATTTCATATTGTTTGAACATCCATTATCCTTCATCCAGAAGCATTATTGCTACTCCCATACGTTTAGAGTGTTCTCTATTAGGCAGTTTCCCCCTTTTTATTATCAAACTACAAAATATTTATTTAATAACTTTAAGTTATTCCTGATAAAACAAATATCTTTTGGTACAAGCTATGGAGTTTTATGTACTTGGTTATTTGTTCCTATGAATCATGTGCTCCAAGCTGTGTTTATTATACAAGCATGATTGCTAAATAAGAGTAGCTTGTAAGCAAAGATTTTGATACTTGAGCCTTTGATTTTTTTCTCTTATGCAATTTCTTGCAGCTGTCAAATGCTACAAGCAGAAAATTAAAAAAAGCCCAGAAATATTTCAATTTCATTTTCTCATTCACTTTCCCTCTTCAATTTCAACTTATTTAAGAAACATTTCAAAAGTAGACAAAGATATAGGATGCAAGAGAATCCTTCAGAGGATCAGAGAGATGTGTGTTTACACAACGCACTTAGCACAGCCTTTCTGCAAATTTACTCTAAGAATCTAAATAATCTCACACAGGTGCTTGATGCAAGGAAGTTGAAGGCCTCAACCAGAATGGAAGCCAGAGGATATCTATTAACTGGACACTGAAAACCAGCCTGTAGAGATAACACAGTAGACGAAAGCACTTTGACGGGTTTCTAAATATATGATAAAGCTCTCCTAAATCATATTCCCACTGCTGGTGAAAACTCAGTGCCTGGATATGTTCATGAAACAGATCAATACCCATACCTCTCTAATTTTACTCAACTAATATGTGTTATATCATGATAGCCTCAGTACAGAAGGCAATTTGTCGGCAAGTCTTTTAGCATCAGAAATCTCATAACCTAAATGCTCTATATTTCCTCTCATGGGAGATGCTTTGATAATTTTATTACATACTAATTTCAGCAGAGCTCCAGATAATGTTTTAAAATGAATGTAGCATTAAACTAATAAACAGTAAAGCATTCTTCAGCCTAGGCACAATCCCATCACTCTGAAGTCAAAGATGGATTTGAGGGTCTGAATGTCACCTCCAGACTTTATCATGGCATGAAAGTGATGAGTGTGTGCATATATCCTTTTCTGCTTCTATTTTGTTTTCATGTCAGTTTCTTTTACTTAATTCTTGGCTATTATCACATTAAAATAAAAAATTGTTACTGCTGATTACTCAGTCTGTTGTACTATTTAGGTTATAATACCTGCATAAATGTAGTTACAAAAAGGTAACATAACTGTTTCTCTGAAATGACATAATTTTGATTATATACAGACAAGATAGTAAATTATAACAGTGCATTGGGATTCAGCTACAAAAGTCCTGTAATTAGTGGTACTTAACCCAGGATATTACCAAACATTATCAGGGGAATAATAATGGACCATGTGTTGAATTTACTTAGTCAGTACTTCCCATAAAGGGTTCCCAAAGCACCTGACAGAGATTACTGCATTAGTTTTTACAATCCCATGAGATTAGACAGATGGAAGAAATTTTTTACAGTGAGGGGAGTAAAACACTGGAAGAGGTTGATCTAGTTAAAGATGTCCCTGCCGATTACAGGGAGGCTGGACTAGATGAGCTTTAAAAGTCCCTTCCAATCCAAATTATTCTACGTGGAAGATACTGTTCTGCTTTTACAGAAAAGAAAATTGAAATATAGGCAACATTTTCCAAAGTGCTTATGGATTTCTGGATCTTAATGTTCACAGAGGTATGAGCTAGAGGGAGGTAGCAGGAAGCTCTTCCGTCAAACTGACAGCACGATGAGAGTCAACCCCAAGCCTTTTTGTCACAATCTTGGACGTCTGTGAATGAAGGTAACTTGCACTACACCTCAGTGATGCATTTAGACAAAAAAAAGGAAGGGCATGGCAGAGATCCAGAATGAAAGAAAGAGAATAAGAACTTATTTAAATGAGTTCCCTAGCACGGAATTGCTAGACCCTAGTGATTTCTTTAGACCTCACACAGCATCAAACACAGCCCAGAAGGCTTCAAACCTTTTCATCCTGTTACATCCCTAGGAATATGAAACATGACGATTTGATTGCACTGCAATGCATAATCTAAAACCGGCTTTTCCATCCCTCATGACTCCTTGTGACTCCAGCTCACTGCAACCATAGAAAAATACAATTTTCTGTATGTTGCTTTCACAACCATATAGCATTTTATATGCATCATGGAATGTCTCAATTCTTTTTGATTGAAATACAGTAGCTATAAACTGCAATAGCCATTTAATAAGCTTAATCAAAATAATTAAAACATTAGTTAAAAAGGTGACATTTACCAAAAGTAATTGTCCCTTCTTAAATCTGTCCTAGAGAGTAACTAAAAGTCCTAAATAACTTAAATGTGCATCATCTAAATTTGTCACCCGAACTAGATTTGAACTCCACTTAGGACATCAAACCTGCTCACTGTCCTAGGCACTAATACTTTTTCTTATAAACCTTCTGAAAATCTTCAAAAATTGAATTATGATATATAATTTGTGCTTTGCACTCTTCAGTCAGTTTGTTCAGGAAACCTGTTTCAGAGCTCAAAGAAACAGTTGAGCTGCTGCTGAATGAAGTAGTGCGTGGTACCAGACCAGTGTAAGTGCCCATGTGTTAGCTTTTAGCCAGCCAGAAATGCAAAGAACAATGTGTTGGCTTAAAATTCAATTAAGCTAACATGTTTTTCTAGCATTTGCCAGGGGCTAAAAGTGTGTATATAGTCAATGTCCGTAGCTCAGGTGATTCATAAAATTTCATCAAGCTACAGTAAAACTTTTTCTCAATCCTTTAAAAAGAAATATAATAATTTAGTATAGCAAAATAGTTCCAGATTTATTCAGTAATGACAGATTGGCTTGAAATTTTAGTCTATATTTTTGAATATTTTTTATTCTTTTACAGCAACTTCTATGTTTGCTATGGGCAATCATTTTAAAAATATAAAAGTGCCATCATCAGAACCAAAGAGCAAAGGGAGACAGAAGAACAAATAAACATAACCCAAAGCAGACAAAGAGATAAAGGAATAGGAACAGAGAAAAATATATTATATGTGAGCATAGGAATGGCTTTTTTTAGGTCTTATCAGAGCAAAATGGAATCTTTCAATTGACTTCAGTGGATAATCTGATAATACCTAAGGACTGGGGACGGGGGGTGGACCTAGAACAAGACACAGGCTGTTCTGTCAGAGAATCCAGTAATTCCAAAACCCTGAAAATCCCTCAAAGCTCTTCTTTTTCAGAGACAACTCTACAGATATAAGTCAACCTTTAACCTCAACAGCTGGAATGATTTCTGTATCCCTTCCTGTCTGTTTCAACTCTTTCGCTGTTATGCCATGTCCTATCCTGCTTTTTCTTCCCCCTGTTTTCAGTTCTGGACTTTCTGATGCTAAAAGAGTTGCTCTCTTGCTCCAAGCTGGAGTTGGTTTGTCTATCCTTAGGGTCTGGTCACAATTTTCAGAGCATTCAAGCTTCTTTCTTATGCTAGTCATTATCAAGAAAAGAAAGACCAAGGACCAAGAATAATGTTTGAAATAATGAATTAGAATTACTATGAATGTTCTAGGGCAAAAATGCTAAAAAACTCCAAGTAATGGGAAATAAGAGCTATGCATTTCTAGAGTTCCTGGAACACCGTTCTTGGCTAAAGAGAATCAGCATATAACCACTGAAACTTTTCTGATATTCAAAAGAAGTGCATGTCTCCACAAATCCTTTTGTGTGTTGTATATTGAGAACCAGCTTTCAGAGCACAATAATGGCTTCTGGAACTAATAAATGATGCCTTATTTCCCTTTATTGATTTATTTATTTATTTACAAAGCACTTCTCTTTCTATTGAGAAATTAATTTAAATTGCTGTAAACTTATAAGCCCTTTGGTAAACGACTTTCCCATCTGAAACATCTATGTTATTTTCACTGGGGAAGAAACAGCTCTTTTGCATAGTGTAACCAGAAAAATGCATTGCTGAGAAGAGATACGTAATCTACCTTTCAAAAAGAGCTGCTAGACAAAACCAGACTACTCCATGTTGCTGTTTCACATAGTTTTATCAGTGTTGTGATGCATTATGAAAAATGTATACTCACAGTCTCACCTAAAACTAATAAAACCCTGAAATACTGGAAAAAATGGGTACATTAATCAAATAAGTAGATACTAAATATGAAAATAGATCATTAAAATGTTTTAACTGGAAAATTGTCCGTCCAAAGTCTTCATTAAGTAGTATTACACGAGCATTCCTCATTAACTGGTTATATTATTTTTCTCTGTTTTATTCTAACCTTGAAAATAAATATTTATAGGGATTGAGAAGAGTACTAATCTGCCAAATGCAAGGAAGAAATTCTGGAAATGTCCTAACCTTCTATTATTGTCTCATGAGATTTCCAGCCTATTTATGCAGCACAACACCTTGTATAAAATTGACAAAAAATGGCAAAGATTGAGTGACTGTAACTTCCAGCTTTAGAAGAAGACTTGAATATTCTGTGATGTGTGTGTACTGTATGCAGTGCATTGACCTTTCTGTGAATTCCTACCTAAGGAATTCAGGCTGCTTACTTGAAATACTAAACTTTGAGGGGTAGCACACCTTCAAAGAAAAGTAATATTGGCTCTCACAGGACTGTTGCAACAAGGTATTTTTTGCACCCAGTCCCCCTGCACAGTCAAAAGGAAGAAGTAGGTGGTTTTGAGGACCTAAAGGCAAACATCAAACTGCCCAAGGCTTCAAACAAACACATGGGCTGCACGTGGATGCCTGCTTTGTTCTGACACTTAAGCCTGAAAAACAAATACTGCTCTATTCAGAATCCTGAGCAGTCCGTGTGGTAGGCACGTATGGGTCTGTTTAGATGATACTAAACAGAGATAGAGGATGTGTCTGGTCCATACAATTAAACTGTTGCCTTATAGTTTCATACTATGTAAATAGGACTCTTCCATCTGATACACAAATATGATTTCCCAAAGATTTTTACAAATATGCAGTCTGCTTGTTGGTTTTATTTTGGACTGAGAAACTGGCATGATTCTTCTTAAACATGAAGTACATGTCCAAAAAGCATCAGATGAATACCACCCCTCATGTACATATTTGTCTCTGCTGACAGCCAGTACAGTCAGTTTTGAGCACTGTTATGCAGGTGTCTGCAGGTGGAGCAAGTATTTGATTTGTTCCCCAGAACAGTTCTCCAACTTCAACTCCATCCATCTTCAAATAAAGGTAAGTTAGTTGGCAATCCAGCACCCCCAAGGGATTAATTTCTGAGATAAATAAGTGTGATAAGGGAAAAGGGTATGTAGTAAAAGCAGTGCAGAATAACAGTCAATGAGCAGTAATGGAATCTTTGAGGGGGTTGGGTGGCTGGTGGGGGTATTGATTTTCAGGGGACACTTAGCACAATATACTGGGATGAGGAAAAGCACAGAGAGTTATGATCACTGGGGAAAGCAGTGACCAGGAACAGTTAAAGCCAGGTTACAACACCGGTTGCCTGGCATGGAGAACAGGGCAGGCTATATGTGAAAAAGGAGAAATGTGGGAACAGTATTTGAGGAATGAAGACATCTAACATCTTTTGGGTGGAAGAATGGGCACTTGGACTGCATGAAGAGGATGAGAGGCACAGTATTGTGCCCATACCACAACAAAGGATAGAACAGAAATTCATGACAGGCAATATGAGATTTGCAAAAAGGTCCAGGATATGGAGTGGAGCAATGCAGGGAGTCCTCAGGATGGTGCAAAAGTAATTTCGATTGATTTGAAGTGTACGATGTCTTGATATTGACTGGTATGTAGCACACAGACCTTCACAGTGCTTTTCAAGTTTGAGGTTCGTTGCCACTATTCAGCTTTTCAACAGTGCTATGACACAGGTAAGTCCACAAAATGATTTACAACTAATATTTTTTTACAGAATCTGTATGATCAGCAAAGTTTTGAAAAAATTATAATGCATAATGATAACATTGACCTCAAATAACCAACACATTAGTTTTTTTTCTGGAAACCTGCAGCTGTATGGAGTCAACCAGGGCTTCAATATGTGAGTATCACTGAACGACTGTTTTTAATGCTTCCAAATACAGACCAGAAAAGCTAGCCCAACACCATTAACCTTCTTTTGTTCCTTATTGTGCCTGGCTTTATGGACTTCCTTTCCTAAAGGAGAAAATTTTGCTGCTCGCAGATATTAAGTCAGCAGACGATCGGCTTCCCTTGGTGTCATAAAATTGCCACTATTTTCTCAGCAATAAAAGAAAGCCAAAATATTGCATGGTACAGCTCAAAGGTGTATGCAGGAATCTACAAACCACTCTGGAAGAACAAGGGAAATCCTTGCCACGTTGATGGCAGTGACAAATCTCCCATTAACTGCATAGGGCCAGGATTAGTTCTAAACATTTGCTGAGAGAAGTTCTTGCTTAGCTGACCTGCAATACCTGTGTTACTTGAGGTAGATCACCTCTAATCAGGGCTGTATTTTGCAGAATGCACAATTTGTGCTGGACTAGAATAAATATGTTAGAAACCTGGAAGGGTCCCCAGTCAGGAAGATGATGGCATGGAAGGGTGAAACTGGTTCTGCTGAAATACTGCCAGTGATAGCACAGTGGTCAAGATTTAATCCCCAGGATCCAAACCACTTGAACCAACTATTCAACTGAGCAGAACCACCACATCTCCAGGGTTTCTTTTCTAACAAGAAATACTAATTGTTTATTCTTAAATGAAAATCAAACAAAGAAAATAACACTAATATTTATGATCTTCTTCCTTAATTTTTTTTGTTACTGTTCCTGGAATTGTTCTGAATTTGTCCTTATTTATCATGATATATCATGGAGGAAGTTTTCCATCCTTTGCAATACTAAGGGGCCTGAAGAAACTAATGCTCCTATATTCCAGCAAAAATATTTATCCTATATTCCTTCTAAATAGCCTTTTATTATTTCTTTAAAACATGGAGGTATTTTAAAGATTTTGCTTATTTTATAGAGTGCTCTTCTGGGAAAGAAATAATCTAAGCATTAATGCTCGAAAGTATTGATTATTACCACAAAACATATGACTGTTCAATTTAAAATACCTTCCTATTTCAAAATCACCTTTACTTTTTTTTTTTTTAACATTCAATACAACTTTTAAATTGTCAGAACTGAAAGAAATTATTTGATTTTCTGTTTGTTTCAGCATCAGTTCTTTGCAGTCTTTGATTCATCGAAAATTTTAGAGTTTTAGCCTTGGTTTGACCCCAAAAAATTATTTTTTTACTTTTTGGAGTTCATTATTATGTGCTTAGCTGTACACTCTTGGCACTGCCTCTTGCTGCTTCGTCATTTTATGGTGAACTTTTCTGTTCAGTTCAACCCACTGAGATGGAGGAGGACTCATCCGGATTTTTCTATGGGGTGCAGGAAGAAATAGCAGCCTGGTGACAAGTTCCCTTTTAAACTTGTTGCCATAGTAACAGGCAGACAGTCTTCCTCTTTCCATAACCTCCAGACTGGGAATTTTTCAAATCAGAGTGCTGTCTCTTTTCTGCCTGGCTGAACTCTGTTTTGGATCTGTGACAAACATTACAAACATTAATTGCCTTTTCCCACAACCACTAGCACCCAGATTTTCCACATGGCAGTGAAGGGTCAAACTGTAACCCCTACTCCTGGCATATAAGGTGATGGTGTAAATACCCCCATTCTGAACAGGTTTGAAACAGGGCATCTTAATATGCAGCTGTCTGTTGGCTTTTTAAGAAGAGAAATTACATTGTAAAAAGATGGAAAAAACATATGAAATTGCACAGTGACAGGTGACAACTGAACTCACCATCGAAAGCTGGGATCATATTAGCAATATTTGCTGGTTTTTAGCCTGCTGCACTGCTTACTCTAGTGCAAATCCCCTTAAGGCAGACCAAATCAGTGGCCCATGTGCCCAGCACCGTGAGAAGAAACTGTGGTCATTTACCTCTATGCTGAAGTATCTCCACCACCCTGGTTGTGCCAATAAATTGTCACACTCCTGATAGAGCCTAAGCAGCCTATAATGAATGTGGAGGTAGAGCACAGTTAACTTTTTTAATGTGGAAATGGAGAGCACATCATTTAAGCTGCTCATCATGGGAAAACATTTAAAAGCCTGCACATTTTGTCCTGTTGAAAAGGGACAATACAGTGAAGACACTCATTGAGGAAGGCAGGTGCGGCAAAGCAGTCAGATGCGTCAGTATCTCATCTCTGTTGCAGCCGTTGCACTCTTTATGGGAAAGCAAATGTTGCATGTCAGGGATGCATCCAGGTGTTACAGAGGTCAGCAGGGCATGAGGGAGAGAAAAATGTCCCTCCTTTACTAACATCCTACATGTGAAATAATTTAGAACAGAAATATTTGTTTATGAATGCATAACCCTGTTTGTATTCTGTAGTAGAAATGAATGAATAATTCATAACAAATATCCTATTTGATTAATCTTGCATCCTTACAAATATCTTCCCCTGCTTGTGAATTGACCTTGGGCCTAATGGGATTTCTGCAGAGCTATCTGACATTATGAGGTATTTAATTTTTAGAAATAGCTTCTGGTCTGCAGATTGTTAGCAAGCATTTGCTGCCAACAGCTTATAATTAAAATGCAGGACAGTTAGCATGTTTTTATATGATGCCTCGGCCATATGATATGATTTTGTACTATGACTGAAAGTAAATCATAGAATAAGCTCTGAAGCAAAACTAAAGGAAATTTGAAGTTCAAAATTTATTTTCTGAAAACATTTTGTATTATTTCATTAACATTTTCTGTGATCTTGATCATGTCATCAGTATGCTTCTACACTGCAGTTTCTGGGTACTGAAAAAGAAAGGATATGAAGTGTAATTATTTAGAGGTATGATGGAGTAATAGTAATAAAAAAAGTCTATTTTTTTGCAGTATCTCTTCATCTAGTCACAATAAGCAAATAATAGGGTGATACTGAATCATAAAGGGGCACCTCATGCTTAAAATGTCTTGTAGGTTTAAAAGATTTTATATTGCCACACCAAACCACTTGACTACATATTTTTATTACATGACAGAAAGACAGCCCTGTGTTTAGAGGATTAACTTGGGAAACCTGCAGTTGGGTTTTCCTGTCCAGCCATGAATTCTTTGTATGGTTCAGGATATGGCCATGCAGTGCTATGCCAGTTGCCATGAAGAGGCTTGACCTTGCTCACTGGGTTGCAGTTAACTTCTGTAGATATCTCTTGTAGACTCCCTACTTCAGTTCCCTATAGCAAAAGAATAAACGTACCTTCTGTACCTCTGAGGATTAGTGTCAGAAACCAGGGAAATATTCAATCTCTGGGATAATGCCCATCTAACAATTTAGAACAGAGTGTTTGGTATTGTGCCTGTTAATTACAAGTATGAGTGTCACTGTTGCAATTTACTCTGTGCGGCCAAGCCTTGCTTCTGACTGAAGTCCCACCAACTCCAGTCAAAGTCTACACATGTTTAACCATCCCCGGATGCTCTGGAGGAGGGTGAACTGAGTCATGGATGTGCTACTGAAGAGAGCCAAGAGCTCATTGACAACACCTTCTCCGTCCTAGGAAAAATTGCCTGTTGTGCCTGGTACATGAAGCTAAAACCCTTGAGAAGCGTGAAGTGTTCACGCTGCACTGAGTAAAGCTGGATAATTTGGTAGAAGGAGAGACAGACTGAAAAGGCAGGCCTTTATTTATGCTTTTACTTAAAGAACAGTTATATCCTTTCTTCCTTTCAACACATACGGTCATAATGTCATGATCATACAGTCAACAGTGATTGAATAACCATGAGTTACTGTCTGACACTTGAACCTTACTAATTAATCAAAAGCATGACTGCATCAACTGTGAAATAAAAATATGCTTTCGTAACCTGCCCTTAAACTCCTTTAGAGTTTACTTTGCATTTGGGGCAGGTTAAGAGCATTATCAGTAACTGCAACCTAGTTTACAGGTTTCAGCCTTTTTCTTAACATCAAATTAATATCCGTTCCTGAAGATAAAACAGTAATTTACTGAAACAAAAAGTCTTTAGTGCAAGTTCTCTTTCTTTGCTTGACATTAGAAGTGGCTATCCATAAAACTTATGTAAAATAAACGTTTTCCTTACCTGCAAAAAGGAGTTAAAATAGTTTTTCAATAATCTATTTTTCCCTCTTTACTCTGTTCATGTTACCTGTTAAAATCTATATTTAAAGAGAATTTCATCCCATCTTACCTGTTCACATTTCTTTAACTATTTGAATGCCATTCAAACATGGCACTTTTTCTATGTTAAGATTGCACTATTCCTTTTAACACACAAAGGAAAATGTTGCTTCATCCTTCACAGGCCTAAAGTAAATAAGACCGTGAGAAATTTCTAGATAGCATACAAAAAAGTAGTTTTTATTTTCTAATACACTAACATTATTCAGATAATATAAACACCAGCTAGATGAAAGCTGGGAATAGAAGAACTTCCGTTTCCATGACTTAGAGTGAGCTGCATGAGATCATGCATGTCAGATCCCTTGCTCTGCTACCTCTGTGTAGGGATAGGTACAATTTCGGAAGAATTTGTGACGGAAAGCTAGAACTTGATTTTGCTTAGGAAGACTGTAAAATGCCTTCTCAAAGGGGTTAGATGTTTTTTTTTTCTTCCTTCTGCATTTCAGAGAATGTTGCAGGGAGAAGCTGTGAGAAAGCTACCCCTCTCGGTATGCAGAGACATAACATGTTTGCAGTCATGCACAAGGCCTCCTCAGGCCAGGGAGGGTGGGGGAGGAGAGAGAGATGATACAAAAAGCCTTGGAGAAGGCGGGGCATTGCCTTTTTTTCCTGGGGGCCTGGTGTATGCAGCATCATTAGGAAGTGGTCCTTGTATCTGAAATAAACCTTTTTTAATCCTTCCACTGCTTTGGCATTCTTGGGAAGAATATCTGTGTATGTTTTACCTTACACTTTATCAGCCTGCTTATTACTAGTGAAAAGCATAGAAATTTTTGGTGTGAGTGTGAATCTTGTAATAGTAATACCTATTATCCTGAACTCTGTTGACAAATAAATGTTAATGGAAAAGCTATAAAATATTGTTTTCAAGAAAAGAACATGAACTCTCAGGTAAGCTTTTTTTGAAGGAATCCATTGCAATTCTGTCTGTTTTATCTAATGAGATCTTTCATAGGATCAATAGTGTAAAAGAGTTGAGACCAGTCCCATCCCTTGATACCTTTCTCCAATTAAGGCAGCGGATCATTTTATTAATAATATTTAATGACTATTCAGCATTCTCACTCTGGTGAGATACTGTGCAAACATTAATTAATCCCCACCAAAGCCCCGAAACCTCACTAGGAAATACTAAACCCATTTTACAAATAAGGGCCTGGAGCCAGAGATATTTCAGTACCAGAGCGATCATAACTTGAAGCTCCTTGGGACAGTGAGAGTTTAGAATAATGAATGGCCCTGCAGTTAGAACTACCTTAAAGAACATCATCTTCACTCTGCCTCGACCTGGGAAATTATTTCACTTTGCCAGGAAAGTCCTTTCTGTGTTTTCTTCAGGAATGAAGGTCTTTAGCAGTCCTTCAGATTGAGGCTGTTCATACAAAACAATGAAGTGGTCATTGGGTTCTGTTATATACAGAAAGAAAGTGAGCCCATTTCCATAGCTCAGTGATTACAGTATTCACCCAGAATCAGATTCCTCTCCAACAAATATTTAACTTTATACCTTATATAACAGCAATAAAAAGTGGAGACTGAGAAATATCTAATAGTTTGCAATTTTTTCACTAATGTTATATTCAGTTAATGGATTTGAACTCAAATCTTCAAGTGACAGAACACAACACTGGAGGAAAAACAGAAGGATGGACAGATATGTCCTATCCATTGGTAGAGGTGTAACATATTAGCACAGCTGTAATTACAGAGCTTGTCTACACAGAATTTAACTAACTGTCCAACAACTTTTATAAAAGCCTTACCAATTTCAGTGATTTTCTCTAGGGGAGACTGGAACATCATATGTTATTACTAATGGTATCCAGTGTGAGACACTGAAATGGTTAATGTCTTAAATATTGTTAAAATCATTGAAAGACTTTGGTTCACTGTAGCAAACTGTGCAAAGAAGCAACTCCTCACTGAAGTCCACCCCTCCCTGAATATGCCTACTAATTTGGACTGTGATGGGAACTTGAGATAAGATAAAGGTGTTACTATTGTCCAGTTATCCCAGGTCTAAGGACAAGAATGTATCCACAAGTGTGAGAGACTGGAATGCTAATGGCTCAAACAATCAGGCTACAACCTGGGTGTTGAACAAGATAAGGAAAGAGGCAAATCCTGTGAATCGAATCCTTACAGGAGTGACTCAGCTGTGATAAGTCCCCTCTTGGGAAGCACCAGACATTCACATGCAGCGTGAAGTTATTCATGTCTGCTGATGGGCCATAATGAGCCATAATTGACTCATCTGTGTTCACATAACAGGCAGCTGTAAACCCTTAGAAGGTGTCAAAAACTCCTGAAATGTCCCTGATCCAGTATTACATCATCCAGTATAAAACTCTCAGCCCCAGGGGAGGTATTGGGGCATTTTCACCTATCTTAAGCATAATATAAACCCCTATGGACTCTTTTTTGTTGGCTTATCTCACCATCTTGGATTTCCCTCCATGGAGCCAGGCTTCAACCATCACTTTGACAAGTCTGGAACCCTCACCGCCGAGAAGACCAGAAGAAGATTTCCATCAAAATCCATGGAGTGGTGATATTTTTCTACTTAATCTGTCTCTCTGTTACACTCTGTCTCTTGCCCTCCCTCGCTGCCCTCTTTTTCCCATTACTTTCTATCTTTCTCTACCTCACTTTTATTGTTAAATAAAAATCTGTACTACTGACTTTAGCATATGGTCTCATACGCACCTTAATTTGGGCAGTGGCATCTCTCTAATAATTTTAATAACCCAATCATAACATTCAATCCACATGTTTTGGCCACCTACAGTTTGGTAGTTACATCAGGAGGAGAGGATTTTCTTCTGAAAATATTAAAGCCACCCACCTCTTTCCATGTATGATCTAGAGATCTTTGGTACTTAGTTTCAGAGAACTCCAGTAGGGACACATAATTGAGGAGCAGAGACAGATAGTTCCTTGCTCTTGCTTTTGACGTGTTTTTCTTCAGTCCTTTTGCCATAAATAGCTGAAATTTTTTGAAAGCAGCTTAATTCATTTGTAGTCTGGCTATGATTTTATGTTTTTGGCTTTCCTGTTTCTCCTTTCTGACTAATCCCCTACCTTCTTCGTCAGGGTGCTGTATGATTTGTAGGATTGATCAGTTAGCATATATCTTTGTGTCCATTTTTATTGCCTATTTTATATGAGGGCCCTTGCTCCTATAGACACTTGACATTTAATACTGTTGACTTATATATCATTTACTCTGGCTTCAGAAATCCTGCAGTTCTTTCTCAACCAAATGGGAAGGAGAACAATTTTGGCATACTTCTAGGGCATGATTTATCTCACTCTACATTAAGCTTCTTAAGGCCAAACCTGCTATGTCCTGGAAAACTCTATCACTCTTCATTGACTCTAAAGGCACTCCAGAGGTCTCCGGTTTAGGCATCTACTGCTGAATTACTTTCCAGCTCTGAGATGAGATTCTAACCCATCTGAACTCTTTTCTGTGTGCCGTGAAATGGGACAAAAAAACCCCAAGAAGACTGAGATATTTGCTCATTTCATGACTCCTTGATAGGATCCACTTCTGAGATTCCTAGGAATCCTCATGTTTAACCATATCTTCCTGCTTATACTATTTTGATTCAGGCAGAAGCTGCCTGAAAGTTCTTCAGTCTCTTCTTAACATATCCTTCTGTCCAATCTTTGGCTCTGGACTTATCCTGTAGCTTGTTTTCACTTGTTTTTGAATATTAAGTCCAGTATAGATATTTTTACACTGAACATTTATGAAACTCCCTGATCTGAGTGACAACACCACTTGTTTTAGAAAATCCTGTTCTAAGAGATTGTTCAAACATAATGACAACCCCTGCCTAAATTCATGCTCCTTGTTCAAACTGCTTGCGTACTTTTCCTTAATATAGCAACTGTGATTTATCTTCCTAGCAATGTGCAACAATACGGCCAGGGAGAGAGCTTATAGTATTCTTGTCAACTACAACAATACCCTAATAACACAAAATAAACTGTTGCAATGTATTAACGTGAGCATATGCACGAAAAGAGAAAAATTACACTGACTTCTGAAATCTAAGTAAGCTCACACTGAAGCTTTAACTAGCAAACACACAGAAATCACTTTCCACATTTCCCTTCCAAAAAACCCCCACATAAAGTCATTGCTTATAAATCAAAATTTTGATGGATTTCACATAAACCAGTGAGAATCTCAATGTGAAAATACAGGAACAGAAACATAATTTTACACCATCTAAATGTTTAAAACTGAAGCCAGTGGGACGTTTTACTACTAGCTTTGTAAGACAGAAGTTTCAAGATTTAACTTGTGGGTTTTAAGATTTTCTGATTTCTCCTTGCTTCTGTTACTTTTTCAAATTGAAAAGGTAACACTGAAAACTCCGTCTGCAATTACTATGTTCTCTAAGGGGTAAGACAAAGAGAAAAAAAACAAAAGAAGGAAGTTTGGTAATTCTTCTTTTGAATTCTTGGTTGTGTGGGTGTTACCCAAATCTGATGGTTTTTTGCTTTCCATTCTCTAACCTTACAGAGCAGGTGAGAAATTCCCAGAAGGGTTTTACCGAGAGGTTTCTGGCCACTCTCATTGACACCACACGGTGTCATGCCTGCTGTGGGCTCAGTTGCTGAAGGGAGGCTGTACCCCAGAGCAGCCTCCTGCTGCCTGACCCCGTGGCTGCGCCCAGCCTCTGGATGCACAAGCAGTACCAGTTATCTGAGAGATAGTATCTGTACCTAGCTCCTCCTCTGGCGTCCCTGGAAAACTGAAGCCCGACTTGAGCAGATCGCCACCCTCTTCTTCTGAAAAGACAGAAACAAAGTAGCTATTTAATAACTCTGATATTTTTCTATATCCAGACATAAACTCTCCACCAGTTTTTAAATCCACTTAGTGATATCTATTATCATTCAGTATCCCTGATAACATAAAGCTGCTGAGGTGCTACTATCTGCAGTATCTATCCCTCTTTGCCAGTTGTTCTAGTGCTCATCAATTATTGTTATTAATTTTTTAATTTTGCCAGACATTTTCAAATCACTAGTGTCATAATATTAATAAATGTCTTCTTTATAACATCTTTTGCATTGTTCTTTTTAACTTTTCTCAGTCACATTGAATTCTGATGCCTTTTAGGCTTCATGTATTGATTCCAGAAGAATCTTTATTGTCAGTCCTTCCAGTTGCACCTTTAGCACTTTCCACTTATGATTCTCAGGCACTTCTATTACCTTTTAAACACAATCAGTTCAATTCTGCCATTGTGAACTCCGACAATGAATGCTGTGATGGGGACTTTCTCCTGTCAGAAACATTTTCTTTTGTGCCAGACATCGCTTCTGTAATTCTGGAAAAGTATTTAAATGCAGGTGATATGTATATTCTGTATGAATGCAGAAAACACCTAAATGGCCCGAGTGCAGCTCTGAGCTACCCTGCTTATACCTCTTTCAAAGTTGCAGTTTGTTGCCTCTGCATTGCTCTCCTGCTATGCTGGAATACAAACTAACTTTGGACCAGGCACTTAGTTTAGATATTTCTATAACAGAGCTGCATATGGAAAATTGGGTCAATAACACTTCTGTAAATTGCAAGATTGGTTTAAGAATACATAGATTAGGATACAAAATATCACAGTAACATGTTTCATGTAGTTACCCAATACTATATTTTTAATGAGTTTTATGTTTTTTCCCTATTTCCATATTTTCTGGTGTCTCAACAGCAAATATGTGGAAATTATTGAATGTATACAGTCTTTTACTTTACTCTTTTTTTCCATCTGTGTATTACAAGCACAGACCCCTGAGAAGAGCTATGGAGCGCTCCATAGCCTGTCACTATAAGTTCAACCATCAGCTCTTCAGAGAAAGATGAAATCAGATCATGGTTTTTGTGATGCACAACTGACAACTGATAACTTCGAAATAACAGGCATCAGTTCTTGTTATCATACCCTCAGGCAGACATTCCTGAAAGTTTGAACCAACTCAGACTTTTCTTAAGAGTACCCCAACGTCTCTATCAGTCAAGCTGGGGTTTTTTTTTTGTCCAGCTTAAAATAGACACACTGTTTTTCTCATTTCAATGTTCCATTTAACAAACACATGCATTTTACATATTTCTTGGTCTTGGTTACACCTTTTATTTGTACTCTGATTTTTTTTTCCCAATTATCTTACAGGAAGCAAAATGAGTTAATGTACTCATGTGGATCTCTTGAGCCATTGTTCTGAGATTTTAACAATTCCTGAGGTTAAGAACATATAATTGATAACAACGGGTAGTATAGCACAGATAGTGCATAGAGAATTAGTCCCAAGGATGTTAAGACTATTGGATAGGCTGAGCTGTCAAATAAACATCTTGTTTATAAACTCAATTGTTAAATAAACTCACTCTGCTAAAATACAGCCTTCAAGAGATCTCAGTAAGTGACAGATAAAAAGTCATACAAAATTTATAAAATGACTGGCATATGAATTTAAATTAAACTTCATTTGGAGAGGTAATGGACAACTCTAATTAAATAAAAGCACAAATTAGGCAGTTTCCATGGAGACTTTGCTCACATGATCCGCCTATATTGTATAACTCATAAGCCTGTCCTCTAATGTGGCTGCACAGGAGTAAGGAATAAGGAATCAAATAAAAGCTATAACAAAAATATCCTGAAGGATTGTTTACATTCTTGTAAGTGACTAGGAGATCTTACTGTTAACTTCAGAAGATGTTAGATGTTAATAAAGATGATTTATATTGAAACAGTACTTTTGCATTTTTTGAAAAGCTATAAATTTATTCCAAAGGTCTATCGTGCACATATATTCAGAAACAATTATAGAATTTATGCATAACATTATTTCTCCCTTGCAAGAAATTAGCATCCTATAACAAGCTCTGCCCAAAACTAGACTAAAATGTTAGGAGTAGCTATCAAAACTAAACATCTGTGGGTCTGAAGAGTTGGAGAAAAAAAAGAAGAAAGTAAATTCCTTTTCAAAATTAAAGAGAAAGGTCATATGATGGGGTCCATAAGTCAGATTATGACTTTGCTGTAAACATTCCTGTGCAAATTTGGACAACACAATTAATCTCTTTCTGTCTCAATTTTCCAGTAGAATTAGGATTAGAATTAATTTCTTTCTTGTAGCTATCCTACATGAATACATCTGCTAGCGTCAGTGAGCCTTTTGTCCGGAAGAGCTTATAGAAAGCACAAAGAGATAGAATTCCTTTCCTGAAGAAAAGCTGTATTCTGTTTTGAATAGGGTCAATTGCAAATATTTCAAAGGAACTTAGAATTCCTTTGTGATTTCCTTAAGTTTATGAATCTACATGAGGGATATGAGTAGCTCTTAGTGATTAGTTTACTTCCTAAGCATAATGACTTCTTATTTCTTTATATTTTAGGACTATACCTATTCACATCACTATTGCATTATTTATATTGTCTTTTAAAAAGGCTACTGTCAGTTCCTTCAGTCCTTGAAGACATTCAGTTTTTGTATTCTTCACTTATGAGGCATAATTAATCTAGAGTCTGAGTGGCTCCTGCAGTATTACAAAGATAATCTTCATATGAGGTTGAACTGTACTTCAAACTCGAATTATTCCTTCAGAAACAGACATACATGGTCTTTGTTTATTCAGTTCAAATTTCTCCTAGAAATTAAAATTTTCATTATTGACCATAGAAATGAAAAGCATGTCCTTCATTCATGAGGACAGCAGCAACCTTCATATGCCATAGTAATGAAGTCAGGTAGATTATCACAGAATTATCACACATTCTGAAATGCCAGTGTCATAGAACATGTGCACTCATTTTATGTCATTCACCTTCTCTGTCTCATAATCCTTTGCTACCTACTAGTGGAACATTCTATACTAGTGGACGTAGAAGAAAATTGAATGCTTCAATGGGCAATGAATTGCAAACATAGATGAGATTATGAAAATAGTATGATTTACAATATAAATTTTTAAACAATGTATGGAATACACAGTGTACAGACAAGGGACATGTCTCAAATATACAAACTACTACATCACAGACTGGTCTAAACAGGAAGCAAGAACCTTCCTCTGAAACTGAAACTAAAAAATAGTGGGAAAAGTCTCAAAAGGACTCAAAATAGTGACAAAAAATGAAAGGCTCTAAAAGTGCAGACATATCAGCTTCTGTGAAAGTTGACGAATAGTAAAATGGTGCCGTGATCTGCACAAGCAGGAGAGCACAAACTGTCATTTACATGTAGTATCAAATTTTCTTTTTTAAAAAAGTGATGTATCTGTCAAGCATTCCAGTGCAACACTGCACAGATGACACTCAAAACTGTGCTAGGAACCTTTCAAAGCTGAAGTTCTCCAGACTTAGGCTTGGAAACGTTAGGAGACATTGCTGAGTTGGAACCATCTTGACAGATCCAGACGGCTCATTCAGCCCTGAAGCTACTACATGTACAGTGGGAAATGACACAGGCCAGCACCCAAGATCAAGCTGGCATTGCACAGCTTTTGTCCTCAGAACAGGCTGGATGTCTGTTAGGAGTGTGCTCTGGCTTGTGCTGTTCCATACCCTGCTAAGGAGACATTATCTAGGGAAGCACTAGTTGGTATGGTCCAAATCTGGGCAAAGATGTGCTCTGTGGCAGGGATGAATAATCACTTTGCCCATCCTTCAGATTTTATCATCTCAATTTTAACCTGTCAATGTACTATCTGACATGACCTATCGGTTTAAATTCTGTTTCTTCACCTGCAAAGTCTTGCACCAAGATATGCTTTTATGTTGGCCCTCATTTTTTATGCATTTATTCTATCCTTAATAACTAGACACACTGTTTCCATCTCTTAGTTGTACTTCTTCCATAACCTATCCATCCACAAAATAGGCCCCCTTCTCAGTGGACTTGTTGCTCACATAGTTTAAATGGTTCACATCAGCAAGACTTACAATTATCTGCCTTCTCCATCACAATATAAGAGTAAGACTGACTAGAACTGATATTGAACTTCTCAGTTCATTGGATTTTAATTTATTTATTATTGTCCCACAATGGACCTGGATTTTAATTTATTTATTATTGGCCCACACTGGACCTCACACCAACTTTTTTTCTGTATGTACATTTCTTTCAGCCTGCAAGTTCCCTGTGGTAGCTGTTGTTTTTCAGTTATGTCTTATAATGCCTGCTATATTGTCTGACAACAAATGAAAGAAACACAGGCCTTAAAATATCTGAATTAAGCTGCAGTTGCAATTTCATTCGATCACAAAATTACAGATCATAGAATGTGTCCAGACTATGGATACAGGACACTCACCATATCACTCTGTGATCTGAGAAAACAAAATCCCCATTCCCAGACTGCACATACTTAAAGATCTGAAAGAGATATCTCCTGTTCTGCAAAGCCCACTGGCCTGCTATGCAATTAAGGCATTTCTTGCAGGTGGCCTTTGACCCCAGCCAAAGATATCCCCAGTCTTTTCCGGTTACGTCATGAGAACAGAGAATTAAGAATTGTCTTGAGCTCGGTCCTGACCTAAGGGAACTGACCAAATACCTGCATGGCTGGGACCTGTTATAGATCCCTAATCTCTCAGTGGAGACAGCTAATTGGATTGGTTCAGACCTTCCCCAAGCAGCCAAAATCACTTCTGGCAAACCTATTCATTTCCTCATCTAATCCTCAAGAGGTTACATCCAATCAATATTATAACATCTATATAGTAAATTAGACATGGTGAAGGCTCCTTCTCTGGTCATGAGGCCAACTGGCGTGGTCTAGTCATATCTTCAAGAACAGGCTGGCTTCATCCAAACTGTGATGAGGAATGGTCCTTTGCCCATGCTAATCCCCTGGGAATTATTTGGGACAGTGAAAATTAGTTGGCCAAGCTTAAGACTAAGACAGGGACCTCCCTGAACAGCATTACAAATAATCAAATTCCTATTTGTTGGGCCTTTCTTCTGGCACTGTTCAATTTACTGCTACAGGCGTAGGCCAGGTGGCAGTATTGTCAATATGAAATTCTCATGTATGTTCTGATAGCATGCTGATAAGCAACAAATACACAGCAGGGCAGGGAAAACTCTGATTGAAATAAACATTAAAGATGATAGTATCAGATTTAAGGTTACTGAGGTTTCCTTTGCAAGAGGCCTGTGCAAAAAGAATTAATAGTAAGAGTAAGTCATTGTTTAATTAAGTTGTTTTTGCTTTTCTCATCACAGCCTCTCTTTTTTTGTTCTTACTTTTCTCACACACACACAGACACACACAAGAGTTCCTGGTGAGTCCAGCAAAGATCTGCTCATCCCAATATGCTGGCTCCAGCACTGGCCCAAAATGGATGTTGCTGGAAACAGGGCAAATACGTAGATTGCCTAGAGAACTCTTCCAGCTTCCCACAATCAGCACTTAAGGGACTTCCTGAGACAGAAATTTAATCTAGACCATCGTTTTTAATAGTCACCAATGGATTTATCCTCTATGGATTTATCTAATCCTCTCTGAGCCCATTTATACTGATAGCCTCTACCGCATCCTGTGCCAATGCACCTCACAATTTAATTATGCTTTATTTGAAAAAGAATTTCCTTTTTCTTTGTTTATCAGGATGCCTCATAATTAAATTAGGTACCTCTATTCCTTGGTTGTGAAAAATAATGGATCATCGAGCCTATGCACTATGTCTATATAATTTATAATTGTGTAGACATCTACATATCCCTGCCTTATTCCTTCCTTTTCCAAACTAAGGAAGCAATCTGTTTAGTATTTTGTTGTGGCAAAGCTGTTCTAAATCTTTCATCATCCTTCTCACTCTTCTCTATACATTTTTGTTATTCTGCTATGCCACTTTCAGACACAGAGGTCAGAAATTCAAATGGCTTTACAGTATGGCTTTTCCCCTGATATGATGTAGTTTTTTTCTTCTATTTTTTAATATTTTCATCTGCCCTTTCATAACTTAGAGAATTCATTAGTCATATTAAATTGTGTCCAAGAGAGATAATTTGTTTCGCTTTCCAAACACAAACATATTTTTCTTATATATTCCGCTAATAAATATTGAAGAATCCCAATATTTTACTTACCTCAGGTTACTACCAAGACTACTAAAACCAACCCTCCCCACCCCTTGAAGAGCAGAGACTGAGGAATCCCTGATCTCTTGCTTTCATTCAGCCTGTCCACTTTTTGACGGCATAGTTTCAGACAGGAAGATTATGAAACCAGGCATCAGCTATCAGAGGGAGTAGCCAGGCACACAGCCTAATAAATCGGGGAGAAGGAGATGGCTGTGTCCCTCACACACTGTCTTGGAAAAAGAATAAAATAAAATATATTGCAGGGGACCACTGAAGCTGTCAGGGCTTATATTGGTCTTGGCACATTAACTCCTGCATCCCAGCTTTTGGTAGATGCAAATCATCCACAAAACACAGGTTGCCTTAGCACTATTGTGGTGATCACCCTGAAAGGCATTGGTTCCCCACAGAAGCCTTTCCTGAGCCAGCCAGGGACATTTTGCTTCTTGGAAGTCTTTCAGAGCTACCTTATCCCTTTTACCCCAAAGATTTTCAAGTTCCTCTTCCCTGTCCCACTTCAAGCCATAAATGCAAAAATGTGTTAGATAATGCTGTGGAGTCTTAAAGCAGAGTCACTTTTCAGTCATTCTAGAATTTAAATGACTAGTTCAGTTAAATAACTCTATCTCTCCAGAACAAAATTATCAAGTGATTGCAAGCAAAAAAAGAGTAAGTCAGTGACAAGACATTGTGTTCAGACATGGCTGTCCATGACATGCGTCAAAGAGTCTAAGAAATTTCTAAAAGCCCTTTCTTTCTGGATTTTTCACAGCTGAATGACTGTATCAAGGCCATGATGGAGCTATTTACCTCTTATTGCTTTTCAGGATCTGTGAGAGGAATTTCAAATATTCTATATTAAAAAGTGGGAATATTAAAAAATATCTTATTATTGTGAATCATGATCCTTATTCTATGAACCTAAGACTTCTGGATACCCCAGAAAAACCTTTAATTTTCAATATATTTCAAATTCAGTTTGAGGAAAAGAATTTCTTTAAGACTCTCCTTAAAAATGACTGAGATGTCTAATATTAAACTATGTTTAAAAGAACATGGATTTTGTAACCTTTCCATTTTCAGGTTAAAACTAGGTATGCTTACATTATATTTTACTTTACTTTTTGGCAAAAACCACAACCAGATATACAACAATTATTACTAGTGGGTCATGGCATTTTGATTTTACCAATTTGTTTTATGGGGGGGTAAAAGGTCTAAGCAGTGTCCCCGTCTTTCAAATGTTCAATAAATAAGATATTTTAACATTACAGAACAACTGCATTTGTTACACTGATCTACCATGGTAGGAGACATTTAGCATGAAAAACCTTTGACCCCAATGGGATGTGAGGGCAAATCCAGCAATTCCACTGAAAGTGGAAATTAGCTTTACTAGCTGCGGTCATGAAACCCTCCAATAAGGCCTTTTGACATTAGATGATGAAGTTCTATATAACTGGAGTCAGGATGCCTATGGGTTTCATTTCTACACAAGCCAATTTTGGTGAGGATTTCTGTGAACACTTAAATGCTGGGGTGGTATGATTGACAGCTGGTGGGGTTTTTTATTTGGCAAATACGATTATATAATATATAATACGTAGCCTCCTCTTGGTGATTTAAGCAGATATGAAAAGCAGCACCTATTAAATGAGCCATTTTTCTCTCTCAAAAATAGCAAGAACCACAACAAGGTTTCTTCCTAGAAAGAATTATGGGTCTGGAGAAGCTGTAGCAGGCAAAGAGTGATGGATCGGGATGCTTCATTTCTTTGCCCTGTTTTCATCATGCCGTGGATAGTACTGAAGTTATGCTCAGATTCATCCCTCAGATTTAATGCATTTTCCAGTGATTGGTCATTAGTTCCTCTCCCTTCCCCCCCCATTCAGTTGCAATGCGAGACTTGTTCTCTCATCTGCTTCCTCTCATCTTTCTCATCTTTCCCTTATCTCATATCCCTCTCTTGTCCATCTCCTTCATAGATCTGCTTTATTTTTGATTTTTCCTTTTAACCCTCCCCCACCAGTCTTTCCTTTCTCTTTTTTCCTCGTCTTCTTCCAGCCTATTGAGGTGCAAGTAACACCTCACAGGTTGAAGCTCACCTGAAGATTTTGTGCATGCATGTGTACTCTCAATTATGTGCTCTACTGAATTATTTAAATCACAAGGTCTTTAAGAAGGACTGCAAATAATTAGAAAGACCAAGTAAATTTCCCCCCTTCCCACAGCAATTTTCAACTGAAAATTATAAAAGCACACATTAGAAATAACTTAAAATTAATGAAATTGTTAAGGAAGAATCTAAAGTGAAAGAAACATCTGTATTTTCAAATTAATTCCATACAGTTTTGGCTTTTTTCACAAGTTAAAGGAGATCTGAAGAAGCACATGTTCAAACTAGAAAAATGAAACTTCTAAAAATGTAAAAATAGGATGCTTAAACATCTGAAAATCTCTTTTTTCCCCTGCATTTTTACTGTAAGAAGGAATTTGCTTTGAACTGACCCATAAACAGTCTCAGTTTCAGAAGGTTGCGCTTTACAAAGGAAAGGTTTCTGCCAACTACCTCACCCCAGAGAGCTTTCTTACTAATGCATTTGTTTAGCACTCTGCACAGTGGGTGCAGCCCTCCTCAGGTCCTCTCTGGTTGCTCTAGAAACTGTGTAATATATAGCAGATATTTCTGTGATTGCTTAGGATACACAGACTCAGTGACTCATTACATTTTAAGACCAATTACAATGGGGCTGAGGTGGACCTTTCTGTTTGTTGGTTGTGACATTAAACTACAATCTGTGCAGCTGCTGGGTTATTTGGATTTTCCCTATGACACAAGCAGAAATGAAGTTGAGGGAGAATCAATTCTGTGCGTGGCCAGTGAAATTGGAAAGCAAAATTATAAGCTGTGTATTATGGGATGGGCAGAATCAATATTTAGGATGCTGCAAAGGGTGTACAGGTGCTTGGCCAGTTCCTAATCCTCAAGTTTGCTAGACTGATCTCCCCAAAAGAGATTAAATTTTTATTTCATTTCTCAAGGATAGGCTTTTTGCTGAAGTATCTGGGACCCTGGGCACCCTTGTCTTCTACTGTTAATGGGGAGCAGTGGGCAGCTCTAGACTGATCACTGTCCAGCCTACATGTCCAGGGACTAAGGGAAGTGCTGGGTTGCCAGGCTCTTCACCTCAGGTCCTCAATGAGGGCCTAAAGCAAAATGACATTAAGCCAGACTGTCAAGATTACTTAAAAAGGAACTGAGAAATCGAATGCAAATATTTGCTCTCAGCAAAGATGCTATTTGTTCAGGTCACCTTGCTGGCTGCAGTTATGTTTGTAGGTGCTACACTGGGAGGGGAACAACCTAAATTCTTCCTCATTTAAGTGCTGCTAATCCTCCTTGAGCCACAAAGTAAAATACTTTCCAGACCTTGTTCACTACAAGAATTTCTCATTGAGGTCTGTATGTGGGCAAATACCTGGGCAGAGCCCGAGTCACTGATATTATACACATGGACTCTTTCTTCTCCTGTATCTGCAACACACTAAAGATGCTTTGGACAGATGTTGGCCCAGCCTTTTCCTGCCCTGGCAACAATACATGATCAGGAACACATCCAGCTTGTTCTTTGGAAGAACTCACACAGCTGAAAAATTAAAAAAAAAAAGGGTTTAATAATATTAGCTTAGATGCTTGATCAGATTTGGATGGTTTAATGTGCTTAGGCATATCGGCTCTGCTGCTGTAACTATCCATCTGCCTGGGGGTAAAAGTACCTGGAATTAGATCATATCTGCCAACAGTATAGCGGTATAAATAAGTTCAGTTACCGAGGCTCAGCAGACACACAGTGCCTTACTAAAATTCTGCAACACAGTGGTGTGGTAGGGCCTTCATTTTGATCTGTCAGTCATAGACACAAAATATATAGGAAACTAACGCATCATTTAATTTACAGTTACATTTGTGCAGTTTCAGTACCTTGAAAACAGTATCTTTCAATTGCAATCCATTTTTTTCACCATCTCACTCTAGTAACTGTTGAGGACATCCGTAAGCATTTGCTGGGATGTTACATATAGTCATGTGTTATTGCAGCCTTGGCTGCATTTTCAGCAGAAGGAGGAGAAAGGCTTGTAAAGGGTCTTCAAAGCTCACATTATAAATGGAAAACAAATGATTACTGTTGGTGCCATTTTGCTTCTCCATATCTTTGTTTATTCAAGGTCATAAATAGGGTCACCAGAAAGTCCAGAAGCTGAAAATGGAATATTGAGATTTTAATTTCTGATGCAATGTTCAAATCAAGCCCAGACTGGCAGTGACAAACTCCTCGGCTGAAAATGAATTAGCAAATTCTGTCAATTCCCACAGGAGAGGTGTCCATCACGACAAAACTTTCATCTCTCCTTTGTTGTCTCAGAATGAAAGGGCAAGGGGAATAAAATAACCTGTCAACTTCTCACCCCATCAGAGTCAAGTCATGTCAGCAAGGCAGTACTGGGAATCTTTCTTCCACATGCCCATTTATTCACCCATGCAACTGGATATAGTTCCTAGGCTGTCATTCCGGTATCTCTTAAGAACATTTGCGAGTGTTTCAGAATGCAAAGCTGGTTTTGTTCTATAGAAAGCCATGAGTAAGGCCTCCACAATTTTAGCAATTTGGTCTCTCAGTAATGGGATTTAAAATGAATTTAAATCAGTGCTTAATTTCTGCTCTTTCGGGACAATGGCAGTGATTAGTAGTAATGTTTGACTTCCACTTCCATTTTTTTAATGCAGCTGTAATGCTGTCTGCATTTGGCTTCTGCTTTAATGATTACTAATGACTTTATTTTGAAAGTAATATAACTTTTTGTATTCATTCTCCGGCCTCAGAGCAAAAAGCTAATTTGAGTTGAATTATGCAGTCTGTTCACAAAAGACCTTCCATTGGTTAAACTTTACTTGGAGTCAGTCCAAAGGAAAACGGCAAAGGCACTGAATACACACCATGCATTTACAGGTGGCAGGAAGAAAATGAGCGTGTGAAAATGGCAACTAAAACTAAATAAGCAAAAAGACGCCATCCTGACAGGCAGCATATATCAATGACTTTCTAGCCACCAGTTTCCAGTACTGAAAGCATTTAATGGGTTAAAGTTGACTGCTGCGCTCCCAGTTCTTACATGTGAAATCATCTCCCATCACATCAGTGCAGATAGTCATCTATGGTAGCACTTATGGCTGTGCTCTGTGTTATACTCATGACTGCAGCCTCTTATTTAAAATGCAACCTATAAGCACGCCTTACTTATGCATCCCATCCTTTTGTATTTCCTGAGGAGTGTTTTCATGACTTACTCCTTGATGGATAAGTAAATTTCTGGGGAAGAGGGCTGTTGCTGGGATTTTTGTTGGTGTTGTTTTTCCTTCTCTCTTTTTTTCATTTTTTTCCCCTATTCTTAGAAAATATAAACTCATTGAGATCTAAATTTATTTGCAGGAATGTATCTGCTTTGATGAAGGTTTCCTCTTCCAGTCAAAGAGAAAAGGAAATCTGCCTTGGAAGAACTTGCTAATTTTGACAATGATTCAGCATAGGACAAGCAGCTGTCAGCTGTTACTTTATCTGGGTCAGGTTTGGGGTTAGAAAGCAAGTCCCTCACTTTGATCAAGCACTCAAAGTATCTTGATGTTCTGGCCTTGATCTTGTCTAGTTTGGGGGGTTTTTTTGGAGCTGTTTAAATTCATTTAAATGGTTAAATATTTGTTAAGACAGAGGGAGGCTGATTCACCATGCCAAAAGGCAAGTAATGTCAAGTAGGATAGAAAAAGAAGAAAAATGCGTTTGAGTTTCTTCTCATATTGCTACTACTGGTCATACACCTCTCAACCCATTCAGTAAAAAAAGAAAAAAAAAAAAAAAGGGGAAAAGAAAACAGAAAAGTTTCAGTTTGTTTCTCCTGGGTCTGGCTGGGATGAAGCTTGCTTTCTTCATGTCAGCCCATAGGGAGGAGGAGGAGGAGGAAGGAGGGATGTTCGTGGTTATGGCATTTGTCTTCTCAAGTCATCACTATGGGTGCTGAGTCCCTTCTTTCCAGGGAGTGGCTGCACACTTGTCTTCTGATGGGAAGTAGTGGATTAATTCCTCTGTTTTCTTTGGTGCCATGTACAGCTGCTACTTTCTTTATTAACTGTCATTATCTTTTTCCATAAGTCTTCTCACTTTCCTTCTCTTTTCTCTCTGTCCCATAGGAGAGGGAGTGAGCAAGCAGCTGTGTGGTGTTTTGGCTGCTGGCTGGAATCAATCAGCCCACCACCTAGTCTTGCTGCAGTTGTGAAAACCTGCAATCCTTACAAGTCCTGTGATATTGAAAAAGTGTTTTCTGTTCAAATGTTCAATCCACCAAATAAGACCTGTTTGAATTTCCTCTGCACTTACTTTGAAATTACCATAATTTGCATCACCCAAATGGTGGACTCAATGGAGAGCGAGACTTGATGATCTTGCAGCCTTAACAGTTGTATTTTACAGCTCATTTCACAAAAGGGAGGGAGAAGGATTTTTTTCCTCCACAGAACTTCACGTAAAGTTTTTTGATTTATGCATAAAAGGGGAATTATCAGTGACTAAAACTTTCCACCTTTGAAAGAAATAGAACAGGACATATTTTGGTGTAATGCTTTCACTGGTACAAAAAGACACAATGTTATGCTCAAATCCCCCCTCCGCCACCCTGAATTCTACTACATCACTGAGGTAGTGAAGGCAGGGCATCCTGTGCTGTCAAGCTCACTCCAGTAGTTTTCCATCTCCCACATGCTGTGTGCTTACATCCATCTTCAGCCCTCTGTTCTCACACGCATACACACACTTGCTCGGGATCATATGCCTGTCTATTAAGAATGATTACAGCACATGTAACTTTAATCTGGTTAGAAATCACCAGTTGCTAAGCAATAGCAACTGAGGCTTCAGCCACCAAGAATACACATTGGGTCCTGGTTAAACTTTAACTGAAGCCTGAACAAAGGCAGCTTTGTTGCCATCAGAACTGGAGCTAACTACATCAACCAATTTGCTGAACTAATTAACGGAAATCACACTTGATGGCAGGATACATATGTCCATGGATAATGTTGTCCAGGACAGCATGACAGGGCTTGCTTCACCACTCATTAAGTTATGCTACTGGTGTTGTGGACACATGGAACCAGCCCTGGGTAGCCCCAAGATCTTCTAAAATACCCACAGTTGTTTTCATTTGTTTGGACTCTCTGTTGGCAACATCTCTCTTCGTCTTGAAATTCCAATTAAAAGTTGTAAATAACAAGAAAAACTTCATTAAAGAACTCGTAGACACAGAACTAATACCATAGCTGTAAATTGCTGCTCAATCTATGTGTTGTATTAATTTCTCCTCTTATTTGCTCATTTTGAGATTACAGATTATAAGCACTAGTTGCATAAATTTACAGCATCTCTATATGTATGCATTGCTCAGCTCATGGTTTCCTGTTGCTACAATGCTAGATTTCACATATAAGTAATGAAAGAAGTATTTAATACTAGACTTATTCTACTGGTTACTGCCAGTAATTTGATAGTATCAGTATTTCTAATACTTGGTAGAAGAATTGTTATTATTGAAAATAGTCCATGAAGTAAATTGATATTATTGAAAATAGTTCATAAAGTAAGTGCACAATCTGGGACAGCAAGGCTGTCAAATGAAAGTTAGGACACCTTGATGTAGCCTGGAAATGCTGCAGTCATAGAATTTTTCACCCTAGTACTAGCTTCAAGGATGCAAAATGGCATTAGAAAAGTTAATAAAACCAAAAAGAAACAAACATTTGGGCTCCATAAGCAGGAAGATACACGCATAGGTGATAATACATGTAACTGGTGAGTTAATATTGTGCCAATATACACATAAGAACTTCTGGAAATGAACTCACTAACCTATTATTAATATTAAGTAAATGGACATGCAAATTCAGTGGCAATTTAGGACTGCAATGTCTATATATATTGAATCCAAAAGCCATCATTAATTGGCATATATATTTATTTCCATTTAAAAGAATCAGATTTGCCCTGGAGATTCATCTAAAACTAAAGAGAACATGTGAAAGTAGGAATAAAAGTAATGTCAATGTTTCAGTCTGTAGTTTATAAAAAGTGCCATAGATTTTTTTATTCTGTGGTTTTTATTATGTCATGTGTTATAAACTCTGTGGAAGAGTATCTGTGAAACTTCTACAAGCAGCCACTGATGCTTCCTTTGGTTGTTTCTACTCTTCTTGCCTTTCTTCTTTCCATTTGACCAAAATTAGGAGGAACACGATACATCTATAGAAAGGAAAACATCAGGCTGAAAAATAAAACTTCCTTATGCCATGATTCATCAGATTATCAGATATAAATTTTACAAGTGTAGTGGTAGAAACCTACTGCCAATCTTTTTGCCAAGTGCAAACTCAAAAAATCTTTATCCAGCAGACTAAGCAGGAGCATCACGTTTAAAACAGTTTATTAGAACCCTTCCTGTCTGAAATGTTTAAGACTTTCCACTGTAGGTTATATATGACACTGTCACTGTCTCCCTGATCTTAAGAGTCTTTCTCACAACTACCAAAATTTTTTTCTGTCCTTCCCACTACCAGTCCAAACATTTTTAGCCAACAATATATTTCTCCTATTGTTGGCAATTCACATTAATAAATTCTATATTTTGCTCAATCTTGTCCATTTGCCATTGACATGAAGGAAAAACTTCTCAGAGTATAATTGGAAGGGTCTTTCATCATCCTAATTACATGTCCAGATTGCTTTCATTGCTGCGATTTCACTTCATGTACCACTTCCTTAGCTTCCTTTTTAGATTTTTTTTAAAATATCTATTGTTTTTCTTATGGCTCCAGATTATTCTTGGTGGTTTCTATGTAAAGATACTTTTTTTTCAATATGTTCCCATAACTGACCTCTACATTAAATATTAGGCCCTATAATAGCCTTGTATGTCTAAAGCTTGGCTTTTGTTAGTATTTCAAAGCTATCAATTATCTGCTGAGAAAAGCAACAGGCATTCTGACTTTGTACTTATGCTGTGCCTTAATTAATTGTCTTATTAAATTGTAAGTAATTAACATTCCCTGGCATTTAAACATATGAGCATATGAGGTAAAAGACAGTTCATGAGCAGATGAAATAGTTCATACCAATAAAGCACTTTCAAAAAGCCAAAGTCTTCATGGCAAAACCAAAATGAATCTTTTTAACATCAGCGCTGAACAGAAAATATGCAGCAATTTCTGGCTCCTGTTCCCTGGAGTCAAGACGTTTTACAAAGACATTTTGATCTCAACAAAGCTTCACCAGAATTCAGCAACAAATTCATTTTCCCTTGAGTCCCTTCCTCTGTTCTTTAGGAGCGTGGCTGCAGCCCAGAGAAGGAGCAAAGCAGTGTTTGCAGCTCTGAGACAGGCTTGGCATAGGAAATACCCAATCTGGTAGGATTTCTCTAGCTGAAAAATTAAAAAGTTGGAGGGTTTTATATTGAACTAGAATTAAAAAGAATTACAATATCCTTCATGAAGTGAACTGTAATTTCTAGGTAGATTTTACTTGTGTAAAAAATGTGTCAGAAAAAAAAAAGGAAAAAAGTGCACCTTCTGAAAGAAAAAATAAATCAGAGTTTGTCTGAAAGGAAATGGAAGTGTATCCGTCGAAAAAGAATGTGGAGAATAATGCTGAATACAAGTAAAGATGTCTTTTAAAAGGAACTAGTATAAGTCTAAGAACCAAAGAAGCTTTAACATTTCCTTAGCTATTAACAGAATCTGATGACTGGTAACTCAGTGCTTATGTGAGACATCAGTATACCTCTTTACTCTAAATAATAATATCACTGTACCACAGAAGAATGGGGTACTGTCCATCTCCTTCGCCAGGGTAAAGAATTAAACACAAATGGACACTAAGGTATATGGGACATGAAAGAAGTACATGTAACTGAACCTAATCTGATCTAAGGGACACAGGGTCTTTCTGTGTTTCATTTCATTTGCCTAGATGGCTACTTAAGGACTACATATCAACCTTACCTCTTAATTATTAAAAGTCTAACTGAAGACAACTGGAACGACTTTCCAACTCAAAATCAGTTAAATCTGATAAAAAAATCTGAAGATTAAAAAGTAACTTTTAAAAAACTAATAGGGCATTGTTGTTTTTTTTTCCCATTAGTTTTAAGTTTCAGGTATCTTTTAGTATCAATATTGTAACAGGCATACAAGAAACCACTTTTGGCCAAAATGAACCGGTCATTTTTTTCAATTGGCAACTGTTTCTGCTTGCTGAATTACTGTGAATTTTGGTGAGTCTGTGTGGGTTCCAAAATTCTGACACTTGCTTTTTGTTTTTCTGCTTTCAATCATTAGCAGTAAAAATAGAATTTAGTTTACTACATGGCTGGAGTCCTGAGACCTCTGTCTTCAGATATGTGAAATGTCTTGCTTTTTCTAGGCAAAGTCAACTTCGCGAGAAAAACAGAACAAAGCCCTGAAGCCAGCTTTTCAAAATTTAAAAATTTGCTTAAATTGTTTTCTAAGTAACAAAGTCCATGGAAAAAATATATTAGGGAGATAATATTCTGCATTAGAAACGACTCACTGACAAATAATAGGTCTTTTCTATTGCTGCTTTCTTAGATCTCAGAGTAGTTTTCAGAATTCCCCTTAATCTGAGTCACTACTTACTTGGGGCCTACTTCTGTTTACAGCAAAAGGGTTACATTCAACTTTCCACCACTGTACATCAAAATTAAAATCTAAATGAGATGAAACGTGCTCAATTTACAGTCCTTTTTTATTAATTTTGCTTTTTGCTTTTTCCTTTTTTCATTTTAGTGCTCTCTTTTCCTTACTATTCTGGCATTCCTATTGATAACTCTTCTTCATGATTCATACAGACTGCACTACACTAAAAAACGTGGAACTTGTCTTTTGCTTTCTGACCATTTTTTGACCATCTTCTTCTCTCCTTTTCTGATGATGGTATATTTGCAGTACACACCATCTCCATTCTCTCTCTTCTATTTGGAGAGTGGTATGTTTGTAACAGGGAAATGATTTTCTACATTTGTCGTGTTTTGTGCAAAAAGGACCAGATGCCAGACTTGGGGTGTTAGCTCTCTATGGATACAAGTAACATGAACAAGTCAAACTACAAAGCCTTAAAGGAAAAATAAAATAAAGGTTAATCATACCCTGTAAGGTATAGAAATATACAAAGGGAAACCAAATAGAAGGAGAACATTGCTTTAGTTGCCAGAAAAGAAACTCATGATCAAATATCATTTCCTTCATGAAGAGGTTCTTTCATTTCTAAAACCAAACATGAGTTGATGATAATGACCAAATGCAAAGAAAGGATGGACAGCAGTCAAACACAGCACTGACCAAAAGCCTGAAACGCTAAAGAATGTGAAGGCTCAAGTTATGTATGGCTGAGCAACCAGAAAGCTGCAAAAGATATTTTTCAGGTTTTCTCCCAGCCCATAGGCTGCAGAGAGGTCACCTAAAAGTTTCAGAAAAAGTTTTAACTTTTATCAGGTACGGATGAGGAGAAGAATTACACATTTTTTAAAAGGAAAACACCTGTTTACAATTAACTGGAAAGAAGAAAAAGCTACATAATTCCCTTTGCAAAGATGTCACTTTCACAGAAATACATTTGAGAATGCAGAAAAAGCACATCTAAAGTGTGGAAGAATTAATGAAAGGAAAAACAATAAGTAGAAATTGTGAAACGTTGCTCTTGCAGGTGAATGTCAATGGAACTAAGGGTCTGAATAGCAATAAGATGCAGTATGCTGAAATAAATGAAGAGTCTGCAGGGCAAGGTTAAGAATAAAGTAGTATTTTTACCTCAGCTATTCTCTGAAGATCTATGCTGTCCTTTCTGTGCTAGACCATAATGGAAAATTTGACCTTCAACATCCTGTTCCCTAAATTTCTTGTGATAAATATTTCATTTAATACACAAAACTGAGTTCAACACCCTATTCTCAATTTTCAAGAGACAAGGTAGTACCACTGGCCATGCTTTCCAGTGCATGTCGAGGCTCTCATGTCCTGGCCTTTCAAAATGAGACGAATTAAAATTCACAATTGCAGTTAAATTTCTGGGAAAAAAAAAAGAGAGAAAAGAAAAAAGAGAAAAGAATGGTGAAGTGGCAACATCTGGGCAAATGAGAGAAGGCTGTGAATAAGGAACTTATTGGTTTTGCTGCTGGTTTGATTTGGAACCTTGGGTAAGTGACAGTCTTTCTGCCTCAGCTACTCAATCTCTGTAGCACGAAATACAGATATACTCTGCAGACATCTCATAAGTTTCTACTTCTGAGTTTATTCAGGTCTTCCTTGACAAAGTGGCTGCAATGGCCCCACTGAAAGCAGTGCTGAGATGAAGTGGGATGCAGTGGGATGGGATGTGCAACGCTCATGGAAGGGCTGTGTGTCCGTCCACCTGTTCACTAGTGCTGCTCATTGCCCGGACAGCCCCCACGGCAGCAGCTCCTCCCACACACTGACACTGCTCATGCCCTTACACCTCCCCTGATCTCCATTTGCCCCTCTCCAGCTTGCAGTCTCATAAATATAATGATTGCAAATATGAAGGTTATAAAATAAAATACCAAGCAACTGCTAGTTAGAAGCTGGCTTAATTTTCACGTCCTAGATCCTAAAGCACCCATTCTAGGCATCCTAGCATACTGTGACAGCTCATTCAAAATGATTAGGGACAGAAACTCATAATACAGAATTTTATTTCACCAAAACGTTGCTATTTATAGATCAGAATGGCTAGATGGAGAATCTCAAACATGCAGAGAGATGCTCCCAGTAATGACATTGCAACATAAAGACTAGATTCAGCACACAGATGCCAAAATCTGTTGGAAGGAGCAACACTTTAGCAACACTTGGAGAAAAAGGTAATGTGCAAAGCAAACAAAAGAATGAAACAAGGAAAACAATCTGCTTTTCTCTTAAATTGAAGTAATTTTAAAAGAAGGTTTTTTTAATATGTATGTATTAAAAAACCATTATTCACCTAATCCATATTTTACTACAAAACCTAGTGGTTTTCCTTGGACTAAGCTGTCTGTATAGGACCATTTGAGTTTAATTGTTTTTTTATCTGCTATCATAATTTAAGTTGGCACTGAAGTCAATGATGAGGGAGATTTCCAGCACATTTCAAGCTAACTGTGTTATTTCTACAGTAAAAACAGTGAAAAGAAACATGACTTGAGAATGTATTCAAATACAATACCTAAATATACCCGTTACCTCTGAAAGTCAGTAGGCATGGGACTGTAGAATAAGAATCCCTTATTTCACTGTCCTGTGAGACAGATTTTTTTTTTGGAGGGGGGAAGGGGGGGCTGGAAAATGGGCAAACCTAAATTTATTGAGTTATCTTCTATTTCCATGTAAAAATCACTCACATTTAGACCATATTTAAAATTATTATATATGCTTCATTAGTCCTACACTATGCTACCATCCTGCTCAAGGTGATGTCTAAATTCTGTTTCCATGGCACCATTCACCTTCCCATGCCACTTGTTCTGTGTGCATTACTAGAAAATCCTGAGAAATGTTGCATCATTGTATCAATAACTCAGTTATCATAAGTTGTGGAAGATAGGTGGAAACAAAGCCATATGAACTTCTTTTCTTGATTTCTTGGATTGGTGTTTGTGGATTTTTTTCTTCATCTGAAATCAAGCTGCTTTATTTTACTCACAGCACTGTAACACTCTTTGAGTCCAGCTGGATCATGCTGGATTCAAAGGAAACGCCTGCAAGTTATATAGATGAAGTACTATCTACAAGCTGTAAGTACACTAATAAATTAAACAATGCCCAGGAACACCCCCAGGCTCTCATGTGTAGTCAGATATGGGGATAAATTGTTAGATTGGTCTGCTGCGTGTTTTTTGCCTGAGCCTCTAGCAAAAAACCCAATGTCCTAAAGTGTTGTCAGCAGTGGTGTGGCATCAGAATGCTGCAGGGAGATGAACAGATCTCTGCCATTTCCAATGGATACTTGTTATGCTTGCATCCATGTGCACAGGCAAGTTTTGGAGGCTGACAATTTACTAAGAAAAGGTGGGTCAGACCATGCCACATGGTTTCATTGCCCAGTACTATTCCTGGGCATGTTTCTGCATAGATGTAGATACAATATCTACCCCATGCTGGAATGTTAAGAGCAGCAATAGCTCTTACAGCCATCTCATCATGTTGTATCAAGGTAAAAAATTTCTAAACATCTGGCTATAATTTGTTATCCATCCCTTTCATCTCAAATTCCTTCCTGGTAATGAGGATGGTAACTTCAATAACACAGAATTCATTTATTGGCAATGGCCAAGAAGAATTTGGAGTTCTTCCCTTTCCTCTTCCTGAGTTTCCACAGTCCTCCTTTCTACCCTATCCACATTTTCTCAAGATTTCTTATTTGAGGAAATTTATTTCTGATGCATCATTTTATTTAATACATGATAACTGCATCATGGTTTTTGTAAACAAACCTAAAACTGAGTAAATTTAGATTGGTTGACTATGTTTCAACTCTTACGGTTAGGAACTACTCCTGTTGGAGATACCAAAGCCCAAGTTATTCATAGTATACAAGTGCTGTTTTTAAAATATCAAAATGTAATGACTTTCATAATAAATAGTATTTTAATTTCAATGTGTGAGAGCTAGCTACTTATTAATATTAAACTGCTAAAATTATCTTAGCCAGTATTTCTTTGTTGACTATCACCTGAAGCATTTTAGAGATTTATATATAAGAAGCATGTGTTTCATCAGTAAAACCAGCTGACTTCATATTTTTAACAAAGGCCTAACTTACATCGACTTATTTTTATTTCCCTTGAATAGCAAGTTAATTTATTGCCCAAATGATTTTGTAATTTCTAAAATGATATTATTACAAGTGTCTGACTGTGACTGGGCAAATAGTGGCATACTGACCTATTTGTAATACTTTTCAAATATATTGTAATGTGTGATCTCTACAGGCTATGTAGCAATAAAAATGACAAAAAGAATAAAACATTCCCAGTGCACACTCTTCCAGTTACTCTACCAGTAAATGGGTTGAGGGTTAGCATATTCATAAATGTATGTATTTTATGCAATTTAGTGACAGGAGTGCACAATTATGACACTGACAGTTTTCCTCATAATATATTCGCCTTCAGCAATTTCTGCTTTCTGTATTGAGAAATCTGGCCATTTTATTACATTTGGCACAAAGCACTTAGATAATAGTCAGAGGCTGGAGAACAACATAAGATAAATTACCATTAATGGTGTAGCTTTTTCCCACTACACTTATAAGAACTCAGCTGTGCTACAGCTGTTGCCAAACTATTGCTAAAGAAATGAAGCAGTTCTCTCTCTTTCCTCCCAACCTTCATTTATGAGATTTTCTTTTTTACTTCTCAGCAAAAAAAATGTTTTGGCTTGTGAAAAACATTAACGTGGAGCTAAAGGCAATCTGTACTACATTACATACTGTTGTAAAATTCATCCACCAATTCCTTCTCTTCATTTTCCTTCTTGCATTTTCTTCTCTAATAGAAATATAAAACTGAAAGCTGATAAGATGCAAAGGGTCTCAGAAATTTTCTGTGTGCTATTCTCCTTTTCTGCAGGCATGAATTCCTATTTGCTTTCTCTCTCTGCATGACTGTGTATACACTTGTACTACACTCGTGAAGTTCATGTTTGCTCATAATTGACTATGAATTGATTCTGAAAAGAAATATGGTGCACATCTTTGTTCTGGCACTAACATAGATGTGAGATACCAGAATTTAAGCAATCATTTTGACAAATAATTGTTCCTATTTCAAACTTAGAGAATTCACTTTCAAGGTTAGATTTACAAGGGGATCTAGATTCTCAAAGCTGGTCTGACTATATACATATATGAATGCCACCTCTCTATCTAAAGCAGGATCTAATCATATTTCTGCCTTAGTAGGAGTCCAAAGATTTAGATCTCAGATCTGCACTAATGTTCCCTCAGGATCTAACATTTTGTCACTAATTTTGTTCATCTTGAACATACTGTACTAGGTAGGGAGTAGAAAATTCCCTCCAGAAACATAAGGTAGGCATTTTTTCACCTATTTATTTTACTCCCTCAGACTCTGTTTCTAATGTTTTGCACTGAGCAGCCCTCTCAAGATATCCGTAAAATTTCCTATCTTAATACTTAAATGCACTAAATATTAGCCATCAATTATTTTCAGTTAACTAAGAAATAATTAATGATTTTATATATATATATATATAGCTCTCTCTCTCTAATATATACCTCTCATCACCACTACATCTCAGATTTCTTGATGGTATAGTTGGTAGTTGGTGTCACTATTCATAATTTATGAATTGGGAAACAGTGAAATCAGGTTTTGTTGCCAGAAATCAAGCCACGGGCTACATTAATAACTACATCTCCTGAATCCCTGGTTAATGCACTATTCAGATAAGCTATGAACACAAAAGAACCATTAAAGACAGAAACAATGAGTTAGTTGCTCTTCATAGACTAATAAACAGTCTCTAGTTACTTCTCTGTTTCAACAGACAAATCACACAAAAGGATTTACTGTTGCTCTTTTATGCCAAGTGGAAACCTGAGATTTGGGATGCTTTCCGTGGAGATAAAAAAGAACCAGAGGAAAACTCAGCTAATGTAATTTGGTGTTTCAAATTCCTTTCAAATCCATTCTGAGACACACAGTATTCAGGCTTTTATAGGAAAACCAGAGTAAACAGTTGGGCTCAAGAAGAGTCTGTGTCTCACTTCCATTTCCACCAGACAATCTGGCTCATTCAATGTCTGAATAGTTATTTATAAGCAGACATGTGTTCACTTGTCCATTCTGCATAGCTTATGTTTGTAAGATATGAAAAGCAATTAGCATGGTGATGAGTCTGAGCTAATAAGGTTCTGCCAAAGGAGGCTGTACTAGCTTAGGGTCAGCTGTTAGACACATTCTAGTAGCTTTCATTTGCCCTGGAGCAGGACAGAACAATCTTGTGTCTATCTAGAAAATAGTGTTTTAGACCCAGAACCAAAACTGGTTCCCTCAACTTCCCACAAAGTTTCTGATTACATTGCAATCAGCAACAGCTCCTCCAAGCTGGTGTTTCCAGATGCTTTGCTGCTGGTGCAAAACACTGAGCATAGGGTACAAATAAAGAAGTGCAATAAGTAAGTCCCACAAAGCTGTAGTCTATAATGGCTGGTCTGCAACCAGTACTTACAAAACTAGTTTAAAAGTGGCTCAAGATGTGTATGTGATTTGCAAAGACATTAGAGCAGAATAGACATACAAATTAGGTCTCATTCTGAACATTTATTATCTAGATACAGCATCCAAATGGCTACTTCAATGTGTCACTTTGAATTTTGATAAGATGATTAGTCTTAGCTGTTACTTCAAAGAGTAACTGTCCTTTGAAGTGATTTTGAGCTTTTGTACACATCTCTGTAAAATACCCATTTACAGTGATTTCCAGGAACCATATGAGGATAACACACATAAACTATGTCTTGAAGTCTCAAATCTACCTTTGGACATAAAAACACAGCTCTTTCTGAAGTCAATGAGTTTCATATGGCCCTCACACTAATAAAAGGAAAAGTTTCCACATCTTGAGCCTGCTATTACATGCATCTCAAAAGCTCCATAAGTTCCACCCTAATTATGTGTTATCTATTTTGTGTTCCTCCAAGAAATTATGTTGGAAAAACTTTCAAGAATTACGCTATAGCACAGAGCTGTCAAAGCCATCCTGTAAAAAATACAGCCTAAATAAGCCTACATGGCACAGCTTTCTAAAATGTACTAAGGATGACATATGTACTTGATTATGTGTACAAAAGTACCATACAGCTATGACCTGAAACAAGGAAGACACGTTTGAATAGCCTTCACTGGTAATGGGAAGACATTCAAGCACTGTCTTCAGCTGTTTCCTCTGCTTTTCCCAGCAGGCTGCCACTTTACCCTAGTCTGCAGGAGTCCAACAAAGAAGAAGAGACCTTGACTGACTCTAAGTGCAGCAGTTCATCTAGCATAGAGCATCTCTCATACAAGGCATGGTAGAAGAGCAACGCTGCTCAATGTTTGCCTATAGAAAATGGGCCATAGAGAAACTGCAGCTATGAAGATGTTCCTTTAAACTGGAAAAAAAAATCCCAAGTAGCTGCCAGACAATGGCATCAGTAAAGTGATATTGCTGACTACTCTCCTCATGACATCTTTTTTCCCTTTTGACCTCCCCTTGCCCCTGTGATACACAGACATATTTACACTCCCTTATTAAATTCAATTGACTAAAGCCACCAAATTTTGCATATTCAGTAGGAAAAAAAAAAAAGACCTAAAATTGTTTCTGGAAATTAATCAGGATGTCTAGCTAGCTAGCTTCTTCTTCTTCGTAAATAATACTTTTAAAATGAAGCTTGGGTCTTAACCTTCATTGAAGCAAAAACCAAAATTCAAAAATTTTCATGAGGAAGTTGACATGTAAACACTGCCATTAAAGAACAGCCAAAAGGCAAACGGTCAGATGTCCTGCTTGGTGCCTATATGCTGCTTGCCTTAATGCAGGGACGTGACTCTACATCTCTCAATGACAGCTGAGTACCCTAACCAGCAGGCTAATGTTATTTTCTCTTTAGTTGGAGCTATTTCATCTTGTTTAAATAATTAAGTACTCAGTGACCCCTGAAGAGCGTGTTTCTCTAATCCAGTGACTAGGACACTCACTTGGCAAATTGACCTGTTGATCTGATAAGAAGGTGTTCTGAAAAGACATTTACAGTCAATTTATTCCTAACTAAAAAGGAGAGCTGTTTTTTTTCCTCATCCCTGCATTAATTCTCTCAATAGTCACTTATTTCCTGATTCAGCACCAGTTGATGTTTGTCACAGTGGTGGTAAGTTAGCAATTCTCTATGTAGTATATTTGCAAAGTGTAAGAAAATGCTTATATAACATAAAACGGGCTTAACATTTTATATATAACATAAAATGGATTTAAAACAATCACTTCTGAAAATGTTATTTTTAGGTTTGGAAATGGGCTAAGGAAGAGTGCATATATATATATATAGGTGCAAAATGCACACTTAATACACTTTTGTACACTTGCTTGGTGTACAGTTATAAAGTCTGAATATAAAGTTTCCATCTCTCATATGGTATCAAGTACCAAAAAACTAATATTGATGAGTATCTAGAATGCTTTAGCAGAGAAACCTATGAGACTCCATATGGTGGAGTTGAGGGTCATGAACTTTGTTCTTTGACACTGCATGAGGCACTGCTGTATCTAATTCCACTATGAACTTTATTAAGCAGGAACAGTAACAGAAACACCGTAAGAATCACATCTCTGCAGTGAGACAAGAAGTTTTCTAGAGGACTCCCAACCTATTCGTATTGAAATCAGTGCTCTGAATGCAAGCAAGTCTGGCCCTTCCAGCAGCTTGGTCTTCCCGCTACGCTTGAATGTCTCTGCTCAAAGTGCAAAACTGCAAAAAAGCATAGCCCGTGTTTATGCTGATGTCTATCTGTTTCCAACATATTTATCTGGAAATTTGTAAAGTGGATTGGAGCAGGTGTGCAAATACTGTTCCAATTTTCTCCATGGGGTTTGACTATTAGAACACTTGGAAGTCGCCAAAGCCTTCCCACCTGGCCTCCTATCAGGCAGCACCTGGCCATGTTTGGGGCCCTTTCTCCAGGACATTTTGAATGAGAGAACATTGTCCTGAGAGGAGACAGTTTAGCCACTAATTAAAAGGGATTCAATGGAAGAGGCTACGTACAACTGACAACTTTTGCAGGGCTGGATACAGTTCAGGGACTTGTGTTACTTATTGCCACAACCTGCTTTGCTGCCTGGCTGTTGTGGCTTGTTTTCAAGTACAGCTCCATATGTGTTTGGGAAGAACTCCTGCAGTGCCCTGATGCTGATGGCTCTGGAAAGCTCCAGAGGCAGCCTGCCCTTCCTCCTGCCACCAGACCTGCAGTGGGGCAAGGCTGTTGCATAAGGCCACTGTATCATCCCAGCTTTAGTTCTCCCACCAGCCACCCATCTTCTGTCCCACCTGCCACAGTGAGGACAAACCAGAACCTACTACAGAACATACTGAAACAAAGTTAAAAATGCACCTCTAAACAGTCTATACAAAGACTGTGCCTGACAGCCTGGGCAGATTTTATGTGCCTCTCCCTATTATTTTTCTCTGTGCTGGTTGCTGGCTTACTTTCCAATGTGCAGTTGTTCAGGAAGTGGCACAAAGCTCAAGCGATGCAGTGGTTGCCATGGAGAGAAGCTCGAGTTTGCATTTTATTCATTTTATTTATTTCTGAATGGCAGCCTGATGCAGTATGTAAAATCTGCATGGCTTGCTAGCACACTAGATGCCACAAACCTGGGGCTGTATTTAAGGATAATCTGTATTTGGAAAAGCACAGTAAAAAGCTGAGCCTCATTTGCAGCTGATTTTATTTCTTATTTGGGATTGGATTTCCTTGGAGACTTGTGTCTGAAATGTCCACTGAAGTAAAATTAACACTTACCTCAATTACATAACAATTTTTTACCTGATACAAAGACACTTTATATCAGTGTTCTAAAATACGCGATTTCAATAAGACTTTTGGGAGTAAGTGTAGCATGGTCTTTCATTCCTTTTTATTTATTTATATGGCAACTAGAATCACATAGAACCCTTCCCGCCTTCATGAAAAGGACGTAATTTGCAGAGTAACATTTACAATTAATTAGCACTGAAAGATGCTACTGAAATTAATCCTTCAGCATTATAGTAAATCTTGCCACGCTAAAGTGATACAGGAGAAACATCACACTCTTTTTAGACTCACTCCATCTAATGATGCCAAAGAAGTGTGCAGTTGCTAATTACAAATCATGTATGGGGTAAAGAAGCTCTTTGTCCCTCTTTCACCCTCTCCCCCCAGTTTTTGTAGGTTTTACAACAGTCATTTGTTTGGAACTAAAAACTACAGGAAGATCCAGTCTGTATTTGTACCACTGTCATTAAAAAAAATGGATAGAAAGACAAAGTAATTTTTAAAAAAATTTATGGATTGTGAGCTGAAGATGTGGACATGGGAGGCAAGCCTTGACTGCCTGTATACTATAATTTTTACCTTATATAAAAAATGAATATAACTTTTCTATGTCTATTCCTTCATAAAAATAAGTTAAATTATTTACAGAAATACAGTACAGTGCGTGTAATCAGAGATCTTAAAACTCTGCTTGTGTCATTTGTCAGACTCAAGGACTGTATCTTACCCAGTGCTGTGTGCATTCCCTGCTGCCTGGGGAAACAGACATGCAAACCAGCCATAGAAGCCCTGCAGGATGAGCACTACAGCTTTATTCTTATTTCCCACCCCCCATGCCCCCATTTTATTTTGCCAAGTTCCTTTGACAGTGCTATCTTTTAATTGGTTTGGCAGGTATTATACAGTTAATCATATGCACGGATGATTAATTAAGCCAGTTCATATATGTATTTAAATTCAAATCTAAGGAACTATATTAAATTTTGTCCTTCTCTATGAGATGAAATAGAGGGATAATCAAAGAATAAAATAGTAGGAAAAGATCCTTAGTTATAAAGGGATGGAATTTAATAGATTGGTTTTGATCGGTGACTCTGTACTATGAGAGTTATTGAATGTCCACACACTTGAACTGAATTACAGAACTAATTTCCAAGTAATACCTTTCATTAGCAGAATGTATGCATTTTCATTATGTCAAAGAAGTAATATCAAGCCTTCATCCTTACCTAAGAAGGTCATGTGGCCTGTTGTCCTTGCATGGGAGAGCAGGCCAATAATTCAACACTAGAAAAGTTAACATTGAACTTTCCATAAATTTGCATAGGAGTGACGCATTTGCGACGTCCCCTAATTCTAACACAGTTCTTTGTTCTCCAGCATAGGAGTCTTACAGGACTGGAGTAAGCATGTATCAGAGAAAAGCCCCTGAATGAGTTAGTCAACAAAATGTCAGTTGTAATGATATTGGAGACTGCAAAGGGAAAGAAACCCACTTAATGCATACGAATGATTTGTTATACTGTGTGTCACTTGGCACAACCTAGATTTTAGAAATTATATGCAAGATTCAGGAAACCTTAAATATGGACATCAGTAAAATCAGCTGTTAAGGGAGGTCAGGAAATTATCCAGCGTCTTCTGCTTTTCACAGGTAGCTTCTTTGTTGGTTAGAAAATTCACCTTCTGGTAACATGGTAAGATTTTTGAAATGTTACTGCTGGAAAACTAGGCTTCTGAATCTTTCCTGAGCTCTACCATCCTCTAAAAATCACAGGCCAGGCAGCTGATTTCTGTTCGAATTTCCACAAGAGCTTGATCTTTCAGCAACGCTCATGATAACACACATTGACAGCATGGGGTGCAGCACAAAGACCTCTCATGCCACAGGTGGGAATCCTAACCCTCAGCAGCTGGGAGCTGCATCACATGCTCTTCCTGTTCTCACTCCAAATGCCCCAACACACGCCCTTCCCTGATCTTCTCCCTCACAGAGAACTGGAAGGTGACACCCACTGAGTGTGGAACAGAGCTGTAGGATCTCCTGCCGGACACTGCTACTGGAGAGCATGTCCTTACATTTAGTGGCATGCAGGATATTGATGGTAAAAACCACCACCCCATGAAACAGCTCTTGCTTCAGTTTTCACTATTTACTTTAACCTTTCAGAAGCAGAGCCTAACATTTGATTTCTCTCTGCTATGCTTACAGAGCCCAGCAGTGCGCAACCAGCTGCAAAACGCAGTGAACTGGCTGAAATTGCAAACAGGAGATTTCTAGGCTTTCCCTGTACAAGTTGCTGTAACAGGTGACATGTCAGCTTAAAAAAGCATCAGTATACTTGAACAGATCTATTTTTTAAGTTGACCCCCCCCCGCCTTATCCCTAGTACCAGAAGGGCATCCACCTGGACCTTTACAAGTAGACTGTCTTGCTGAAGCTTGTGCTGTTACAGACCAGCAACTTGAAAAGGGTTAAATACACTAGCCACTCTACTCCAGAAATGAACAGGATAGACAAATGAAACTCTTTAGAGACCAACTTGTCCCCGGGCAAAACACTCATATCATTCATTAAGAAAAACTTAGTATGCTTGTTAGAGGATGACAGACAGAAAAATATCTCAAACACTAAGTAATATTTATTTGCCAAACTAACATAAGTGAGTTCTTTGAAAGGGTGACCAAGGAAATAGCTGATAGAAAGGTGATGATAGCAATCTATCTGGATTTCACCCAGGCATTTGGTAAGCTGTCACATCAGAAACTAGTGGGGAAATGATAAGACAGGAACAAGTACTATACTGACATTGATTAAAAGCTGTCTGTCATCCCAAAACAGAAACTGTTAAGTAATTAAGTAACTAGTTAAAAGGTGGAGAGGCAGAGGTCTTGACACTGGCATGTCTCAACATCTGGGTTCATCCTGAGATTCTTCTACTACATTTTACATATGATTTCTCAGCATTTATTTCAAAGCAATAAAATAAAGTAGCTGAAGGAGGAGGAGGACTTGTAACTTTTATGATTGCTACTGCAATGCAGAAAAGTATCTGGATTCCACAAATGTATACATTTTCTCCATGGATTTTTATTTAATAGCATTATTCTTCCTCACAAAGACATTAGAAAAAGTCAGTAAAAAATAAAAACCAGATTATTGAAATTTATTTTTATGACTTGAGATCTGGACCATGCCGTACATGATGCACAAAACACTCAGGAGGACAAACAGTAAGTTCTCTTTCATGGGTGTAAATGGAAAACCCACATACTGAGTTTTTATGTGGGGAAAACCCACATACACACAAATAGATTTGTTTCCTGGTCCTCTCTACTCAAAGGCATCCTAAACTAAAGCCCAAGTAGTGGGCAACCTCTGGCATTTCTGGAGAACCAGCTGAAATTTGAAGTGCAACACAAATGCAAATAACAAAAATTCAGGACAAACTTGGGATTTGTTCCAACTTGAAACAGAAAGAAATTAAGTAAAGAAGCATGAGACTCTGTAGAGATTCTAACTAAAGGACACCATTCTACAAAATCTCGCTTTTCTCTCTTTGTATATGATTCTCCATTTAATTCTGTGCAACTGCAACTTTTCAGTTTTAAGAGATATTCATAATTCAGGATCAGATCCTGTATGATCTGTCAGTTTTTTAATAACATATCTTCAATTTACATGCAGACTTCAAGTAAAATAGGAAATATAAAAAGATTAAAGTGTTCATGATAGTTTAAAGCAAAGAAGTGCACTTGCCTAAAACAAATATATTCATTTTTTCCTATCTTATTATTAATAATACATGTATAAAGCATATTAAGAACTACAAACACAAACATGTCACACTTCTTTCTCTACTGCAGTGTTCAAAGTAACTGATAGCTCATGAATAACAGCTTCCAAAGCTGTGTGAGGATACGCTTCTGAATACTTCAGCAATACAAAGAACTTTAATCTCAAGACAACAGGTTTACAAAAGTATTACTTAAACATAAAAATCCAATCAATATCCTAGAAGAGACATGTACAATGTATTTTTTTTTAATATACCTTTGTGCGACTGAAAAGACATTGCACCTGAAAGTTATATATTTCATGTTTGTGATACTGAAATTTTCAAATTGGGCCTAGGTCAATATATAGAAGTCATTAGACTACGAAAAGTCTGATTTTTTTTCCCTCCCTTACTTTTTCACCCACAGAATACAGAATGGTTCTCTACCAGAGTCATATGGAGGTACCACAACCTAAACATATTATCATAATAATATTATCATATTATTATGCTATTTCTGTTGATTAACAAAGGAATGGCTGTGACAACTCTGGCAACTTTTGGCAAGTAATGGTACCGATTCTATTCCCTTGGGTGTTTTGCACTACTGTGGTTCAGCTTGCCTTTTCTGACTGGCAGCAGGGTGGAAGGAGAGAGGCAGCTCTTTCTCATGGCCATGTAGTACTCTCATCATCAGTTTGTGACAGTCCTGACTGTTAGCCAAGCCTTTGCATGTATGATACTAAATTCCCTCAACTGGTACATCAAACTCAGTGCAGTTACAACGACCTACATTTAACACAGGATTTCTCCAAGAAAGCAGTACGTTCCATCATCCCTGAGACAACTTCAAACAATGAAGAAAGAATAACTGCAACAGTTGAAAAATCCAGGTAGTAGCAGAAACAAAGTAGATTATACTATGACTGATTGTTCTGTGTGTACTTATCAAAGTGTACAAACAAGTAGCTTGTAAATAATATCAGTATGAAACAGATCTGAGTTATTCAGCTTGCTTTTTGGTGCAGAAAGCTGGGTGGAGTTGACCAAGTCAATACAAGGATTCATCTCAAATTATTACAAAAGTTCTTTCAGAGAAATTACTCTTTTGATTTTTCACTTGGGTGCTTCACCTTCCTGTACAAAGTGTACTAGGAGTCTCATTGCTAATGGAAGGCTTTATGAAAGACAATGAAAAGTGAGAAAGTAAAAAAAAGGCTAAGCAACTATTACACATGACAAAAAATTTTCAGGTACTTTTATCTTAAATAACGTGCATCTGTTTTACAAAAAGATACATGAATCATTTTAGTACCAGGGCTCTTTAATTGTTTTAAATATGTGACTCAAAACTTCCAGAACCATCTCTAATCCTATTACTTGAAGACCTTAAAATTCCTAGGTGAAAACATACAAGCACACATTTTTTATAATGTAGGTAACAAGGTTTTTAAAGATTCTTTATGAAACAGATTATTACATAGGGCTGAAATTTGCTGTGATCAAGTTTCCAATTTGATGGGAAAAGGAAAAAGCATTCCCAAAAACAGCTAAGTTAACCACAAGGCAAAATTGTTGTTCTTGAGTATTTTTCAAAGCACCAGAGTTTATCAGTGTGCATGTATTTATATTTCTTAGGTGGTTTTCACTATATCTCAAACACTAATACATCTACTCTGTCTGCACTAAGAGATGGGTGGATGTTTCAGAACAAGGACCTCAATCTACTTGATACTTTTTATGCATTTTAAATACCCCATGTGCTTCCAAAATTCTTTTGAGAATTTTACTTGGGAACCTGGCTGAAAACATTACTGCCTCACCCCCATCTGAATTCTCTATGTGATGAGCAGTACATGAACATTTGTAGTGAAATCTCGTAAATTTAATAAAATGTTACAGGTTAAGGTTTAAACTACACTTATTCATACTTAAGATGCTTTCTTAACACTCTTTGCTGCTGTTCTCACCAGTGCCTCAGTAATGTAAGAACATTTGTTTAACATCAACTTCGGAGTTCACTGAGTCTCATTTAAAAACTAGAAACATTGATAGGACTATTTTCATTCATTTCAGCTTTCTTGGGATCAGACCTGTAAAATTTAGCCATATAATGATGCTGCTTCTAGAAATAATCACTTATCAGCCCATCTGGAACAGTACTCAAATGCAGAATAAGATAATATCTATATCTGAAATATTCAATGCCAAAGACACTTTGAATTGAAGTGGCAACAGCTGCATAGCCAGAAACATCCAAGTATACTGACTAAATACTAATCTGTACTGGAAGCATACTGTTTTCAGTGAGAATAACATGAATGCAATTCATTAATATTCATGATTACCACATGTATTATTAGTATAATTAACCCCATTCATATATCCATAGGCATGGATTTGGATAGGTGGACTACCCATTCTTATGGTGAATGTGAAATCAGCTGGACAACTGGGTTTGCAGTGTTGTGATGACTGATAAAAAGCTCAGCCACTGGCTGGATACTGGTGGCATCTCCACACATAAAACTGAGGTCAGTTGTTTAACACCTTCATTAACGTCTGGAGGAGGCGAGGGAGTCCACCATCACCAATAGTATCAGTTTAGGGGCAAAGGTCAGCAAGACAGCTGTTAGTACTGCTCTTCAGCAGAACCTGACAGGCTAGAGAAAGAGGCTGATAATAAACTCATGGTGCGCAAGATAAATGCCAAGTCCTGCCTCTTGCCTCAGCTGAGCTGGTGGTCAGTTGATTCCAAGGCAGCTTTGCAGAAAAGGACTTGGGATTCCTGGTGGATAACAAGGTGAATGTGACTTAATGGGGCACCCTTAAAGGCTGCCAAATACTGGACCAAGTTTTCCAGAAAGGCTCAGATATCTCTGATGTTCAAAATTGACTCTACAGTGCCCTGAGAAACTCCAGGTTGGCATTGCTTTGAATGGGACCTAGACCAGATGTTCTGTAGAGCTCCCTTACAATTTGTATTATTTTGTGATTCTAGATTTCAGCAATCTGTTTATAAAAATAAGGGATACTACATATTTACACCGATTGCAAAAGTATTAGCTCTCTTGCATATTACATCAACCTGTCTCCATCTTTTATGAGTGAATAGAGTTGTACTTGAGTATTCTTTTGTAGCATCATATCGTGTTCAATTTTCACTTCATAAAGTTAATACAGCATATTTTTCATTCTTAAAGCAAAAAATAATTTTGCAAGTCTGACACTGCAACAATGAAAGTATAGCATGCTCATAAGCCAGATATTTTCTAGCTACGAAGATATTTGCTAGCATCTGTTTTACATGATTTAGTGACTACCTTCTGCATAGACATAGTGCACCATTCGTAGCATATGCTCTTTGCTCAGTATATTTAATAAATAGATTGCCTTCTGTTCATTTGATAATGCAAATTTACTTGTCTTTAAAAAATGAATTTGTATACCCCAAGAAAATATAACCTTCTAGAATTTGACTTAGTTTATAAAAGGGCATTTTTTTGACAGTACCATGCAATTAAAGGGCACATCACTGAGTGTACACGGCTACCTGAAACATGAAAATTCCACTGCTAATTGGCCTGTTTTCCAGTGTACCTCTCCATGACGCTCTGCTTGACATGTTTTTCTTACAAGTGCTTTTTAGTATCCCATGGATTTTTATTACTTGCAGACTAAATGTGTGGCTGTGCTTTAGTTAACCTGAAGCCTGTGAAGAGAAATTAGAGACTCTACTGTGTTGTACCTTGGAGGCAGTAAAGTTATTTGCTGTGGAGATATAATATGTGCTTGTGATCATGTCAAAATATCAAGCCTGTACTCTCCTGTATATTGACAATTTTCTGGCTCCGAAGGTTATTCCTTCTGTCAGTCACTAAGTTCTGGGTATCATCTTTCCTGCACTTCCTATGGTTTCCCTTTACTTTGTCTCAGAAAAACAACAAATGAAGATAAGCTATTATATGACACAATGTTGTCTTTGGTTTTGTTGATAGTTGTTGCAGTTTTACCATAACTCATTCTAATTGTCCTTCATGCAATTAAAACAAAATTTATTTTAAAAGAGAGAGAGTCTCAATACCTTCTAGGAAGTGATGATCTTTTAATACCGTATGTACTGATTTAGTACAGTAACAACACCCAGCAATTGAATTCAGACATTATGTGTATTCAAATAAAACCAATAAAAATGAACACCAGCTTTTTCTTCTAAGTCACAGAATTGAAAACAGTCATTCCCTGAAGCACTGCTACTGAAGCTCTCTACTACTGAACCATTTGCTGAAGCTCCTCATTCTCTGAGATCTCCTACTTTGGATGACAGTTTTTCTTTAGTAAAACTCTACATTAAAAAGTCAAATAACGTGAGCTTTAATTCAGCTGCAGCGGTGCTTTTCCTTGATTCTGAGAATTTATAATGTCTCTGCTGAGAAACAAAGCACCAGCTGAGATTAAATTTCACAGAACCATATTGATAACCATCCTTCAATGGTCTTCGTTATCTCAATCATATTTCAAAGGTGCAACAGCAAGAAAGTGATGCTTCTGGACATTCTAAATAGGATATATTTCACTGTGCAGATTTTGAAAGTTGATGGAACATTAGGGTTAGTTTATTTGAAATACAGAGTTCTGAATTTCTCTCTTTACAGAATTTATTTTTACCACACCAGTTATTCAAATACATCTCATTCACCTGCTGATGGTACCTAAGGCAACACAGTTTAATTGAGATCATAGCTTTCCCTCTGAGCACATGTCCAAATTCTGAGGCACATAAATACTCCAAAGACAAAAATAACTTAACACATTTGAACATTCAGTTTCTATGGAGACAAATAAAAGTAAAATGTCTAATGTGAGTTCTTATTCGGCCTGACGCCTTACAGATTAGAAGCACTTCATTAAGCCTTAGATACAGATATTATTCCACAAATAAATACATAAAATAATAAAAAAGAACCACCCAAAATCCCACATCCTCTGTTTCTGATATGCACTTGTGTATTCAAATTGTGTAAGGATTACCACTGGCAGCCAGTTCTTGTTTTTCCATTCCCACGCCACATTACAGCCTTATTGATAGACTTGACATATAGTTTGTGTTGTTTTCAATAGAAAAATCTTTTTGTTGAAACATGAGAAAACTCAACGCTCAGGACTTTGAGGCTTCTAGCCTTCACTCCAAGTGTTTAGAGAGTAATAGCTACAGAGTTAACTGCTACAGATGCCTGATGCTGCTAGGTCAAAGTAATGAATGTTACATGGCTGACCTTTTAAGCCAAGATCAGCAAAAAAAAGCCTGAAAAGCACAGTAGCATGATTAGAGTTGTAGAAGTACTCGTGAGATTTCTCTCAGGCAGTTGGACACAGAACCCACTTTTTAAAAGTGCATTTTAAATGGCACTCTATTCAGTCTTAAAGATCATATTTGAAGAGGTGTTGTTCACAATTATCATCAGCTTTAATGCTGTTTTCTGAATCCTGTGCTTCTGCAAGCCTTATTAGTTAGCTTAATGTCTCAATAAGCTTTTCCTTCTCACGAACTGCAGGTAAAATACAACGTGAGATTTTCAGTACTGAGGGTTTCTGTAAAGCTTTTTGCTAAAGCACAAGCTTCAATGATTATGCCTCAGCCAAATTCCACGCAATAGCCATGCAAGTCATCATTAGCACAGCACTGGGCTTCAACTCAGTTCCTGGCAGGATTTTATTAGCTCCATACTGTATCACATTAAATATGGCTGCAAGGTTTTCTGGCCTGAATCTTGCTCACAAATGACCAGTTCAGAGCCTGAGCAGAATGACTAAAAATATAGACATCTTGAAGAGTCATGAATTACAGCAGGGGAGCCAGCTCTGACCACCTTAAGTTGACCTAACTCACTTGTTTTTTATACTGTTAAGCCTATTTATCCACCAAATGCTTTGTGTTAGTAAAGATCATGTATCTGCTTTGCTAAAATTTATTAAGCACTGTCTTTGTGCCTGAAAAGGACAAAACAGCTGCATAAAGCTGGGTTCAATGGACAGAAGTTCCATTGCCTGCTGAACCAACTAATCCCAGTGCAGAGACAAGCAGAAGCAGCATCGTAAGTGTTCCCAAGTGGAGGATAACAGCGGCAAAATCCCTCACACCTGCCTTGGGCAACTGCAAGGTCTGTGCCTGCTCACTCCCTGCTCTTGTGGCTTGGAGCCAACATGAGCTGCTCCCCCCCCAAGTCCTCTTTCAGTTGAGTTTCCTGTGCTTGCTATCATTTCATTTCAGCCTCCTTTACTGGCAATAAGTGTCCCTAACAACACTTCAGACTCTGGATTCTCACTTATCAATGCCTGCATTTTTGCAGTTGAGGGTTTGTTATGATGCAGACCCACTCAAGGAAGTTCTATACACACTGACTCCTTTTTTTATGTCTACAGATGCCTACCCATGGCACTGTGTTATAGAAATTTACCATTCCAGTAAATATTAATTTAGGGATTTCTCATCTCCATTTTCCACAGTAGCATTAGTATTAGTTTTCTGCAAATGCAATTTCACTACATATTCTCATAGTCTTATTAATATATGCTTTACTTGTTCTTCTGGCATAGAATTTTAAGATCTGACTTGTGCAATTAGGCTGTTGATTGGTCTGGCAGTTTGCAAATTTCCCACCAACTAACTGAACTCAAGGGCTGATTTTAAAAAGGAATAAGAATTACTAGAGATAACTTGTGGAAGTCAGAAAATGAGTAGAGAAATGCACAACAGTGATTCCACTATGGCAGAAGCCAAGGGCCCAAATGGCACATGGGTATTAGGTGGGCAGTGCTCACACAGTTGAAGGGTAGCAACACCATTACTACTGTATGGACTGTTATGTGGGACAGTAGAGGAACACTGGGAAGAGGGGGTGAAAAGTCAGACAACAAACACAATTCATGGGACATTAGACTTCAGCATTTCCATTTGCCTAAATAGGAACTTATTTTGTGCACGTTATCATGCTCATCAGTTATTCTGGTTAATTAAGACTTGACTGTATACTTAATACTTTATCAATTCTTATGAAGAGTAGTTGATGGAAAAATCATTTTACTTATCATTCACTAAAACCCCAAAAATAGATTTACCAATTCTACCAAAATACTTCCAAGTACTTTAGAAACCTGAACTTATCTAGCATGCTTATTTGGCTCAACAGGAGCAAGACTCAATTGCCTAAATGAATTCTAGCAAACACTGTTGATAGCCAGCGTGGAGATAAAATGCTATTGGGGAATAGGCTGCTATTCATCTATCTTAAAACAGACTTCAATCTTCAACTGGTCTGATGAACCATATCCTGAAGGTATTTGCTTCTCTCCATTTACTGCAGAGTGTGGGGTAACTAGCTTTAACACAGACTCCTACACTGTAGTATAGTGTATCTCAGAGTCAAATGGAATGAATGTTACCTTAGAAATTCAAATGTAGAATCAGATACTTAATGTACAAACAAATCATGTCAAGAATTCTACAGTGAAATTCTTTAAAAGGAAAAACAAAACAAAACGGGCAGATCTCATTAAACCCCAGCCAATTTCCACCCCTTCCCCCCAGAGTTAAACCCAGAGATTAAAAATTTTTTTTTCAAAACTTATATATCTCCAATGCAGTAAAACAGACAGGCTAAACAGTTAGGCTAACATTAGAGACAGGCACACTAATCACTACTTGGAAGCAAGGATCTTCCCTGCTGTCTCCTCTTCCAAATGCCCTTTTCCCGTGAGGCCCAAATTTGGCAACTGATGGCACAAACTTCCACAGTGGTCTGTGGCATACTGCAAAGAAATACCCATAGCCCCTGCTTTCCTCAGTCCTTTGCACCTTCTGTAACTGAACCTTGTCAGTTTTAAGCCAGTCCATTCTACCTCGACCGAATGCGCTCAATAGCTATCTGTGATTTAGCAAGAGTTAAAATTAGAGTTAATCCAGTGAAACTGCAGAGCAAAACAAATATGACAACCAATTCTAGGTAGTAGTTACTAACAATAATATTCTTCAGTAACTATGTTGACTATTTCCTACCCTGAACCCTGCCCGAAGGTGACTCATACATGTAGGGACACTAACTCACACTGGGGAACCTTACACCACAATGCCTAATGAGTCCATGAACCGATTCACCATCTGACATACTCCACTGCATACTTCTGCAACCTGGTCCACAGATTATCCAGAGCTGAAGATGCTCAGTGTGGGCTGAGCCTTCCTGTTGCTGAGTAACTTCAAGCTTGGAGGCCAGGGCACAAAAGGTGGGAAGGCCACTGCCCTCGCCTTTCACACACCCACATAAGTGCAGGTTGTGGAGAGGCTCACATTCAGATCTGCAAACGCAGAAGCAAGAGCTTCCAGCATCCACAGTCTTGCTGCAGGCTGTACTTCTCCATTGCCTAACATATGGAAATCAGCTTCCAGAGCTGACCTACTTGCTCCAAGAGAGGCCCTGTGAAGTCAGTCCCCCAGCTATGCTTGTACTTCCATGACAAAGTCTGGTAATGAAAATTCAGGCAAATCAGCAGTGCAATTTTTAGGGATTTTGAACTTACTATAAGGGTTTGAGAGCAACAAGAGTTGCCTTAACAATCCAGAAGGAAGTTGTATTAAGGCTGGTTTGGAGTGTCTGTAGATTCATAAAACTTTTATTTTTCCTACTTTTTAGAAATATTATGAAAACAGTTTAAGACAGTGATAGCTTATACTTCTATCTTGTCCTAACACGCCCAAAACCTTATCTAGCATTCTTTGCATATCCATCACTGATGGGAAAATAGGTTAGACTTCAGCTACGTAGCTCTAAAAAAAAAAATCTCAAATACCCCAAACACCTCTATTTCAAGAAAATAAAATTTGCTGCCTTGTGCAAATTGACTAAGATTTTGGTATCCACTTGAAGGAGCTTCTGTTCACAAAATGTGCTTTTTTTCTCAATAAATAAAAGAGATGGTTTCAAAGTCATAAAAAACTTCAAACATTCACATAATCTCATCCCTAATTCTTATTGCAGACATGCCTCCTATTGCATAACATATGTGTTGGAGAGGTTTGCAAAAGTTTATGCAAAATGTACGCAATATTTTAAAGACTAAGCACTAAAATACAAAGGAAGAGGTCAAGAAAACAGACAAGCTACGATATTAAACAGCAAAATAAGAACACACTACATAACCTTTTAGAGTTTATGAGGAGTGAATAGTGTAACTTCTATTCAAATCATGACGTTCAATAATATCATTAAAATGTGTGACAGTCTACAAACAGAGCTATAATTCACCTTGGCAGAAGTTAGTGCATCAAGGAAATCCTAACCTGGGAGTCCTGCCACTTTCTTAATTAGAACAGTAACTGGGTTTGTCTGAAAGAGTGAAATGTATTCCTCATCTTAAATTATATCAATGGATAACAGAAAAATCAGACAGAGCAGAAAGACTACAGAAACAATGGGAAAATAAATGCAGTTGAAGATAAGTTCCTGCTGACAAAACTTACTTAATTGAAAGGAATCAGATCATGCAAAGGAAGTTTTTTATGAGATCACACAGGAAGGGCTGTAAAGCTTTTATTTTATTTTATAAAATATGTCAGAGTATACTGAGTTAGAACTGTAACATATCTTTGGGGGGCTCCAGAGATGTTAGAGAGTGAGGATGAATAGGGTCATCCTGCTGGTGCATGGGGGCACGAAATGGTAGAGCATTTCTCAGTCACTCTGAAGTGTCATGGCTCAATTAAATTCAAAGGCATTACAATAATGTACACCAAGGGAGGAACTGCCCCCCAGTTCTGTGCAGGCTCTAACAGGGAAAACTTGGCTATCTGATGGCTACAGAAGAAACAAGTGCAATAGTCAGAATGAGATAATATCTCTGTGCAAGTGCATACTTGCTCAGGATTATATCTGTATGGGCTCTATTTACATGTTGTGCTGGTTTTGGCAGGAGTAGAGTTGATTTTTGTCACAGTAGCTGGTATGGGGCTAGGTTTTGGATTTGTGCTGAAAACAGCGCTGATAATATGAGGATATTTTCATTGTTGTTGATCAGTGCTGGCACAAAATCAAGACCTTTTCTGCTCCTCACCCCAACCCACCAGCAAGGAGGCTGGGGGTGCACAAGTAGTTGGGAGGAGACAACAGCTGGGTTAGCTGACCCCAACTGACCCAAAGGATATCCCACAACACATGGTGTCATGCTCAGCAAAAAAAGCTAGGGGAAGAAGGAGGAATGGGGGTGACATTTGGAGTGATGGTGTTTATCTTCATGAATCACTGTTATGCTGCTTTCTTGGAGACAGCTGAATGACGTGGTGAATGAATTCTTTGCTTTGCTTTTGGGTGCTGCTTTTGCTTTACATATTAAACTGCCTTAATCTCAACCTACAAGTTTTCTCTCTTTTTCGCTTTTGATTCTCTCCCTTTGGAGGGGCATGAGCAAGCGGCTGCACGGGGCTGTGCTGCTACTTAGGGTTAACCCATGGCTCATGTAAATAAAACAGGCCTGGGCCATCACACTGGCCTCAAGGCAGGCTGACACTACACAGCTCTCGCTTGGACCACTGAAATCCTTCATCCCTTCTTTCACTTCCACAAATATGATGTCTGCATCAAAACTGTTTTTTGGGAAAGCTGCATGGCCAACCTTAGTTCTTGAAACATACCCAGGCACACGCACAAGGAGTGTGCTGGCACTTAACTATGTGGATGGCCACATGCCAGCAAACAGACTCAGACCCGAGCTCACTTCAGTTTACCCTGGCAGATGCAGTCACAGGCACTGGATAGTACAGTTCACTGAACTGGTACGGCTGGGATTCAGATCAGATGTGTAAAAAAGGGATGACCTGGTCCTATAATAGGAGAGATTGGATAATTATAGACATGGAGGAAAGGAAGGTTTGATCAAAGAAAAGTGACAGGAAAAACATTTTTTATTATTACTTGTCTTTCCCTCTGGTACTGTAACAAAGGTCCTAGCAACGACCCACAAAATGCACAATGGCACACTGTTGTGTTAGTGGATGGCTTGTTTGCCCAGGGAATGCACTTGCTCTGTGATTTCTCTGAGATGAAGACAATACAGCACCTCCATATTCAGAAAAAAATGGCTTTCATCTCATAATATTTATCTACTTTACTTGGATCACATGCTTAACATAAATGTGTGGTGTTCCAGGGAAAATATCTTTTGCTTGGCTTGCTTCTGGTCTCTTGCAGATAGATAGTTCTCTGTTTATTTAACAACTACATAATTTGATAAAATAATGGAGAAAATATGAGTTTCAAATTCCAATTTGTCATTTCAAGACAAACATAACACTTAAGTAAGAACTAACAGTTACAGTGGGTGCATCTTGCATGGTGTGGAAAGTGTTACAAGAATGCAAGTAGTTCTCTACAGGAATTAAATACATTTTTGGCTGGATTCAGTGAAAATGTCTTATAAGATGTAGCATGAAATGAGGTTTTAGATAAAATTCATGAGGGCTTGAAGCCTATTTTAATACTGATTTTTTTGGGCTACATCTCAAATCAAAAAATGATATAAAGGTGATACTAAAAGTAGGCAGGTAGAGTCTTAATCACAACATGCATAATAAACAATGTTTGCTTCGAATGATTTGCATTTTCCTGTAACTATATATACTTAAACCATCCACAATGGGAATATAAATCATATTTAAAGGTTGAGATTATGTTGCAACTCAAAAATTGCCCAGTTAATGACGACGAAAGATATTTCTATGAAATGATGTATTATTTCATCATTTGCTCTTGGGGATTACTGCCCAATATTGTCACCAAAGCAAAGCAAAAACCTGAGGGTGGATGAAGTATAAATATTGCTCTATTAGAGTAAGAAGCCATAGGTATTGTAGCTCAAGCGCTTACATAAAAATTTGTGCGCTATCATTTCCATAGCAACAGGCAACATAATTTAGCTAAGATAGCTGCTTTCCATTCTAGGTACTTCATTGTCATTGCAATTTACAAAACACAAAAGTACGTCTTCTAAGACTCTAACATGGGAAAGAGGCAAAACACTGGAAATGCTGAGGAAGACATAGCTTTTCTTTCAGATGCACGACAATAAAATGCTTCTTTCTCTTCTCACCTGTATTTCATGGGATTCTCTACCATTCTCAACCCACCACTAATTTAGTTCTCCTTATGGTGCAGGATATCCAGTGAAAGACACCTGAAGCTGGCCTTTCCCTGTGTTAGTCTGATTGCTTCTGGAACGTGCAGAAGCAGCTTCTTCACTGGCAGATTCCATCTTTCTTTTTTAACCCTCAGTTACCAGAATAAGATTCACTTCAATGCAGAGAGTCAGCACAACGTATCTGGGGCACCTGTTAAATCTCATATTGAGCCTACACACAGTTGCTAATTTAACACACTGCTGACACACTCCCATAGTCGTAAGTCTTTTGCTTCCGCAATGGTTCTGTGATTTTTTTAATTAATCTGAATCACTTTAAAGTGCTTTTTAAAAAATCTGGCTATGTAGCTTTAAATTAAACAAAAAAGTCTGTGAAAAATTTTTAAAATGGGAACTTACAGAAACACCAGAACTAATATTCTCACTAAAGTTACCCTGAAATTTCACACTTGAGTAGCTGTGGTCTAAATGGAAAAATCAGGGGGAGCACCATCAATTTCTATCTACTGGAAGTATAGGATTGCAGCCTGCAATCTTTGCCTTGCAAAGAATAATGTCTTATACTATTTTCTCAGTGAGGCTGGAAGAATTCCTTCTGAAGGAGAGATTTGATTGATGTCAGCAAATGAATCATCACCCGTCCATGGGAAATGGATGCTTTTGACAGCAAGCTGTATTGGCCACTACATTTGATAGACTCTGTAATGAAGTGATGGCTGTCTCTGAAGTTGTCCTGAGCTGAGTCCCTCAGAGGAACCCTAAAGCACTCACCTCTTCACAGATTTTCCTTACTATACAAACACACAAAAGGCAAAACCATTAAGCTTTTAACGTCATCACTGAGAATTAATTATTCATGATATTACAATGCAGATAATTTATCTGACTTCTAGGCTATTTTCCCATTTTGGCAAGTTGAACAGTGTACCAAAGACAGGAACTGATACAGGCAGCTGGAAAAGTAGTTGGAGTACAAATATTTGTCCTGTGGGTGTATAAACATGAAAATTTCACTGGAGCAATTCAAGGATCAAGTGTAAGATACAATACATGCCACTTATGAACTCCACCTAAAAAACATATAAAACACAAGCATGGCAGCTAGCTTCTTTTTTCCAACTACAATTTTACAGACAAATGCCTTTTTACAGACAAAGATCCTATGACAGAGAAGAATAATCCTCTACTTCTACATCCATCCAAACAAATACACAGAAACTATTATTTCATTTAGACAAACCGAGTATGCATGATCTAGCACTTTGATGAAGGCTTAAGTGTTCAGCTGATATGAAAAGAAAAAAAGCATTACACCTACCAGAGTAATTATTACAAGAGTATTTTTATCCTGAGTTGAATATACACAATAAATGAGCATTAGGTTACGCTACTGAACTAGCACATGAGCCTTTATTATCCTACAGGACAAATTCTGCAAGGCCCTCTTACAGACTTCATCACAGCAATGGCTAGTTCTTGACCTGTGATGCATGTTGAGTGTGCCTGCTGAACTAACAAGAATACTGACTATCCTGTTTCTGAAGATACTGACTGAGTGCTAACCACCACGACTGTAAAAAGTCATCTCCATATTAATCAGCAGTGCCTCGTCTTACATTAAAATCAAACACACATACACAAGTCACTGATCTTGATAGGTAAGTCTTACACTACCACATCCATAATTTATGGTTACAGGAATCACAACCATACTTAGTCAGAGGTAGAGACAACTATGGAAAACCAGCTACTATCATCTCTGATCATCATGATCACTTCCTTGGTAGAGATCTGAATCAGGAAACAGTTCTAGAACTATGTCAAAAATAAAATTTAAATTATATCAACAAGTTTATTTTGAAATAGTAAAGACTGATTATGACATTTTATCTTTGAGAGTGTCATTCAATATCTTCATAAGAATTTGTTTATATGGCAGTATGATTTATTCCTGTTAAAAATCTTGTAACAGCAAAGAAATATGTGACTCATGGTCTATGCAACACATTAAACTACTGTGCAGAATTTATTGGCTTCTAGAGAATTAGCTAAACATCTATTTTCCTTGGGACAGTTTTTGTGATTCACAGTTGAGATTTCTCATTCCAAGAGAAGCAAAAATGTTTCAATAATATAATTATAAATTTAAAAATATTATGAGATCATATTACTTTATCAAAGATTATTTTCTCTAAAATTATACTTAAAAAAATGAGATCTACAATATAAACTATTATTTTAAAATCTTCCTTGTTGCATACAGCAAACGACTAAAATTCATTAAAAAGCGCCGCTTGATCACTTAATTGGCCACTGAGGATCATAATGGTAATAATTCATATTGTGTCCTGTAAAACACACATATATAATAAAATAGAATATATATTATATAAAAATAGAAAAATATGTACTATTATGAACTACTTATTTTGTAAAATATTTTAAGTACAACCTTCAGGTGCTAGAAGCCAGCCTAAACATAACTAATGAGTAACACTGGACAGTACGTAATCACAGTAAATAGAAACCTCATCAATGTAGTATTTCATATTTTTCTATTTTAAGTAGCTACTGCCTCAAAATTTAAAAGTATTTTTGACATTTAGCTGTTGAAAAAGTCTACATTTAATCCATATCATCAAAAGGAGGAAATTAAAGGAGACAGGTTTTAAATGAGGAATCAAAGTTTGCAAGAAGTCAAGGTTTAACCATCAACATGGTTGTCCTCTTTTCAATTTAAAATCTAAATTATCCTCCTTACGGATTTGCCTTTGGCTATAATTCCAATGTGATATCTTTCTTCATATGAGTTCTTGTGATCTACCAAATTTTTTTAAAACATCTGAATATATTTCTTTCAGGAGACTTTAACGTTTCAGAGTCTTCATTTGACCTGTTTCCCTTAACATTATGGAGTGCTGTGGCTATTTAAGATGTTCTGCATCATAATAGGTTCCAAACAATTTCCAGCAGCATCACAGTCTAAACACAGAGCAAGAATAGTTGAATGACAGTTTAGAAAATTTGCTGCCTTAATAGAACATTGGGGGAAATTTGACAAACCCAATATTATAAATACTGTAGCCCTTGCTGCTCTCAAATAATCATGTTTCAGATATTTCTAAAAAGAAATGTTTCATTAAAGAAGAATCAAGCCATGACTTCACATATTTGCAAATCAGAGATACATCAATTAGCTCTACAGTATGTAGTAGAGTCCAAATATTTTTATTTATTTATTTATTTAAATTTCTTTTAATTTTGTTTGGTAGTAATGAATGAGGTATATAATTACTCTAACTCATCCTGTACCCCTAACATGAAGTACCCCAGAGCACTTAAACCCAATAATTAATACATATCAAAAAGAATTCATTCAAAAAGAATTAGTTAAAAGCCCAACTAAAAATTAATCATTAACTTAACATTAAACAAGATCAAGAATTGTGCAGAACTCATTGTGATTTTGTATAACTCATGTTATATAAATTAGAAATTACTAGTAGTACTTTCTGAACCTCTATATCAAGAGCTTTTTACACAGTTCTTGTTGAACAACTATAAATCATAGTGAAGAACAAAAGAAATGAGATCGAGTAGTCCTAAAGAGTTAAATAAACTCATGTGGCAAAGCATCAGCATTATAAGTCTCTGTGAGACTCCTAATTTCAAAGGAGTATAATAGCTGATTCACTTCTGAAATTACCTCATTTTCAAGAAAAGTTTGTTTTTCCTTTTTCATATAGTTAAGTGGAAAATAAACAGGTAAAATTGAGGATACAGAAATAAACATTTGAATATATGAATGGAACGAAATTCACAGAACTGTCAAGTTCCTGCATGATTAGTAATTTTTGTCTGTTTTCCCTTCTTTGTAGCTCTATGACTGAGTCTGCACTCTGGAGCAGGAACACACCATTGCTGTGCACATCCCAGCTGAGCTTCCCCGAAACACATGGTGTCTGTATCCTGATCCCAGGAAAGTTTTGCTCAATCATGTTTTCATATCCCCCAGTGCAAATTCACATAGCAGACTTTTCACATATATAATGCTTGGGTTTCTACCTGCAGGTTTATCTAGAAAATTGGTATTTTTGAACAGCAAGACTATGCACAGTAAAATCCCAATCAAGACTAAAGGCAACAGAAGCATAGGGTATATATAAGCTTTCTCTTCATGGTTTTAACTTGAGACAAAAAAGTCAAGACAAATACAGAACTGTAAGAAACTAGCAGAACTAAGAGAGTTAGGAAATTGGATAAGACCTATACTAGATGAAGTATAATAAAGACAGTTCATTTTTAGTTCATGATTCTGTCCATTTAATTTTACCTAAGCTCAAAGGGACCTCAGATGTGAGTGACCTTTATAGTTTAGTTTTGTTTTGTTTACTAGCTCATCTTATTCCATCCCCTTATGGTTTGATGGTTTTCATTTTACATTTTTTTTCTTTTTTGTTTGTCTGTGGGTTTTTTTTGGTTTTGTTTATTTGTTTGTTTGTTTTAATCAAGCTTGTATTCAGTCTAAGCTGAAAGATCTTGCTCTTTTTGAACATCAAAAAGAATGTTACTAAAGTTCAGTATAAAGGTTAGAAAAAAAAAGGCAAAATTTTGCCAGACTCAATTCACTGGGCAAGCATTTCCTTGGATAAAACCAAGATGATAGCTAGCCAAAAACATCTGTGAAGCAATATTTTCTCAAAATATGTTCTTTAAAAATCTGTCAGCTCTAATCAAATACATTGTACTTTGATATTCTGTTGTTAATACTCTTGTACTAAATTCCAGTCAGTGCTTTTTGTTCTAAGCCATCCATTTTTACACTTGCATTGCACAAAGGCAGAGAAAAAGGATAAAGATGACACTTTCTGTGCTTCTGACAATGACCGTAAGTGCAAATAATACGGCTGAGAAGACACGTGCAGATAAACTTCTATTTCAATTACAACACACCAGTACTAGAGTAATGAATGAAATGTCTATTTAAGTTTTTGACCCAGCAGATCTGAGAAAAGGAAAGTGCCCAGTTCAGTAGGCCATTAACTAACCTGTGAAGTTATGTTCATTATACAAATAAAGTGTTATTTCTTCTGGAAAATGAGCAGGTCACTAACCAAACACCTTATGGTATACTTATCAGATATACCCATGAATTAGAATGGATATTTTGTGTTTATATCTGATTAGCATTTGAGACCCTCTTTCTAAAGAAACACTTCCCACAGGAATGCATGTGCCAAATTCCTACCATAGCGTGAGCTATTATACAAAGACCTGAGAATGCTCATTCCACTTACCTCTATCTTAGGTTTATTGACAGTGCTGAAGACAACAGTCTTTTCCCTAGACCATTAAATGACTTTCAGAAATAAAAAACTCCTAACATATTGAAGTTGAAATCTAGCATTACATTGCCCACAATGAAGAACTATTTGAATTTGTGCCTGAAGTATTTCATAAAACCTCAAGCCTGTTTAGATGAATTGCAACAAAATAGCATTTGTCATTAACAAATGAAAAACAAAGTCTGTGGATCTTACGGAAGAGTTTGTGGTTTTAGTACCGAACAGAGAAAACACTGCCCTCGAAAGCAGCATTAAAAGAAAATTCAACATAGAGGCAGAACGTGCATTTGGATTACCTACTGTAGATTCCTAAGTCAGGTGGCACCTAATTAATATGTATGAGATTCAGAATTGGAATTCACAGATATGCTTCACAGCCACTGGAAATCAAAGCAGTCAACTGCTATTAAGTACCTCCTCTGTGCTAAAGGTATATTCCTAATCTTCCGAGTTCATAAAAGATATTAGGTATAGGCATGTAGTTTGAGGGGTGCATTTGAATGGGCTTAGAAGTCTGTATCCTTTTTTAATCCTGCTCCTTAAAAACACATCCTGGCTAATCCTCCCTCCTTTTTGGAATAATGATCACCCAAAACTCAGTGCCCACCCTGGTACGACCAGATTGAAAACAGCTAGATTTCATGTGCTGCCATAACACCATTCCCTTCCACCTCAAACCTCATGTTAGCCACATGAAACTGGAGAAAAAACATTAATTCCTATTCTATCGGTTATATTTTGGGATCACCATTTGGTTTGTTTGACACAGGCATCACCATAACCTGAACTGCAGCTAAATCCTTGAAAAGGGAGAATGAAAAAGGAGGTGTTATGTACAAATAAGAAAGTACTTTACTTCTATATACAGCATTTATGAAATTCTACATGAATATATTCTCATAGCTTTTGAAAAAAAGGGAGAGAGTTCCTAGAACAGCTCTCAGAAAACCAGTCTTACAGTGTGAGCCTTAAAGAATACAACATATCAAATTTGCCAGAACAAAAGTTGAAATGTACCTTGACTACTGTATATAAATTTTTAGTAGTCATAGGGGTGATAAAAGTGACGGTCTATGGAAAAGGCCAGGTTTGCAGATCAAGGCAATAAGTTCATCAGGCCAAGTGGCACAGCCAGAATATGGCCACCAGATTCCGTGCACAGAGGCCTTTCAACAGCTCACTGCGAAGAGCTTTTCATGGACACTTGTTCAGAAAACAGATGAAAAAGGGAGATTTTTCACTCTTGCTGACAAAGGCATAGCAAAAGGAAGACTGGCAGCTGAAATGAGACAAATTCAACCTTCCATAACATTGCAATTTCCTAGCACTAAGGGTAATTAAATATTGGAACGGCTTACCAGGGGAGCTGGTGGACTCGCCATTGCTTGGAGCTTTAGGACGAGATTACATATCATTGTAAAAGAGATGCTTTAATCCAGCTTCTGGAAGTTCTCAACATGCCCATAACACTTGCAGCTCTGCATTAAGACAATGACTATAATCAAATCTCATACTTTAGGGTTTCAGCTGATCAACCGCAAGGGTTATAAAGAATTTCTTTTTCCTTTCACATAAAAACCAGACAGATACTTAGGTGTGGTTTATATTCTGATCTGTCTCTGTGGTAGCTAAGATTATCCACATTTACAGAAAATACAGGGGCAGCTGATGCAGCGGCCAGTGGTGATAGGGATAGTACTTTTTCTTAGCCTGAAATTCACCAAGCAGTCATATCCAAATGGGAGCTCACATGAATTTGAAGTCATCCAGATGGATGCAAACCACCTCTGCCCTGGAACCTGTGTGATTAGGTCAGTGCAGAACCAGGTTTGATTTTTCTGCCCTGTTAAGGGCCTGGCAGTAACACCCACTCAGCATTTCACTGACGCAGCTACAGAGCACTGGCCAAGGGTCAAATGAAAAACTATTTGATCACCATACCCTTAGAGGTATCACTAATGAATCTTGCTGGATTAGGTCAAAGGGTTTGCTTTTCCCAAGGTGAGATAAATAGAGATCTCAAATGAGTCTGTTTTGTGTTTGCTCAGTGAAACAAATCACCTGTTAACACGCTTAGAATCATTCGGACATATTTAATCTAATTAACTTATTGCTATTGAAGATGCATGAGTAACACCTTGATCTTTTCCGTCTCCTGAAAGTTACGATACTTTAGCCTAACTAGAGTAATCATGTTAGCACACAGGTATCAGGATGAATTTAGTGTTTCATGTTTTCCAATATAAGTAGATACATAAGCATCCCTCTTGGTGTTTAGTTTAGCTCCATCTGTAACTATACAATCTGCACTATTTTAGCAGACTATTATAATGACTTAATTAAATATAAGTGAAGCTGAAGGCAAGACAGAACATTTTGCTGCTTTTACACTTTTGTGTAAAAAGAGTATGTCTCAACTCTGTCAAATAAAGCATAAAATGAGAAATGGTTCTTCTAATGATTTCAGTGAGCTGCACAGTAGCATGTTCATACTGTGAGTCTCCAAATATGAAAGTCCAGGTTTCTGGGCTTTTATGCTTATTGACTACCTAAACTGTTCTCCTACATCTCTTTGACAGTTAGTTAAATTCAAAGATATTTCTGTCTTTGCTAAATAACAGGTCATTTGATGGATTCCTGCACAGGTACACCTGGAATGTAATGGAGGCATGTAATTGACCTGTCCTGCATTTCAGGAGATTTTCCATGCAGAATAAGGATGATTTCTCTTTGCCATAATTCTGAAGCATACATACTCTGTTGTCAGTACTGGTCATTATCATTATGTTAAGATTGTCATATTTCAAAGTAAATGGGACACACTGTGACAGCACCATCTAGTAACACAAAATATTCATGCAAAACAAAAAGCAGACTCAACCTTTAAAAAGGAGAGAAAAAAAAAAGATGTACTGATACTGCTTGTCTCAATTGTCTATTTTGGTGACACATGCATATATTTGACACCAGTCATAAAGGTCATATTTACAAGATGGTCCTATTAAACATGGGTAACCTTACTCAAACCACACCAAAACACTCAGAATAAGGGTCTCCTCATCTGGGATGAAAATGGCAAAATCTGCATTTACAGTCTTCTGACTTCTCAAACAGACCTCACTTGGTGTGCTGCTGTATTTGTGTACAAATAACTCTGACAGACTCTGTACCCAGATCTGCTCCACACTGCACACAAATTTCATTATAATGAACTTCTAAAGTTTTTTTTAAATCATTTGTTCTATCGTAATTCTTACAGCACACCTAGTGCCTACAGTAAAGGAATGCTTGGAAAACCTTGAATAAATCTACTGTCCCATAAGTTTTAAAGAATACTCTTTAAACAAAAACGGAAGGAGGAATATTATATTATGCAATAGACACATTAGAAGCCAATGACATAATAAATAGTAATATTGTTCTAATGATACATATATCATCACGAATTTGGACTAAATCTCTTTGAGATACAAAAGTTATGCCTTAGTTTTCACAACTTGTTCAACTGAAGGATTATTCAAGAAAATTTTGAGTACAGAAGGATGTTTGCAGCAGAATTGCCTCACTTCACAGTGCTCATTTATATTCCTTCTGTGCCAAAATCTCTACTCAAGTAACACAGAAGTTCACATGATCACTTAGCATCAAATTCTCTGCTCTTGTATTTCTGCTAAAAAATTCCCAACTCAAAATGTTTGAATTGTAAAGTAATTATAGTTGTAAAATTGTAAAATTTTTATTTGAGTGGTCTGTTTTTAAAATTAAGTTCCACACAATCTTTGCTTTCCTTAAACACCGACAGGTGGGTTTTTCTCCTTCATTACAGAATCACATGTAAGTTTGAATTTCATTAGGACTTGTTGGTTTGGAATAATGCTTCTTCCCCCCTTGATTTGTTTAATATTAAATATACTGCATTTAACATTTTAAGCAAATTTTCAATTCTATTCTTTAAACTGGTGCATGTAATAGCTACCCATTCTTCATTTATCTGAAATCTAAAAAAAACTTAATAGTACAATTTTGACATGTAATAAAATGCTGTCAGAAGCACACCAAACTAATTTGTCACCCCCGCCCCCCCCAAAAAACTCAATAAACTCAGTATAAAACAAACAAATAACAACATCTAATCTAACTGTCCACTTTACCTGGAAATGCATGCCCTGTTAGAGAATCCAAATCTGAAATTAAAACAGTGAAAAGATAATCTTTAACACTAATTTAATATTAGAAAGCACAAAAAATCAAAAGCAAAGCTGGCACCAAACATCACATTATTACCAACATCAAATTTTAAACATATATATAGAAAAGCAAAAATAAAACACTTTGCTTTACATCATGAAGGTTTTCCTCTCCATAGTTTTGTAAAAATGTAAAATAAGAGCTAAAGATGAAAGCTTTGAACATTATGGGAAGCTAAATTATTTTATTGTTTAAGACAGACATACCACAATTAAATAGGAATTTTACAATACCTTTTAAATGAACCTCTGATTCAGAAACTCATATCTTGAGTATAAACATTTGTCCTGCCCTTGTACATTAGAACAATAATTAGAAATGTGCCAAATGCTTTTTTAGATTGTAACCTTTTAAAAGGACTTTCTTTCTTGATCATAACAAATAATAGACCTAATTTTGCCTGCTCTGGTGTTCATTCTTTCATTTTCTTTCCCAAAATCTATCTTTTTTTAAAAAGGAAGAGAGCTGGAAGTATTCCTGTTGACACCGTAAAGCATAAAAGAGGGCTTCACTGGTCCACTCCCCTCTTAAGAGAGAGCAAGAAGGTGTATCAGTGACACTGGCAGCATCAGAATGACCCCTCTCCAATGTGCACTGGGACCAGAATGCAGAATTTCATCTTAGAAGTGCTTTGCTTTTTGGAAATTTCATGTTCTTAACAGAGACCAATTTAGCAACTTCGAGGAGTTACACTCAGAGATTCACTTGTAAATCTATAGCCAGAAGAGCAGTTGACTCTCATGAAATACAGTCGCAATACCAGCAGGGATTGCTGTTGCATTACCAAGGTATAAGGCCAATTCTCAGACATATATGGCCAAAACTCCCATCTTCTTAGATAGTGCTCTGTCACACAAGGCAGTGACATGAGAATACGTGGAAAACAAGCCCTCTCCCTAGAAGCAGTCCACCAGTTCCCAATTAGCTCACCAAATTAAGTGTGTGAGATCCTCAGACTGTCCTTCCTTCCATTATCTGACAAGTGGGATGGCAGAAGAATGCAGTAGCTCCACTATCTTGCAAATGCACAACTTTGTGGCTGACCAATCTACTCTAATATGTATGTATACATGAGCTTTCTTGGCATCTTAAGGAATTGAACGTATTTATTAGCACTGCCTGGAAAAAAAAGCTTTTAGTATTGTTTTTAAATTGCTTCATCTTTAAAAAAAATTTGTTTCTGATTGCAGCTGTCAACAGACACAAGATTCTAGGTCAATGGTTTAGGCTACAGAAATCCTGAACTTGTAATACAGTAACTGATTCTAAAAATTATTGTGAAAGTATTTACCAATTAACTCCTGGAACTGCAGTAGGAACTGCTCCTACTGAAAGACAGGAGGAAAGTGTGCTTGGCTTTAATAATTTATAACTGTTTAAATGAGATAAATTTCCTGAGGACTGAGGACATGCTTAGTTTTGCAAGTGAACACAGGAGAAAAACAACCTAAAATGTGATAAATGCACTAGAGAGAATTGCTTTCTGAAATCCAAGTTGCTGAACACAATGCATTACCTAACAATTCCAGTATGAGGGGTGTCAAGGTTTATCACACCAAACTTTATCATAATCTATAGCAGAAATTAAAAACAACCTTAGCATTTTTTCTTCCAGAGTCTGAGAGACAGAAGAATGTTGTTGCCCCCTAGAAGCCCATAAAAACCACACCAAAACCAGATTATGAATAAATGGAGTATCTAGCTAGGCAGTGACTGCTCCCTGAAAGCACAGAGGCTGTTCCCTGAAAGCGCAGAGACTGTGCTGAAAGCACAGCCAACATGCAAATCGGAATCAACACAAAAAAACATTTAATACTTAAATAGCACAAACTGCTGCCACTGTGCATATCCTGTGGCACATCCTACCACAGCAGTAAGGGGTTTCAAAACATCTGTTCTATGTAATTTTATTCATGAAGGTATCCTGATGCAAAACTCTAAGATCCAAGAAAAAGAAAAGGTGAGGAAAAAAATTCTTTTCTTCCTATAGCAGTGAAAAAATATCTGCTCAGAAACTGGGATTAAAAAACCCCAACAACCAAAACAAACTACATCAGAAAAGTGGGTTTTGTACCCAAAAAGTTAATATACCTATTGGAACTTGCAGCAGAAATTACTATTAAAAATGCTATTCTGAAAGCAATGCAGATAAGTTAATGCAAATTAATTAGGTTCTTGTCCTAGCATAAAACAACACTACTGTTTAATACTTTGTGTAAAGCTGATGATATAAATTGTGGATGTGTTTATTTTCTTACAAGTCGACCTACACTAACTGAAAACAAGGTAGTTTGTCACCCAAGCACATGTGTCCTGTGTGAACTGTTAAATAAAATCAGACCTACTTTGCTAGCTGAAACCAGAAGAGTTTATGGTATATTGAACCTACAAATCATGATCCACATGCCTGAATTCCATCATTACATTTCACAAAGAGTGATATGAGCTGACACCGCATAGGCAGGCAATGTAAAGTTTCCCATATAAAGATAAATACAGTGTGCAACATTTTGCTGCTAGACTTCAGTACATGCAATTACTTCAGTTATAATGGAATGAAACCTTTGCTGTGACTGAAACAACTCTAGTATTCAGTCGCTGCCACAAGATTTCTTCTACTCTTCTATGGACTCAGAAGGCAGTAGAAAAATCATCATTTCTTGTTATTGTTAAGAAGATTTCTCAGTTTCTTTGACTGATTTTTAATTAAGTAAGCCTGAAGAGGTGGAATCCAATTTTCCTCCATTCCATTTATTTAGTGGATTGCTCTGATTTGTTACTATTCACTTTTGTTTTCATACATACAACTTTCTAAGCAAAGAGCAGGAATCCGAGATGAAAGTGGAGTTACCTTAAAGTGACACATATTTTCATCCCCTTGTTAGGGCAACATAGTTAGCATGTCCACAGAAGCAGTTAGCAATGAATTACATTCATGCAATCCAGACCTGATTCATATTATAAGTCATTGATTTAAGTAATAAAACCAGTGATTTGATGACAAAGCTGACTTTGAGTTATAATGCATAGAAAGATTTTTCAAAAAGGGAAAGAGCATGTACTTCTCAGCAGGCAGTATCTTTCTTTGGTATGCCACAGTCATTTCATTAGCTCAATGCAAAACAGACACTGGAGATGGTACAAGATTTTCGTGCCAATAAGCTAATTATTTTTTCCTAGAGTTGATTAGCAAAGATGTAGTCCTGTCTATATCTTGCCTCCAAGGCCCTGTTCCTCCTATTTCAAAACCAGTATTCACTGCACAATCTGGTGCTCAACCTTTGACTTCTACTCTCACGGTATTCCTGGTGCTGTGCTTACAGTAAAATAGCTGTATAGCTGCCACTGATGTGCGTTCATGGAATACCAATGCCAAATGAACAGAAGGGATGATATTTACAGTGCACAAGAAAACATATTTAAGGTGCAGAGCACATTTAAGTCATTTAACATTAAAGGCTCTCCACGGCATTGGCAGCAAGATGATGAAATAACAAACCACCTCTTGAAGCTGGTACCTTCTTAGAAAGGTTAGGAGAAGCTAAATGAACGTTCTTTCAAAAATATAAGATTTTTGCCCTGCTTCTAAGTGTTTTAATAGATATTGACAACAGGAAATGAGTGTCTCTCCCTTGTTAAACTTTCACAGTTAGACTCAATCTTATTTCACTGTAAGCCCATAAATGGGCAGCAGAACTGAGGAGCCATTGTGGATGTGCACAATACCTGGACCATGGATTCTACAAAGCTCAAGTCTTCAAACAAGAGGAGTGGAGTAAAGTCCAGCTGCTCATAATATTTCAATACGAAGGGAGAGAAATAAAAAGGCTAGTTGCAAAGAAGAGAGTGAAGAGTAACAGGTGCAGTGGCTGAAGAAGAAAGATGACTTGCATTAACCAGAAGCTGCAACTGTAGCTTTGACAATCAGGTCAGTGATTGGCATGCAACTCTTAGGACTGGATTTGGATTGTGAGTTTGGCTGCAGCAAAATTTGGGGGTTAATTTGGTACTAAACAAACATAAAGCCAGAGGTTAAACTAAAAGTAGGTGAGCAATTCTTTGCATTAGCCTCTAGACGGGGAGAGTTTACTTCAGCTTTGGAAATGATGTGCCTAATTCACTAAAAAGCTGGTTTTCCAGTAGAAATAACTCTTGTATGGTGTTGCTTCAACTTGGGTGTGCACTATTTGTCATTGTCTGTAACTATATGCCCTTAACATATTGAAATAAAACTGTTGTCAGACTCTCTCTTATTTTCATTGATATATTATTGCATTCATTTACCACCAATCCTTTAAACAGCACAACTATCATTTTAATGGAAAAGTAAACCTTTTCTGTGAGAATTTCCCCAATGAGAAGCAAAAACTCCCAAGAGTTACCATAAGGGTTGCAATAAGGAATTCATAACAGTGCAGTCACCATCTTATAAACCCACTGCTCTCTTGTGCTGCTGTTTGGAATTAATTTTTACTCTTAGAGATAATCAAAGAAAAAAACTGAGTGGACAGTTAGCTATGAAGACTTAACAATACAACACCCCAAAACCTATTTACTGCTCTGATGCAACTTGATACCATCAATTTATTGATAAAAAATTGCATCATATTGAGACAGTAGATCACACTTATGCCACTAACTAGGGGTTCATTTCACCAGCTCTCTTTTCTGTGATATCATTAAGAATTGGATTAAAATTTGCTTTTCTTCAGTAGAGGTGTTTTCCTGTGAGCTATGTGCCTGAGCTTCCATTAGCTCCAATGAAGAAGTAGTAGAAATTGAGTCAATTAATTACATTGAAAAGTAGAAATTAATCGTGGTCGGATGAATAGTTAGTACAGCTCTTTCCACTGACAAGATCTCTAATAACTACAGTGTGAGCTTGTTCACCATAGAGCACAATCTTAGGGAG
>VZRE01006658.1:0-141463 GCA_013396775.1 Cephalopterus ornatus
GTCCATTTTCTTCTAGAAACCCTACATCACTATCTCAAAATTAGTTTTTCTGTGAATTGCTTTTGAAAATTGCTGATATTCCAGCTTACAAAGCAAATTTTACAAAATGAGATTATTATGTACTTTAAATTTTAAAATTCTTACTCATTTACACTGATCTTTTTTTTTCATAATACAATTATGTGTTTGACCAAAGGGACATAATGTTTTTTCTTCCTGAGTTCTGTAAACATGACCAAAAAAAAATAAATATGAGGCTAAGAATGTCTTCTATATTAGTAATTAAGTAGTAAATTCCTTCTGCATAAATTAAAAATTGCAAAATCTAAAATCTCATTAAATAGATAAAAATTTCAGAGGCCGTATAAGCAAATAAAGAAGATCAGAATGGGCTAAATTTTTTTATTGTATTCACCTTGTGTTATCAAAGCTTTACATGTTCACAATCTTTTCCCCAATTTATTGACACGAAATCACGTTGGCAGGGGGGAAATAGAAGAGCTGTGAAGATCATTGCTGCCGTGTGTATGTTAGGAGGCAGCAGCCACAGTCTCTGGTCATCTAAGAGAACAAACACTTGGTACCACATCTCAAATTACTATAAATAAACATCCCAAAATGGATCACACATCACATACCCACAGCTCTTGTTTTACTGGAAATAACACTGCAGCCACTACTGCATGAGAAAAGCAAAACAACACTTCAAGATCTACCATTGTTACAGCGTAGATAAAGGACTCGAGAATTCTGATTTTATTTAAACCTGTAACTTGCAAAAGCCATTGGCTCTCCTTGAACTAAAAGCTCTGGATCTGCCCTTTTCTCCTCTGTACTTTCAACATAATAGGTATTATTACCCATAACTTTTTATTTAAAAGAATTGTGCAGCCAGGAAAATGAATGAATTTAATTATCAATGCAGTGTGAAAAAAATCATTAGAGCAAGAGCCTGGAACACTACGTATTAAAAATAAACAAAGGCTATTAAAAACAGTTTTTAAAAGCATCATTCTTTCTTCAATTCTTAAAATGTAAGTAACACAAACACAGAAACAAGAGATCCAAATGTAAACAACTGTAATTATTGGCAAAAGATGACCCTAAGAAAATGCTAAATGACTGACTGGATCATTTAACTTTAAATCTATACTTTATGTGGCAATATGGAGAGGTCATTTGATTGCTATGCATAAAAAATTTAGAATTCTAATATGATCTAAAAGTTTCACCTTCATAAGACAAAATTTTCATTATAAAATTGTGTTTAATGGCATTCATACATATCTGCCACCTCAGTTTTGTAATATTATATTTCTATAGGCTGTCAACTGTGCATTATAGCAATGACTGTTTAAAAATAGACAAGAACTTTTTCCCTTTATACTTTACAAATTCTCCAGCTTGCTTCATAGTTGTAAAATGAAAATCTGCGGCCTCTTAAACAAGAGCTGCAAGTTATTGCATAAAATTATTTCATCAAGGCAAGGAATCAGCATTTTCAGCTGTATTTTTTTGGCAAAAAGGTGCTCTCAGCCACACGCTCCAGGCTCCGTTCTCTGCACGTGGGGGTTTATACCGAGTCGTGATTCAGCCTTTGAGGATTTGGGATGAGATTTTTGTATCTCCATCTTATGATTTTGCGTAACTTAATGAATAGTCTGGGCCAAATTTTTTCCTCCCCGGCAGAACGCAAAACCTTCTAAATGCTGAAGAGAACAATTTAATCCAAAAGTTGTGGCTACTGAACTTTTGTGTTATCAAAAGTACATTAAGTATATGCTGTTGCTGTGAAAAAGCAGGCCAAAATCCTAACTCCAGATATATGGGAGCAGCATCTACTAAAGTTTACAAATGTGCTTCCGGACATATTTTGGTCTTTTTGATTAAACTGTAATTTGCTGAAAAAGACTCAGAGCTGCTTTTCAAAGTATACTTATTTACTTCAATATTTGGTTAAAACAATGCACTCGTAAAATATTTCTCTTCCCCTTATTTAATTCCCAAAAAAAAAAAAAATCCAAAAGAATGCTAGTAGATATCACAGCTACACACCCCCCAGATCAGCTGGTTGTTAAGTGGGTTGGGAAGGTATTGCTGCAAGCGGAGAGGAACCAAATAACACCAATGGGTAGGAAATGGTCATAGAAGATTATAAGGGAGACAACATCACAGGGAACCAGTCAAAGGTCAGTTTTTATTTTCTCATGTGTTAGTGGTCTGGCACTGTTTCAAAATTCGAATATTTAAGCTGACATCTTTGAAAAAAAGAAAAAACACAAAAAAACCTTGTTGATATTCTAAATCAAGACAATTATAAAAGCATATAGTTTCTAAAATGATTTACTGTTTTACTTACTGAACTTCAGTTCATTAGTGGTTGTTTTAGATGAGGTTTCTTTTTTTTGTCGTGATACACTTTGTAATGAAGTCACACAACATTCTGCAATATTTCCCAGCCTCAGGCTTTATTCTGTAAGACATTTCAGCCTATTTAACTTTACTACGGGGAATATTCCCTATTGATTTCAAAGGGATTACTTGTGGAAGTAACTACAAGCAGAAGTATTTGCAGAAATGGAATCTCAGACATGTTTTCCCACCCTTTTCCACTGGAGACATCAGAAGGGAATCCAGAGTTTGAGAGACATTATGCTAGAGGGCTAAGAAGTTACAAAGAACTAAAATTAAGAGAACCATACTGCATTGCCAAGAAGTCTTCCCAAGTGCAGGGCTAGAAACCAACTACAGGTTATTTAGGAAGAATGAGACAGTAAACAGGCAAGAAAGATACAGCTTAGGAGAAAATAAATGTGAACCAGATTTACCCATGTTGTTCAGCAGTGAAACTGCTGAAGGATTTAATTTAACAGCATTACTGATATTCATGAAAATTAAAACTTCAACATCTCATTTAGCAGACTGCACAAGTTTCCTCTACAGGAGAAAATGTGCCTCCTGAGAGAACAATTATGAGTCTAGAGCTTCATAATGGGGTTACTCCGGAAAGATGTCAATAGAGCCTTCCCATCCTCAGACTCTCAAAGGAACCCAGGGAACTACTGTTTCAGTCTAGAGGAGAAAGAAGTTGGGAATATCCTGCAGAATCACCCCTGCCCTGTCTAATCCCCTGCTATTTCACAAATATCAAACTTAGCTGTGGCACCTCTCTAGAGAACCTGCTGGAGCCACCCTTATGACAGTCCGTGACCAACTCCTGCACAGAGGAACCTGTTGAGGTTATCAGAGTAAACTTCTTCCTTCATCACTTACAGATGACTCTGCCTTCCTCAGTGATCAAAAAAAAAAAGCCACCCAGAAATATAGTGGAGATTAGGCCAAATCACACTCACCACATCATCTCCTACCTCCATCAAGTCAGAGTGAGCACAAAGTACTGTATTAGTTTCAGACTTTGAAGTGTTGAGGATTTTGCATAAATTTTGCTTTAAAAAAATTTCATTTATCTAAAGCGGGAGGGGAACCAGGAGTCACATTACATGGATTCTATTTGCATTCCTGTGTGGGCTCACAGTCCTCAGCATGGGGCAGCTTTCCAGGAGATGTGTCCTGCTCCCCCTCCTAATCAACAATACTTAGCAACAACATAGCAACAATGCTACAAAACCATCCTTCAAAATATTTCAGATCCTTGGATTAAGAGCATTTATCAAAGTTTCTTTTCTGATATTAACTGTGAGAAAATTAGTAGAATAATGATGGTCCTTTTTCTTGCCTGCTTGTAGCAGTGATTACAGAAAAGATGCACTTCTTACACCACAGTTTGAATCAATAGTGGAGCAGTGACAAAGAAAAAACATCAAAGAAAATATTTTGGAGGCACATCATTTCTTTTTCCATGATTTTATACATAATGTCACAAAATCATAGTTCAATCTTCTTATTTGCAAGTGAATAACCTCTATCTGAAAGTACAATTCATATGTGAGCTGAAAAGAAAATGTCTTTCTTCAGCATTCCCACTATTAGGCAAGCAGATGGCTCAATCTAAATGACCATGTGAAAGAAAGAAAAAAAAAAAAGACCAGCACAGATCAATATACTCACCATGATTCCTGCATTCCAATAAATACCAAACCATCAGGAGCAACAGCAGAGAGAAAAAGAGCATCAAAATATCATTTTAGGAAAAACAGTAAATAGCTGAAACCAATCTGAAAACAAACAGCCAATAGATTTAATAAAAAGAATGTAAACAAAAGCCAAACCAGCTTCACTCTTAACATCAGTGCCTGCAGTTATCTTGCATGTAAGTAACAAAATAAACCACCAAAATCTCTGTGTATCACATACATATGCCGTAGGGAGAAATATATCAAAAAGAAAGAAAAATTCTTACATCCACTAAAATGAGTCACTGTACTTCTCTGTGTTTGGGTGGTTGTTTATGTTTTTTGGGGGGTTGGGGTTTTTTGTTTGTTTTGTTATTTTTGCTGGTTTGATTTGTAAACAAAGAAAAGAAATAATAATTTCTTCTTTTTCCGGTGGGCAAAACATACTCTTTTAGGAATACCATGATGATGTCAAACAAAGAAATGCCAGATACTCATCAGAACAGAGCAACCTCAATGATGGGAAAGACACACAAGGCCAACAGCTTTCAAAATTCCCGCAGCAAAGTTCCTTGCTGCAAGCGGACATCTATCCTGGCCACATCTCTGAGTCCGTGGCCCTGGATCATACGGATCCCACTGTGGGTGGCACGAAGGAGCAGCTCCATTGATTTGTTAGGATGTGTTGCTCAGAGGCACAGCCATCACCTGTATACGTGTGTTCAATTTAAACTTCATGTAACCGTCCGTTCTGTGCCGAACTAGACCTTAAATCACACAAGAGAACCCTCCAGTTCCCTAAAGCCAGGGCACAGACAAGTTCATGTCGGCACTCTCCTGCCACAGGTTCTCTCAGGTAGAGCAGTTGAGCTAGGTATGGTTACTCACTATTCCCCCTTTCGATACAGCTGGTTAAAACAGTGTTAAAACAAAACCACACAAACCACACAGAAACTTAAGAGAGCTGCAAAACTATTTATCCCTGCACAATAACTACAACTAATATTAGCTCACAGAATTCAGAGTGCCTAGTTTCTGGGTGCAAGTAAGTACCTGTCTGACAATAAAAGCCAAGATCTCATCTTCCTCAGCCTTTCCTCCTACAAGCTAAAGCCACAGAACAACCAAATTCTCATTGGAATTACTGACAAGGACCAGAAACTCAGGATATGTAGGCATCTGCTACACAGATTTAGTGTAGTCTAAAATATAATCCAGAAAGTTAATTAAGCACATAAGTCATCCTGTGGTGGAATTAAAAAATGTCCACCTGACAAAGCATGCAGATTATAGAGGAAAGGGAAGATGAAAAGATTATTTTGAAAGATATCCCAAAGTATTCCACAGAGATATTTTGGGCCTGGGCACATCCCCTTGTCACTGTATGACACTCTGTACAGAAATTTCAGCGGTTGTGTCTCGTACTGCAAATGTTTTTCTTCCCACGACACTTAAAGTGAAATAGTGCCAAGGAAAGCTGAATTTCAGACTCCTTCAAAGGTTCCAAAGACAATTCCTTAAGACTGCTATGCAAGTTACTAGAGGTTGAGTAATCATCTGGTCAATCAAAAGCAAGACATTAGAAAACATCCTAACTACTGGCTGTACAAATTCTCCAAATTCTTGAGAAGAGTGTCAGATACCTGAGTTCAAGAATCAGTAGACCAAAAGCCAAGTCCAGAGACCACACCAAACCTCCAAGCAGTCCTAACAGAGTTGTTCTATGTTGTCCAGAATTGAACCCAGAGCTTGTATACATGATAACCACTAGAATAAGGCTGTCTGTACTCTGACACAGAACACAAGGGAAACTGTCACTTGAAATCAATGGGCTCTGGAACAGATACTCAAGGAGTCACCTTTGTTCACTTAAATAAAAGTTTTTAAAAAATCATAAATTTTTTTAAGAAATTAAAATTACTTTTATTACACGTTCATCCTTATTTTTTTGCCCACCCTCCATTGTGAAGTTACATCTCTACTTTGTTATATCAGCCTTCATTTTAACGTAGAGATCTAAATGAACCAACAATTCATACAAATCAGTCTGATCCAAAAATGATCAGTATACCAAGCTGCCACTTGGGCTTAGAGTTGCCTATGGGTGAGCTGACTGAAAAACATATCTGACTTTTCAATTTTCAAAAATAAGTCACACTAACAGCATGAATTGCATTATATTATAAAGTAATAAGAGCAATTTTAAAAGCAGGTCAAGTTCTTTATTCTTAATTTCAGTCATTTAAACAAAGTTATCCTTTAAGACTTAATTAGGTTCTTACTAAAAAAAAAACCAAGCCTTCCCGCACCAATTTCCATAACTCATATAAACTCTATTATTCTTTTTAAAAACCCAAAAGCCGCCATTTAACAAAGCTAAAAAAACAGACCTCCATCATGAAGCCCAAATGTAAAAGCACAGATAATCATAAGCCCACTGACCGTTCCAATGGTAGATTAATATTTAATATTTTACTACTTTCCAGAAGGACACATTTGGCCATTATAGTTTTGGGATCATATCTAGCCATTTAAAACAAAGACAGTTTGTAAGACATGAAAAAAACCCGCAACAGACAGTATTACTAAATAAACACTTTGAAAAGCTCTTAGCATAAAACATCCTGTAAATCCCATGCACCCCCAAACAAACATCTGAAAATAGCCCTGGCTCAAGATCCTTTAAATCTTTTCTAACCCATGGTTTTATAACCCTGTAAATTTTACATTTTATTTTAGGACATCAGACAATTGCATTGTATTTCTACTGTTATTTGCATAAAAAACTGGTCAAAAGAGCAAAAAGTATATATTATGCCAAAAGTATAGATTATGCTAAATGTAAATTTTAACACTGCCAAGAAGCAACTGTAAATTTGATTTTATAAACATGAAAACGGGACACAGTGCAAATTAGGGTAGATTAACCTGGTTTTTAGAATGGAGACCATCACATAGCTCTGGAGTTCTCCAAAGCCCTCTTACATGCAGTCTCTTTGGCTGCATTTAATCTGAAATACACCGACTTTAAAAGGCCTCAAAAGCTGACCTGAGTAAACTGTCTTTTTTAAATCTGAGAAGAACTTAAAGTTGAACTATATTTGCTTGACAAAAAAAACTCACGTTTCTAATTTTGTGCCAGCAGTTCATACACTATGTATAATATTTAAACATGCTCTAATTCTTATGTGTCAAAACAATCATGTTCATTAATATTTCCATTGCGCCTGCACTACTTTCGATGTATAATTTTATAAGAACCATTCCCCAGCTACTCAGTACTCGTCAAGGAACTCAAAAGAAATGGGAATCAAAAATTGCAACGACTGTATCCAAATTATATATTGATATAAGCAGTGATTAACTAAACCTGTTCAGAGACTTGGAGTAGACAGAAAAAGAAAAAAAATCCCCATTTTATATAGACAGGGAAATTATTTAAGAAGCGTGTGGAAGATTGCTAATATTTTTTTCTAGCACAGAATGAATTCATTTGCCATAAGTATCTTTATTCTTCCTCAGAAATATAACCCCCACCCCAGTCACGGCATTAATGCAGTTTCTTACTATTTCAAGAAAGGAAAAAAGCAAGTTTGTCAGCTTTCCATTGACTTTCATGAAGTCTTGCTCTGTTTCTGTTCTCACCAGTTACATTAAATTGGGGATATTCAGGTTGAAAAGCCCACATAGCAACACAGAAAATAAGAAAAAGGAAGAGCTAAACATTTTGTAAAGTACTAGACAGCTATTTTCTAAGGAATTCATCAGGCCAACTAACAATTTTTTTAAATTAGCCAACAACACATATCTCCAAACTCACTGCATTTACCAGAGAGGTGTTAAATATTGGTCACCTTTACTTCTTCAGTAAATAATAATATTAGAGAATGATGGTAAATTGGAGTAAAATCTGAATACTTGTGGCTAGATTTGTGAATAGGTTTCAGAACAAACCCATCAGTACAGAAAGTGAAAAGATTTACTTTAACCAGAGGCAGTTTAAACATGAGCTGTACATCTTGCTTGTCCCGTGGAAAAGAAACTAAGACAGTATGCAAAGTACCTTGGAACTCACAATGCAAAATCTCAGCAGCTCTGCGCTGTTCTGTGGTGACTTCTCACTGAGGTAATGTATGGATATACATACTCTGCACCAGCAATGGAACAGCAGCACTAAATCATAGATTGAAACTTGGAGAGCTACAGAACATCAGCTTTGGGGATTTTTAGGGAAGCTTCATAAGTGATTCTGGACCTCTACTGGAAACATCTCTACAGACGAGAAGAAAAATTACACTCCGGAAAATATATGCGATTTAGATAAACTCCACTGAAATACTGGAAGATTTTAGGCTTTTGATTTTATTTTTTTTCTTCTGGGCTTCTAGCTGTTGGTTGTCAATACCTGTGGAACAAAGCACTAACTACTCTCTCTTTCCTAATCCCGACATTTAAATTGACAAGACACAAACCTTCGAAGTAAAGAGTGCTGGTTTTAGCTGTGACAGAGTTAATTCTCTTCACAGTAGCTACTACGGGGCTGTGTTTTGGATTTGTGCTGAAAACAGTGCTGATAATAAAGAGGTGTTTTCATTACTGTTGAGCAGGGTTCTCACACAGGCAAGGGTCTTTCCTGCTTGTCACAGCACCCCACCAGCGAGTAGTCTGGGGGTGCATGAGGATTTGGGAGGGGACACAACTGGGACAGAGCTGACCCCAACTGACCCAGGGGATATTTCATACCAAATAGAACAATTTAGCTTATAAAAGACCTCTAAGATCACTGAGTCCAACCTCCATGCTCAGCTTATATACCTGGGGAAAGGAGGTGAGGAAGAGAAGAGGAGCGATGGCATTTGCCTTCCCAAGCCACTGTTGTGTGTGATGGATCCCTGTTTTCCAGAGGATGGCTGAACACCTACCCATGGGGAAGCAGTGAATGAATTCCTTGTTTTGTGTGCTTGTGCGTATAGCTTTTGCTCTACCCATTAGCCTATCTTTATCTCAACCCATGAGTTATCTCAGTTTTACTCTTCTGATTCTCTCCCCATCCCACCAGCAGGGCAGTGAGCGAGGGCTGGGTGGTGCAGAGTTACTGGCTGGGGTTAAACCCCGACACAGTTGGCCACCGCAAACTCTAACACACAAACTTCTCAGACCTCTGAGACTGCGTAAGAAGGAAGATTACCAGAGCATTTGCTGTTTCTAGGAAGTTTTAGACTTGTTTTCTCTCTCAAGAGATTTTCAATTGTTCTTCCTTTAATCTAAAAATGAAGATCATCCAGATTGAGAGCATATTTTTCTCTGTGGATAGGAAAACACAACAGAGGCACGACCTTTGCTTGGGGGGTTCACTACACGCATTCCAGGCAGCTCTGATCATATTTCACTACCCTGGAAGTGATTGTGATGTCCAGAACACTGAATTATGTCATTAATTAAGGAATCGGGCAGGAGGTAGCTGATTATAAGGGAGAGAGAATCTGTACTTACACAAAACTATTTTCATAATCAGTGATGATAGAAAGGGAAATAAAGAAAAATTACCTTGTGCTTAAATACAAGTATCCTGGTATATTGTTTTAAAAGATTGTTCTGTATGCAGAGGATGTTATTTAGCTTCAGTGGTCAGCCAAAAGCAAAGTGAAGATTTTAATAATCTTGCCTTAGCATGAAAGAAGAGACACATGCACATTTCGCTTTGGATAGCAAACTTTTTAATTTCTCTCAAAGTACATATGAGAAAAAGGTAGGATAAGGACTATAATCCATTTAAATTCTTTTTTTAATGTTGATTTTACCTGAAACAAAATGTGCAGCATCCAAGAGCAAGAATACCATTTACTGGAGTATCAGAGATTAGTTCATTAATGGGTTCAAGCAACTGGCCGTGCATCAGCATAATATTAGGGGCTAACTGATTTTCCTCTGTAAGCCACTTATACAACTGAGCATTTGCAAATCAACTCAAGATGCATGTCAGAGAGAGAGATGACAGTGTTAAAGAAATACATTTTTTGATTTATTCTATTAGTAATACACACTACTGAATGTTACAGTGCAGACAATGAGAGACATATTTTGCAACCAGAAACGTGTTGCATTGGCAGGCCACAACACACATTACCTACAAGGTGTTTTTTTTCCGTAAGACATGATTCAAACAAGAGTTCACTGAACGATAACAGGATTTGGTGAATTGATGGTTTTGCCAAATTCCCTACAGACTTATATTTCTATTTTTAGAGGCCTCTGATTTTGTTCTTAGCCGCGTGTAAAAAAAAAACCAAAACTAACAAATTCATTGCTGAGAAGCAAAACCACCGTAGGTGAGCATGTGCTTAACTACTTGACAAAGACAGAGCCTTAAAATAAGGAAATTATGGAGATTATGCAAAACAATCACTGCTGTGCTTCTTCACACAAAGGGCAGAGCAGTTACTGTGGAATGTTTGGAGACACCAGGTAGGATTTGTTAAGTTCTCCCAGGTAAAACTCACAAGGCTGCAAAACATTCATGAGTTTTAGAAAGACAGAGGTAAAGAGGCAACAGATAGACATAGTTTTCTGTCTCTCCCAGTATTTGTGCTTGCATCAGGCACAGGAGAAATACACATGAGATTGCTGCAGCAACTTTTCATTCCCATATGAACAAAAACATCCCTTACCAGCCATCTTTCAGAAAACTGAATTCCAAAGCGACCCTAAAGACAATACTGACTGGCACTTTATCACTTATTCATAGAAAAAAAAAAAACAACCTTGTGAAAGCAGCCTTCACAAGGTGACGATTGGTGACAACAAGAACCACCAGGAACGTGGGTCTGAAAATTGCACATACTGGATTGTTCCTTGGCAAGAACCAAACTAAAAAAACTGGAAGCAGATTAACTCTCTAAGACAAGAGCAGAGACTACACCACATCCCATAGTTCATAACAGGAGTGTGTAGGAGCTCTGTAAAATTTTAAAGAAATTCCAGCACTTGTTACAGCAAAAATGAAATGGTCAATTAGCGTATTTGTAAGTCATTATTAATGGGTAGTTCTCACAGTTTTTAAGATCTATACACAAATGGGTAGTCAGTGCAATGGAGAGGGGACAAAGGGGTATGGGCAGCTCTGGAGCAGAAGGTAAGGATACTTCACAATTCGACTTTTTCTAGAAATTGAAGGAGTGAAAAGATTTGTATTTCATAATGGAGTAACTGAAAAGGTCTTCAATTAATGGGAAGTACAAGTTTACATTTCCAAGGAAGCTTTTCCTAGTAAGAAAACACAGAAATCTGCATTTTAGAAATCGAAGTCCAAATTCTCTTTTACGGGCACTTCAAATTCCAACTTTATGCCGAGAAAAGAACATATCACATCGCCAGGTTATCAATATTGAACAAATTCTCTGCTGGATTTCAACATATATCTTTTGGAGTCTTTTGCTTTAGTCCACTTCAGAAGCCTCTGTTCCACTTTGTGTTTTTTTTTAAACTTGGAAGACATGGAGCTCTGGAGAGAGAGACTGAAGGAGAAGTCTTTGATATGTTTGTGTTATCACCTGCAGTATGCACCAGCAGGGAGTGAGAGCACATGGCAGTGTGAGAGCCAGCTTGCAACTCCGAGAATCCAGTGCCAAAACCCCACAGCAAGACAGACACAGTGATTTGGCTGGGAGCAGAGCTGCTCAAGCATTACTGTGGCAAAGATGCTGATGCTCACCAGCCCTCAGGTGGACAAGATCCCAGCTGACAGGCCCCACACACACACGCTCCTCTCACCCACTCCACATATTGACTTCTGTCGTTTTTCTTGCATGTGTTTTTATATTTAAAATCTAAAGGTTGCTCTTTAGCTGTATTGCTCTTTAATGAGACAAAACTGCATTGAACCATTAAACATTTTCATAGCTTTGTTTCCATTTAAACTTGTTTCCTCTTTTCATTCCAAGACCATTTTGCCTCAGGAAATTTTTCTTCCGTTTGTGTTCTCAAGCAACTAAGCCTATTTTTGTAAAGCTAAAAAGTAATATTCATCCATTTTTAAATACTGACTTATTGACTATGGATTTAGGCCGTTTTCATTCCTTCTATCCCCCCACTACCACAACTATAACCTGAGCAGCTGCGGATGAATTAAAAAATAATTAAATTGGTTTAGATAGAAAGAAGAGAGTAGGATAGTTAAGAGAACTTTCTATTTCTCCCTTCAGCATCACTAGTTGTCAATATACAGCTGCTCCCTCATGTAGAGAAATGAAAAGTTAAACTTAAAAAGTAACTGATGGCAGTTAAAAGCACAGCCTGAAGAAATTTAATATAGAAGACATATTTAAAGCATTTTTCCACATATATCCACAATAAAGCATTTGATCATGTTTACTAATTTAAGAACAATTGTGCACATTAACAAAAAGAACTATGATTGCTAAATTCTACATAGCAGAACTTGCAGGCATACTTTCAGTAGAGGAACACACCATTTTTTCTCATATTACAGCAAGCTCTTCAAGGACTTCACTGGGAATCATAATACATGTCTTGTAGTATTTATTCTTAATGAGATTGCACTAATCAAGCTTAAATTAACATTTATTCTGCATATACATGCAGGATTAGTGTGCATGTACACATATGCAAGCTGGGGAAAGTATTACTGATCCAAGGAATAACGTGCATGTAGTAGAAAGCTCTTAACATTAAGAAAACTGGTATCAAGAACCCCACAAATATGCCAGGAGATAAAAGTCACCATATTCCTGCGGTCTGTTTCAGGGACAAATAAAGTATGCTATTATCTCACATACTATGGAATACACAGAACTACAAACAGAAGTGTTTCAACTCAATACAATATGAAAAATTCAAAATAAAATGAAAAGTGTCTGAAAACAAACCAACAAAATTACCCAGCAGAGTTGTTAATTATGATTATTTATGATCGCTCAGAACTGGCATCGTTATTGTAGTTTTCCTTCCAAATTTCTCTAGGATGCATGACTCCACAGCAACTCAAGGATCTATACACGGATGACTTACCAGCAGCGTGGGGGCTCTAAAAGGTGTCTGACTCAAGCCTGATGTTGCTGCTCTTGTAAACAGGGGGGTAATATTCAATTTAAGAAAAAAAATTAAAGGAGGCGATTCACAATGGGCATCTCTCGTGGAGTGCCAGAGCAGCAACGAGTATTCCCAGCCACTGAGCAGGTCTCTGCTGCCAGCAACCGGCTCTCCCCCATTCTTAAAAACCAATCCCCAAACCCATGAGCGCGATCCATTCAGCCCATTGCTACCTGCTACGCTGAATATTTCATCAGAAATGACAAGGGTTTTTTCTTTCTTTTTTTCCCCCCCTCTTCTCCCTCCCTCCCAAGCCCACTTTCATATTTGCCCGCTTGACAACTTGTCACTGCCACATCACTGCCACGCTGGCTGTCCTTGAAACCTGACCTCTGCAGCTTTGTGCGCCCAGTGGTCATGCCGTCCCTGTCTCACTCCAACCATTTCTGACAGGAGACATGCTGATCTCAACAGCAAGTCCTGGCACCTGAGACACACTGGGATTACACAGGTAAATCAGGGTATTCCATGTTGTCTCCCAGCTAACAACAGAGGGAAAAACATGACATCTTGAACAACAGATCTTACATTCGCATATTCAAAAGATTCATCATGCTTTTACAAGCAGATGGGCAAGATTGCTTCCCTTTGCTCTGAGAGGGCAAACCATACACATAAGGTAAAAGAAAATAAAGGAGGAAAAAAAAGGGGAGATGTTATTTTGGTTTTAATTTAAACAGAATTAAAGGGTAGGCTATTGAGGAAGATGCTAGATAAAACAATGAATTAAAATAAAGGTGAACAGAAAGTCTTGTTCACCAGTCTAAAACAGCTTCAATTACAACTTTTATTAGAAGCACCTCAGTTTATTTGCCTTTCATGTGAATCATACATGCCTAATAAAGTGTGTGATTTCATTCCACAATGGCGCGATCTACTTAAAAGTAGGCATATCTGTAAAGAAAGGTAAGGTTTCCCTTTAAAATGGCATGTTTTTAACTTTTCTTGAAACGTCTGTGTAGAGAAGAAGGTGAAGTATTTTGACTGAAATAAATGCTTTCATGGAAAACAGTGAACCCTGGAGATTATTCCGATTCTTGAAGAACTTCATACTGTTTTAAGCAGGTGACAGTAATGTCATCGCCTGAGCTTTTTGCCTTCCACACTTGCACAACAACAACAAAAAAAAAGATTTAGAAAAAAAAAGATAAGTTTTACACTGGACAGAAAAGCTCAGAGCCACCCATGCAGATAGCACCGTAGCAGAGGCTACAATTAACTTACACAGAGGTCAGGTCCACTACTGGTACCTTATGGACTTTTACTATGAAAAAAACACAGTGAACACCGTGCCTAAAATGAGAAACAGTCTGCATCTAATATATTTTCCTTGCAAGAACTATAAACATCTTACACTACCAACACCACAACCACACTGGACCAGGTAATTTGGATATTCCCTGCACATCAGCACTGTTAATTATCCCACAGGACATCATACATAGTATATGAAACCATAAGAGTAGATTTAAGAGAAATAAGATGCCCAGGAGGATAGTATTGGAACACATTTTTTGTGCATTTACAGTTCTCCATCTCTCAGTTATCTTTTGTCATTATTAAATAGCTATGGAAAGCCCCTGGATCCTTTCCTAAAACTATTCATGCCCTAAGAATTTGACATTATGCTTGGTGGTGCTTCAAAGGGTAGTAGTAATTTGACCACGTTTTAGTTTCGATATTCTTGAAACATTTAATTTCAAAACATACTAACAAATGCTCAGTTTTTTCCCAAATCTCTACTATACGACAGATCAGTGTCAGAATCATGGACTTTATATTTGCAAAAGAATTTTGATGAACACATTCTCCATGTCTCACACTAACATCAGTATGTAACCATAAATTTGAGAACCTAATCAAATTATAGCATCCAACATTATCTCCTTTGGAAGTTGTACATGTTCAAGAGAGAATACACCCTGTAGGCACTGTTCACTGAAGAAACTAAAGGGAGAGAATCACAAAAAGCATTTAATTTGGTTGTTTTACCTGTGTATGCTTCAGGGAAATGAAAGTGAAATAATCCTAATTTTCACTTGTAACTGTACAACTATGTGGATACAAAGTATTTTGTGAGTTTAGGTGAGCACTTACCTACAGTTACCACCAAACCAACTTCAAAAACAGAGTAAAGCACTCCTGGTCACACGTAGAAAATATTTTTTCAAGCTTGGAAAGTTAATGCAATCCTCAGAATATCCATTGCATGAACCACAAGTTTACAAGCTCAGGGGAGATCCAACATTCAGACATTCCAAGATGTGAGCTCTCCTTTAAACACAACCAGAGCACACACACATGCAGCAGCTGCATTATCCCAAGCCTACATTCAGGAATAGTACGCAGCAGAAGTCCCAAGCATGTTTATCCAAGCAGCCTGTGTAACCTTCCTGATCTTTGCTGAAGGAAAATTCATCTTAGGACCGTTCCGTTGTTTGCTCCCCTGCTGCACTACAGAAGGCAGCACTTGGTCAGGTGGTTTATGAGTTCTAGAGAAATTCAATTACTAATGTTTGAGGCTATGAAACAGAAGAAGGTGCTACAAGAAAGGCATTTGCTTGTTTTGTCTTTTGAGCAAAGTCTCCTCTAAATAAAGGAGGAGATTCCAACAAACGAAACCCAGGAGCAAATACATTTAAGCGGGGAAAATTCTGTTAGCATATTTTTCAATGCTCTCACCGTTAGGACAGAAGTGATCAACTTCCTGAGCCACAAAGACTTCAAGCAAGTGAGAACAATCTAAAAAGAGCTTGTGTATACTTGTGTTCAGAAAAGCCTTTTGAAAACAGACAACACCTACAGCAATCTGCTCCAATCGAAAACTAAAAAGAAAACCCAACTAAAAAAAAAAACCCACAAAACAAAATATGAAAATCTGCATTCTTTCAAAGTGTAATTATCTCTCCAATGATCAGGATCACTTCAACAATCTTTCTTTGACTGCATCCAGGGAGTGTGAATCAGTAGGAGAACTCAGTAAGAGAATTCCTGCAGAATTTAACCCTTTCTTGAAAACCCCAAGGTGCAACCGAATTATCAAACTTAGCAGCAACACTTAAGACAGTCATGCTTGAAAACATATGTAAGCGAGCAGCAGAAACGATAGCACTTTTCTTTAAGAGAAATTTATGACATTTGTCACTTCTGTTCCCAAAGCCCATCTGTCTATCAGTGTGCTCCCTGAGCAAATGCAGCTGAATGCTGTCTTCACAGTGTATCGTGTTGTACAGATTTAGGAAAACATACGTGCACTTTTAAAGTTCTTATGCTTGTATAAACTCAAGTATAATTTGGAGGCACCCAGTTCATGTGCCATTCTGTTTTGTGGATTAAGATGCAAATTCTAAGCTTTTTTGCCCAGCAAAAAGAGTATGTTATTATCATTCGAATCTGCAAATTACAGGAGTAAAGACATACATGATGTTGTGTAAACAAAAACTAAGGAGGCTAAAGGCTCTGATGAAAAAGAAAACCAAATGAGTCCTTCACAGACCCAAGAATACACATTGTTTAAAATGTTAAAATTCCAAAAGTCACAGACAAAAAACCCAAGTATATCTTATACCTCAAAATGCGATAACAAAAAGGATGCGGTTAAAACTGAAATCCTCAAAATAGCACAGCTTCTGCCAAAGCAGCTGGGGGGGATTTTACTTGGCAGTACAGAAACATAAGTCAAAAAAAACCCCCACAAAACACACACACAAAACCTCAAAAACTGAAAACCAAACAAACAAAAAAATCCAAAACAAACAAACCAACAAGAAAAAAGGACACAAAAAATCCAAAACATCCACACCTTTCAAAAAAATATCAAGCTAATCTATACCATTAGCCATGAAATAAGTTTTATTCATTAAAGCTAAAAATCCAAAGCGGTATCATTAGGCTTTATAATTTGAGATCCTTCTTGTGCTTCAGCAATATGTATCAACATCAAATTTAAAGGTAAAGGGAGTCTGGATTTTCCAAACGGAATTCAAAATATAGAAAGAAAAAGCACTGGAGAACTTTTAGCAAACATGTTTTGGAAGGTGATTGTAAGATTCTCAAGGCAGGATTTCTGAATATCTCAGGGACTTGCATTGCAGCTTTCTCTATTCTGTGTTTCTCTTTGTTTCCATAACAAGCTTACATTTCTTCAGCTTTAATTAATGTTTGACATATTGAGTGCTGATCCCAGGTCATACCTTTTCCATACCTTTACAAATGTTCATGTCTTTTGCAGCAGATCATAAAGTTCAAGGGCATAACTAGATGTACTGTAATTCAGCCATATGATTCATATGAATTCTGCTTTGCTTAACATACTCAGGAAGCCCTCCCTTCCCCAAGAGAAAAAGAGTTCAATTCATAAAGTACTAATAGGTTCATTATGCTCAGGGGCTGAGCCACTCTGAGGAGTCGAGAATGGCAGAGCTGGATCTGGAAAAAAACAGTCACGGGTTTGAAAGTCCAGCTTCAGAAATACTGTGACAATCAGAGTAACTGCATCCATTTGAAAACTACATGATACTTGTATAGTTCTAACATTTCTCAGCTGAATGTGTTACATAGGTGCACTACCACACCAGCCTGCATGCAGGAAGTCTTAAACAAATTCTAACAGCTCTGAACTCAGTTTTAAAGCCTCCTGCTCCAGAGGTCCCCAGAGTAGCAGACTGCACAGACAAGTCTAAATCGCCACGTTAAAGCAGAAGTTAACTGCAGAAAGAATCTGAGCTCCTCACCTTAGTTTGGAGGTGCTGTGGTGTTAGAGCTGCAGTCCAGCTATAGAACCTAAACCCTTTTGCAGGGATGAGCCAAGCTAAACAATTTAGGTAGTTCTGGTTATCCAGACCCTCACTATTCTACAACTACCTTTCTACACATTTCTGTGCAGAAATTGCATACTGGTTTATTCATTACAGTTCTACACTACAAAATCTATGCACACGTGTTTGTGTAAAGGTTACACCCTCCCAAAATGCTGGCCCTCACTTTACAGAACAGGTAATTTTAGTCTGTAGTTTCTGTGCAGTGGTAAAGAGGCAATGCAGGTGCCAACCACCCTAACGCTCTGCTTGGCAATGACATGTCTCACAGTACCCTCTCCTGGCCTCTGCTTTTCTCTTCAAATTTGTTCCCTGGGGAAAGAGAGAAAGTGTTTGATGTTCAAGCATCTTTGTCTGATCTTACAGTTTGTTATTCTCACCATGACCAATTTCTATGGGTGTGCAGATCGCACGTGCAGAGCCTACAGGTGGAAGTTTGAGCCCTCATTGAGATACCCAATGCAGACATCCATGGGACACAACCTCAGCTGCCTTGTCTGCCAGCACACGGGGGAATAAACAGGTGTGGGAGGTCAGAGGGACAATTATTCAAGCACTGTATCCACATCTTCGGAGCTGGGTTTGAACATTTTGAGAAGAGGAAAAGATTCTCCACAATGTTGCTGCTTTTAACTAGAACCAGACTTCTCCCCTGGGCACAATCCAAAGCACACCTAAGTCAGTGGAAAGGACTGTGCATAAACTGAAACCAAGCATAGTTCAGGAAAGTCTATTTGCAAAAAGTCAGAAAAATATTTCTGCAAACCAGAATTTGTACTTACAGACCAACTTCTTTCATCAGTTCCAAACATATTGATGAGAGAAGGATATTGTTTACCACTAGGAATTACAGAAGCACTCACATTTGAGGTTGCATCCCGCTTATGTTAGAAGAGTGTATTTTAGCTGATTCATTCTGTTGTAGTCAAAGGTTATTCCATAAGTTTAGCAATTGAGTAGAAAAAAAATTTAATTTTAGATTGTTACCTCTATATAAAATTTTTACAATGCATAAAATACAAAGAAATCACCAAAATTTATGCAGCAATTTATTTCTTGCACTTTTTTGCCCATAAGTGAATTATTATTTTTAATAGATGAACAATCATGACAGGTTTTTAATAATACTAAATTTAATTTGTCTATTTTTACTCAACCTATTATTGCAACCTATTAAAAAAAATGCATGCCAAAGTCTGCATGTAAATGACTGCATTAGAAGCAGATATACATGATGCAATTCTGAATATTCAAATTCTGAACTAAAATGTATACATATGCCTTTATGCTCATTTTCACCGTGCCACACCAAATGTAAAATTAACTAGAAGATACATCCGCACTGACTTCAATCTATTTCATTTTATGTTGATCAGTAGCTAAGAATATTTCACTATAGAGATTTATCACATTAATTAGCTCTGAAATTACTCATAGTAATTAAGTATATTGTTCTTAAACTCTTTAGAGATTATTGAAATACTTTTGCTGCTACTTAACGAAAACAAGTATCAAGGGAAAGCATTTTCCAGACGAAAACCTTATCTATTAACGATCTTTTAATTCTTCTAAGCTCTTCTACCCTTCCATTTGCCCTGGATAGACTTTCTTCTAGAAGCCTAACATGACTGAAAAAAACAATTTCAAAACCTTCCTAGATTTTGAACTGTGACTTACATCGTGTCACGTTATCACCGTGATCTTTGAACAATCCTTGTTTTTGCGTGTAGCAATCCCAAACGTAGTGCAAAGTACTTCTGTAACTCAGATCCCCATGTCACAAGCACTGCAAGTATATAGGATTTGTACACAGGTTTGCCAAGGATTCTGAAGGAGAGCTCAGGACTGTGTGGTCCCACAGGATAAAACATGCAAAAGCAGAAACTGCCATTTGCATGCTTTATTATCAAACACAGGAGGGAAGCCTGAGCGAACCGAGAAGAGCTTTTAGAAACTGTAAAATCCAACAGTCCTGGATATCAGCATGGACTGTGCCCCCCTCACTGCCTTGTGGGTTTTTTTTTTTTAAGCAAGCAGCATGGCTTAAATTTCTCAGGCTTGACATCCCATTGGGCTGGTGCGTCGTGTCCCTTTTTGTCAGCCTGTCACGTCACACAGTGTAATGTGGCATTTCTGTGTAACGGACTGAGACACGTCATGCCAATGACATGTCAAGCTTGTGAATTTCAAAAAGACACAGTTCAATGAAAAACATGGTTTTCTAACTGCCCTGGAGGTTTTAAACCTTAAGAAAAATAAAAAAAGGCTTTTCTTCTCCAGTGGTTTTGCCACTGAAAAGCACATGTTTTTTGGTGTCACCCATGTGTAGAAGCAGGTAGCAGGTATCTGAATATTTGGACGTCTTTATTAACCGAATCTTAAATTCAGTTCAATAATTAGGAAAGGTCTAGAGCATGTGTGCATCCACTGTGCTGATACTGTTGTTTATTCCCACCTGAATACATATGCAGTGATAAAACTTTGGTATTTAAGATAGGTCCAAAAATTCAGTTTCCGTGACTCACAACTCCATGATTCCTCCCCAATAATTTTAATGGATATGGATGCTCCTGGTGACTGTAACGGAACATTATGGGTCTGCTTAAACACCACACAACAGGTAGGACACTCTCTAAAGCCTTGCCTATCCTTAATCCTGGTTTTAGATTGGCAAAGCAAAAGCAGAATCAGTCTGCAACACTAAGCACCTTATGAATTTTTTCAAAGTATGCTTTGTCAACACAGATTTCATGTAGTCTAAACTGCAAAACTGCTCAGCTAAGGATAATACCTTTCTCCAATCCCTATTGCTATTCCTTATACTTCCTAAACGCTCAAGGAAAACAGCGTCTTCATGCTGCACCCTAAAATGCTTTTATTTTGTTAACAGTTATTTTTGGACCTGATTTGTAGGAAGAAGCAAATTAAGATCTTAATATAGAAATTATCATGCCAATACCTCACTAAATAAAACAAGTGGATGGTGGATCTTTTAAACAGCATTTTTGCTGATTTCAAGGCAGTAATTCTTGCTCAGACGGACGGCTCTCAAATTACATGCACATCACACAAGACACCACTTAAAAATGAATGAAGAACTGGGGAGCCACTACTCCTACTTGTAGAAAACCAGTGAAATATGCTCCTTGGCAGACACTCATCTTAAGCAGATAGATTTGGTGGGCACTGAAGCCAGATCATGAGGAAGTCAGTACGTTTCTTCATTAAAAGGGCACAAAACAGAATAGATCAAACTTAAATATACAAGAACAGATGCATCATCTATAATCACCACCAGTACTACAGGTCACCCACCCAGCCAGCACAACTTCTGCTGTTTGCTAAGAGAAGGAGATGTCATCCTACAGCTTAAATTTTGTATTGGTAAGTATAACATAAAATTATCTTCCTTGCAGTGTTAATCCCGTTCTGGGAAACACTGAACAATTCCAATGGAACTTTTGACTGCAAGAAATATAGTAATTTAAAATATATATATTTTTCAAGTGCCCAGAAGCTCATAGTCTAAATGTATAATATACTTCTTCAGTACACATCTGCACACAGACCTGTAAACCACACTAGCAGCAAGTGTTCCATTAAATTGCATGTTTTATAAATAGCTGAAATTTATAGAAAATAAAGAAATGGTATACCTAAATTCACATTAGCATCTATCATTACACAACTACATCTGCTTTTAACCACCGGTCCTGAACTGTTCTCCCAGATATCATCCCTCTTCTCTAGTCCAGGCATTCTTCAAGTCTGCAGACAGCCCATAACCCGGCATGACTAGCCAAGGAGGCAGAACTGGCCATGAATCAGAAACACAACACTGTGTATTATTCTTCTCCTTTCCCTAATGTAAGACCCACACACAGGTCTGCATTTATACATGATACAGTACCAAACAGGTGTCATGAAAGACACAGTTTCTATACATCTGCACAAAAATGTATCCTCTCCGCAGTACAGTGCATTGCAACGGATGAGAAGATGCCAGAAGCTGTCAGGAAAACCAAAGAATTTCTCTAATGTCTCTCAGAGATGAGAATTAGATTTAAAAAAGTGGTTTTTCTTGTGTATTGATACCTTTGAATACAGTGGGAGGGGTTTTTTATTACCAAGTATTGAAAAAACAATTTTTAACATTTATGTGTCTATCTTAAAGATTTTTTTATTTTGCCATTTAAAAAAAAAAAAAGAGTAACAATTATTGCTACTAAAAATCAAAAGGATCAACTGCCTCCATAGGATAACTGTGGATTGTAAACAGATTGGTCTAGTTGGAGGACATTGGCTCAGACAACCCACTATGTTGTCCCTCTGGAATACAAAACTAGTCAGAAGCTTTACATCCTCAAAAACTATCAAGCTTCTTTTTCTCTTCAAAGAGAGATGAATATCTGATCTAACAGCTGCCAATTCTTGTATTTCCACCTATAATTGTGAGCAGCATCTCTGACAGCAGACCTGGTCTGAAAACAAAAAACAGGACCATTAATCATAAATAATTCCAATAGATGCTAGATAAGTAATTCTGTTGGACAAAACCCAAAACTACTTAATTTTTTTGTTTCTTACAGTAAGAAAAACCATGTGCATATGCAGTGAATCTATACTATATATTCCAGTACACTCTGAAATCCAATGAAAATCTTGCATACAAATACAAATTCCAAGTTCTGGTTCCACCTATTCATTTTTAATGTTTATGAGGTAGTTTTTAAAGACTCACAGAATGAGATTTGACCATCAAGTAAACCAAAGTAAATCTATAAAAATTCTGAAGTCTCTTGGGCATTATTTTAGATTCATTCTTAGTTTTAAAAGCATAATTCCAGTGAGGTATCACTACTGTTTCCAATAAACAGGCAGGTTAAAGCTGACCATCCCTTTCTTGTCAGCTTAGAAGTGTGGTTACTGGAGGAAAAATCAATAGGAGCACTTGGCCTGGGATTCTCTCAGTGTGTAGCTCCCCCTTTTCCAAGGAATCTTGAGCAGCAAGGCTTTCCCTCCTCTTGTCAGCCTTTCCCCATATGCCAAGAGTTTCCTTGCTGGAGCTCCCATTTCCATCAGGACGGTCTTCATTTTGTTCCAGCTAGGAACCAACGCACCCTCCTTCACTCCTATGACCTCTTAGTGAGCCACTGCCATATTTACTTTTCTATTCTCAATTCCAGAGATGCTATTTAGGGCCTGATAAGTGCCTTACACTCCTTCAAAAATTGCCATTATAATATTAGCACCAGTTTTGTTGCAGCTTCTTGATAGCACGAGGCAAAACATCACACCTGTTTTAACTCTCCTGCCTTGCATAGAGAAATGGGAAGCTTTGATTCACGGCTACCCCAGCTTCCTGAATAACTAATCTCAAAGAGATTTCAACCTCTGATCAAATGTCATGGGATTTTTCAAAGCCATGCTCTTGTTTTTACAAGCCTCAGCCCAGATCAGTTCTTATACTGTGCTTAATAAGATCTGCAGCCTTTCTTTGGTCATAAAGTACTTGATAGTGGCCTTTTTTCTTTGGCTTTGAGATGGATGGAGTGATTTTTAGTATGATAGAAGCACAAATACAAATCTAAAAGAGAAAATCCTCAATCTTATTCTTACAGTTGAGTAACTATTAACCTTTCCTCCTTTTCTCCCCAAAATGCCAATTTGTATATAAAAACAACCTCCAGGACTTAGACCTCGGGTGGCAATTTTAAGTCTAAAATCAATTTTTGAGTTATAAACCCTCTGAAAATAAGGGTTTATAATGGAACCACTGACAGACCCTTAACTACAGCGGCGCTAGCGGGCACCACCATAATATACGAATAAAACTAAATTACATCACTTGTCATCATTAAGAAAAATTTTCATCTCAGTTCTTCATTTGAAAAGCACTATAGTTAATGAATGATTACTGAGCCATGACACCTAAATGACTAAAATATAGGAATTATACTGAGGTCAACTCAAGTATTTTTTAAACCATGAAATTAAGGGATCTATTCGCTTTGGTACAGGATACCAGTCCTGGCTGTTATGCCCCCTTGCAACACTGACTTTGAGCATAAGGGAATGGTATGTATTTCTATATTGGAGATTAAGGTCCCATGCAGATTTAAGAGGTGAACACACGATTGCCCAAGAGTGACGAAGTATGGGATCCTTCTCCGCTTTCATATGTGTTTCCTTCCAGCACCTGTTTTCTTTATGCTCTTCTGTATGTAACTAACTTGAAAATTAAGAATATTTTATGGCAATAGAAGGCAGAATCTCCTTCTTTGAAAAAGGATATTTAATTATTCAACAGAAAGTCCAGTAACTTAAATTTAGTAACCTGCATTTAAGTACACCAGATCCTTTGAGCCAAGACACTTTAAAAGACAGGCATTTCAAGGAGAGCTGACAGTATTGTATTATTCTGCAATGCTCTGACAATGCCTAACCATATCCCTTACATATTGTGTGATCTTGAATTAAGAATGAAAAAGCCTCACTTTCCATGCATTTAGACATTGTAAAGGTAAATACAAAGAAGCAACTGTAAAAAAAATATATAAAGAAATGTAAAAACTGCTTTTCTATGCATAGTTTTCTTAATTTGAAGCAGTTTTACACTTCCTTCTAACCAGGAATGTGGAGACCCTCATGAGAGGCAGAATTATTTCAATTGCTTATACAATACAAAGAAATGAAAAGGAGCAGGTAAAGATATAAGATAATGGAAAAGGAGGCAATTTTCATCACTGCCATCCAAAGATTCTAACTCTGTCATACCTCCCCAGTGAACCTACTTTGCTCATGTTCTCACAGCACTGAGCCCGAGCACTGCTGATCATGAAGATTTGTCTAACTCTTGAAATGATGCCAAAACTATGGAGAAAGTTTGCAGTGCCTATGAGATTACAGCTCTAGGGATATATTGTCAGTCCAGTTCCATAATCCCGGAACCCCTGTTTACCTAGTGTTTCGTTGAGCTTACTTCAGGTAAATGAGGATGACTAAGTGACTTCAGGTTCACAAAAGCTTCAAGCACAAGCAGTAACAGCAGCATTTATTATTTTAACCTCAATTCTTTCACCTTCTTTTTTCTTTTTTTTTTGTGGGGGAATGGAGGGAACACAAGCTCAGATGGTATAAATGGAGGGTGCCACACAAGCAGAAAAAAGCTATCCAGGGAATAGTGGCTGAACACTAATAACCACATCTGCATCTATTCATTTGTTTCATATCGAATTTCAAATATACAGCTTTCCCAATACAGGATTTCCAAATGCTACTTTAAGAATATTTTGTTTCCCAATGAAGAAAACTCTTACTAGGTTATGGAGATGATGAAAGTGGAAGCAGAAGTGAAGGTTACCAAATTGAAAAGGATGAATGTAGACTGCATGTTAATTGTCACTGAGTTAGTTTGCTCATGTTGGTCACATGGCTAGTGACAGTCATAGATGCTGATGGAGTCTGACCTGTTCTAAAAAGCTGGCATTTTCAAAAAAAAAATGAGATAGAAGCTATCTCTACAGTCTGTGGAAAAAGAAAAGAAGAGAAAGGGGCTTCTGACAGCTCAAGCAGAGGAGGAAAATTAGAAAGGAAAGCCAGTACCACTACCATATGGGCTCATAGCTCATCAGGACAGCTGGCAAGAAACATTGCTCTTCTCTTCTTTACTTCCAGGGCTGTGATACATTTCTTTATATGGCTATCAATAATGCTGAATGATTAATGCTAATGATTTATGTTAATTTCATTATAAGCTTTATTTGTTGCCCAGTGTTGAATTAAGCCTGTCAAATCATCCCTTTTCCACATTGCTAAAGATTCTTAAAATGCAGAGCTAAATATAACATCTGATCATTGATATGTTAATACACCTGTTTCATATATAGACCAGGAAAACAAGCAAGTGGCTATTTTAAGATTATTCTGAGAGCAGTAGTTCAGGAATCTTATATCTACTTACTGCCGATTACTTATAGGAGAAATAATGACATTTAATATTTTCTTCCCACAAGTCTTAAAAAACAAAATAAAAAAAAAATCCACAAATTTTATCCTCTGATACCAGAGTGCATAAGACTATGACATCATTCTTTAAAAGCAAAGAACACAGTATGCACCTTTCAACGAGCAATCCAGCCCACTGCTCAGACACCCATTTTCCACCAATTCCACATGAAGTTATCTGTTGTTGTTCAAAACAAGTAGAAAGAGGACAAGATACACAGGATAGTATTTAACTTTGTTAAGTCCATCCTTAGAACTACCCAGAAATACTGTTTCCAATACAGACTGCATTTCCCTTCGTGTTCTACATTTAATGGAGGAAAACAGTCAGTCCCTAAACTCTTCCTTTACCCTTCTCAAGACAACTTTCTTGCTTATCGCCGCCTTGGGTTAAAAGAAACGCGAAAAAAAGTTGTCATTGATACTCTTGAAATTCTAACCCCATTCTCTCTCTTCCTTGAAATCCACTTCAGTCAAACCCAGCTCATTTTAGCCTAACAGAGATCCAGACACACACCCAAGTACCCACAAGCCCCTCAATCACACATGGACAGTCTCCTCTTCACTTGCCCCATGGGGACCAACCTGTTGTTGTTGACAGAGGAGAGAAATCCTTCCCAATCCCAACAGGGACAGCAACACTCACAACAGCCTAGGCAACTCCTGGCAAAGGAGGACCTGTCATACTTGGCAAGGGGTAGAGGACCAAGTTTCACGTACCCTTAACACACAGCAAGCAATGCCTTAACTTGTACCCCCAAGAAACCTTTAGAGAGCAGGGACCTTTAACCAAACACCATCCTTTTCCTCACGACATCAAGTCAACAGAGTCACAAAATGGGGAGAAAGGGAGAGAAACATTGTTTTCCTGCTTGCTTATAAGGCTCTAAAATATATTTCAAAAGTGGAAGCATGTCAGGTATAATTTTTCACTGAATTTTTCCTGCCATATCTATTACATTACCTTTCACCCGCACAAGGTCTTCCTGCATGAGGGCTGCAAACCACTTCTAAAATAATATTTTTAGTTTCTTAATACAGCAATGAGGATTTGGTTAGGCTTCTTATTTATGAGTTTACTTTAAACTTTACTTATGCGTTCTAAATTATAGTTTTGATTAAAAATTTATTCATAAATTCCCCTCAAAGATAGCTTGAAATAAAAACAGTAACAGTTTCTTTTACTGCAGTTTACAGACAGTGCTGCAATATGCCTTTCACAAATAGATTTCTTTGGTCCTCTGAGGCTGAAAGAAAGAGAAGACTTTGATGACTACAGCTACTACTACCTAGATGGCAAAATGTCCTTTGCTTAAGTAGACATCAAGTGCAGGACTTTGCACTTTGAGCAAACGTTATATGGCATTTGAGAGAAAAGAAAGGATATGTTTTAAAAATAAAGAAAGGAATTTTGACCTAAGTATGAGGAATTGAAATCTGAGCTCTTGTAAAGTTCCAGATGTTTGCCTGAAGTTTCATTGACTTTTGAGGCTGCTCTTGATGTTCTTGTCTCTACACATCTTTCATTACATTTCCCAGGGTTTTGAAAGAGGGCAAGTTTGGGGTGAACACAGAAGTGAGTTCTCTCAGAGGATCCTGTTTGATCCACAATACAGGGACACTGATATAAAATGGCAAGGATTACAGTTTTATGAGACCTGAATCCTGTCAACCTCAAAGCCATAAAATACAAGTTATATATATGGTTATATACAACTTGTTATGTTATATACATAATTACAAAACTTAAGAAAAATCCATATGAACTTTTAACAGCTTTAAGATCTGGGGGGTTTGTCTCTTGAAATCTACTACTTGCAGCTTTAAAACTACAATATATTGGTTTTGTACAAAAAGGGAAATATTCTATTTGTTGCTCCTGCTTTTTATGATGAAACTACAGTTCTACCAGTTGGTCTGGGCTATACAGCTAACAAATGTCAAAACATATGGACCAAACCATTTATCAAATAATCTACTCTTTGAATAGATAGGCACTATCAGCAATCTGGTATTGATCTTTACAGGCTACTCTATTGTTCATCTGAGCATCCACAATGCCAGCAAGAATTAATGAAAGAAACAAAACAATGCATACCAAACACACAGCACACAACTTTTTCTTTTCTTTTTTCTTCAAGTTTGCTAAAACGTATGTAGTTATCAGAAATACATTACTATAAACAAAGTATGCAGGCAGGATAGGATAAGGGATGGAAATGCCACCTCCCAGTCATTAACTTCTGCAGACTCCCAGTATATTTACTCCTAGATTAGTGTAAGCTACTTGCAGTTGAGATCTAGCATGATAAATTCCTTGCAGTGTGTTACACTGGCATTCACTATAGCCGAGACTGAGATGGCACTTTCATTAAAAGCTCCATTTCAGGGCATGTTTAATGTCTTGGACATTTCAAATTGCATCTGGCTGAATCTTGGCATACAGCTTGTCAGTCCAGATGCACAGTTTTTGTTTGTTTTTTTACAGAAAATCATACAAATTGGTTGTGACATTCGTGAGTTCCATTGTGACTAAAAATATTAAATGTTAGTACTCAGGGAACAGGGTTTTTTTAAAGGAAAACATACACATTTGGTTACTCCTTTTTCAAATGTATCTACGTGCTTGCCTCTATGCTGCCTTCCATAAGCTCTGCAAAAATCTGCAGGTCCAGCACACCCTTCTCCTTCAAATCCCTCTTCAAAATGCTTTTCTAAGGAGATGCTATTTCATGTACTGTGTTTTGATTTAGATCAACCCACAATACAAGGTTTCAGATATCAATGTTAGTGCCATTTTCTCTTCGCTTGCTCCTGTATGAGCACCACAGCAGGGGAGATGTGATGGAGAGCAAAGAAGCTGTGACCAGACTTACAGCCAACAATTACATTGAGTGAATCTCCTTCCTAGCTGGGACAGCAAAACACAGCCACCACCGAAACAGCACAAAGCAATTATAATGTGGGGCGGGGGGGAAAGTCCAGTCCTTTTGCAGGACCCAGAAATTAAGGTCGGTTTCCCAAACCCCTGCCCTGTGCACTTAAAATTCATCTCTCATCCCCAAGTCCAGTGATTCCTATACCCCTCACTGCCCTCCACTCTCTTTCCAAAGGTATCTATTAGGTTATCACTGCACTTTACTTTACCACGGAGAAATGTGGGAGAGAAATATGGAGAAGCCACAGAGAAGCAAGAGGAAGTCACACAGCAAACATGCCCAGACTCAAAATCACTGCTCTGGACACTGTCAATACAATTTGCAGACTGGATGATGTTCTTTCCTGAGGTCCTACTCAAACAAGATTGTAACAGCACTGATCTCGTTGACATTTCTATATTAAAGAATCCATCACATTGTTCCTGTACATGAACGTTCTTCACCACGAGCTCCCAAGTTTGACAAGCTCAATTCCACAAAGCACATATATGTTTGGGAAATAGCTGGGTGTTCAGATGTACTTTCTTATGGACTGGAAAATAATGGCAAGTCTGAGGAATAAAACAAAATATGATATTACTATTGACAGGGCACTGCTAACACAGTGTTTTCTGACGATCATACATTTCTGAAATGTTTTCTGTTAATTAACTACAGGATACTTATGAGTTGCAGGTTTTGCCCAAGTTCTGTTTAAGATCTTACTAATTTTCAGTGATTAGCATTAAGTTTAAGTATGTCAGCATTTCCATTATAAACCACATTCTCAGGGGTTTATTAAATTATTGGAAAAAAATTATTCTGAGGTAAAACTCAATACTTAGGGGTAAATTTTCAAAGTGCAGCATGCAGTTCTAGCTCCTGATCTCTGAACAAAGTCAATAAGAAGCTGCAGAGCTGCACCCCTAGTCAATGCTTTGAAATTTTACTTCAAAGTCTCACCCCAGGAACAAATTCTGTCACATACCAAAAAAAAAAAAAATCAATTTGACCTCTTTAAATCTGAAGAATGCCTACTATTCATGTACTGTAACTGCTCTTCATAAAAATTTTCACTGTTTCCTAAATCTGCCCAGTCAATCGTAAGCAAGAGCTTTTGGGAAATGGAAGAAGGATTAGAGAGGGTAGAAATATTATAAGGGCAAAAAAATTATTGCTGCTTTAACCAGAAGTATAACCAGAGTAAATACATGCTGCCATATTTCCAGCCAGCTCTACATACAAAAAGGAAAAGAAAAAAGTAGTGCATTTGTTCACACATCAGTGTGACTATACTCACCTGAACTTATTAAATGCAACATCAATAATCAAGAAAAATTATCCTGTTCTATTGCCAAGAAAATGACCAGGAAAATTACTCTAACCCAGTAAAATGGTCGACATCTTACACTGAAAGATTTGAAGGGGAATATGCTGAATATAAAGATGACTAGTGTTGTGGCATTGAAGAAAAAACATAATTTTTCATTGATGTAAGGCAGCAGAGCTGGAAAGAACACAAATACAACAGTAGATCCATTAAGCACATGACAAGAAACAGTGTTCACATCGACTTACTAAACTGTTTTTGATTCTTTAGTACCAACATGCAGAACAATCCTTACATTATGTTGCCAAGGAAAACCTAGAATGCATTTATTTCGTAATGTAGCTTTCTTCCATTATCATAATAGAGCCATCATAGTTGTTGCAAACACTGTATGGCCTCAGACACCTAAATACAGCTGTTAAATTGGACATTTTTTAAGAGGAGGACATTTTAAGCCTCCCTAGAGAATTGTGTTGCCTGGCAAACTCTCAGCAGGAACCATCCATTACGGCAAAACCTTGCTTACATGGGAGGGAGGAGGAAATGGTCTCAGTTAACAAAAGGGACATATTTGAAACCATGACCAGAGAATGAAGGCTACTTCAAGGCCACAAAAGCTACCACCATAAACTGACACAGAACCTTGGGTGGGATTTAAGCTGAGCTGATGAGTCTTAGGGAGTTTGTATTCACTCTTGCCAAGAGATTTCTCTCTTCTGTGATGGCAAATTATAACTTTAACTCCTATTTTTACCTTGAGGCCCCATTCCCCTGCTCTCAACACAAACTCTGTGCATGAAGGTTGCATTACAGAAGGGAAATACAAGGTATACAGAAGGCGCAGCAACTAAGATGCTCAACTCAAAGCTTTGTAAAGTATTTCCCCTCTTCAAATATGAAGGGTGCAAAAGACAGATTTTTTTAATCTCTGCTGTGCTTATTCATCACAGTAGCAAGTCAGGGACAGACAGACACCTTCTCTTTTGTGTTAGGCCGAAAATCAGGAATAAGTCCTTTACCTTTTGTGTTCTATCATCCATGCTTAGTGAGTCTTTAGTTTCATGTTTCATTAATAGTATCGGTACAGCAGTAACCTGGCTGAAATATTACATGGTGCTATCCTGCCAATTATTTATTAACCTATTAGAAAGAACTGAGACGAACCAGGAGTTAAAGCTATTTCATATCCATTTAATTTAAAATATCATTCATTTCACAAAGATTTGTTTACATATGCAATGAAAAAAAGAAGCACAAGACACCTTTCTTTTGCCCATCTCTCTGTATCAAAAAAGCTTTGAGACAATTAAATAAAACTATTTGTGGTGGATTAAAATACGGCACTTGCATCGATCCGTGTTCCAGCTTTGTGTTTTCTGTTTTCCTCTTGACAACATTTTAAAATTCATCAAATCTGACAATCAATTCTCCTCTGAAGGAGCAATAAAAATCTTACTTTTAACTTCACATAAGCAGTATTTGTACCAATATGCTGTTTGCACTGAATCTGCATAACCAATATTACAATATCTCTTTGTGTAATTTGCGCAAATAATTAAACGTGAAAAGTGTGCAATGGCAAATTATATTATGGCACACAGTTCACAACTAACTCTATTAATGCTAACTGGACAGAAGTCCAACATCTCAACATTTGCTAGGAGAAGTAGTACATTAGTTACCAGCATCATTTATTAAGGTCTCTTGAAAAAAGTAGGATTATCTAACAATTTGAGATAGGTTTTGTTAAGAATTTAACATTATTTTAGAAAATTTCTTTGAAGTTGTATTCCTTACTATCAACATTATCTCTGTTGCAAGGGATGTTAGTTGGATGCACAGACATAAGAGATTCTTCTGCAACTTTATAACCTAATTAAATAAAAAGGCCTTTTCATTTGTGACTGAATAGGTTTTATGTCACCTCTCGCCAGTCACTTACTAGTAACTCCGCTGTACATTCTGCATCAGCACTTTCTTTTCCACAAGCTCAAAACTAACAGGGAAACAGAGACACTCTCACAGACTTCTAAACTGTAAAGCACTGTACCAAATAAAGATAATACTGTCTTATTTGCCATTGACATAAATATGCCCAAAAGCAGTGCACTAAAATTCTATACACACACCCTTGGTGTCCACACACAGCACCTATCCAGGAAATCCAGCATCATCGCTTCAAAAATAGCACCAGTATCACAGGACATATATTTACAACTTAGTGTGCATACTTCTAGATTAGTATTAATTATTATGACAACATCTGAGCACAACTCTCATTTGTAAAACTACCCAGCACCACTATAAATAAATATACGTACGTCCAATATTAATTTGACAGCTTAGGGTAAGGACAGAGATGGCAGGGTATGGCTAAGTGCCCTGTGAAGTAGGCTTGGCAGGGTGTTTTAGGAAAATATAAACACCACTGATACTACACATTCAGTCTTAGGAACAGAATTCAAACATCCATCCTGAAGTACAGCTGAAAGAGGGAGCAGGTGCTCTCGACAGCCCTTAGCTGGGAGAAGCACACACTCCTGGCTCGGATCACTTAGCCACGTGCTTGTATTGCACCAACAGCAGCAACCTGGGATGGGGCCTGGTATGGTAGCTAATTTACATTTTAAAAAGTACAGGACTGTGATCAAAAAAACCCCAAAACAAGCAGTGTAAATCCTGTAACAAACAGGATTTTATGTGTCGCTATTCAACAAAAGAGGCGAAGCAAAAACCTCTTAGAGAAGCTCTGAATTGAACAGGCACATTGGATGAAGCCTGTGTAAGCTGATCTAGTTCTGTGAGAGCTCCACCACAAATTCAGTCTTTCCCAAGTTCCTGTGTATCAGAGTTGTTGCACATCTTGCCCTCACACTTCAGCATTCTTGTGAAAACTTACTTTTACTCATAATTCTCAGTGTGGTGATACACTGATCAGTTTTTGTATTTTTCAGTATTTCGTATTTTTCTGGAGCCAGAGCCACTATTTCTGTGTTTTCTGGGACTGCAAGAAGCCAGATGATGACCTCTGAATAAAGGAAGGCTTTGGAGACACTATATCCTCTACTTGTGAAGTTCTAAGAAACAAAGTCACACGTGTAATATATGAAGCAGAAATATTTCCTTACTGGTGTTTTAGGTAGTGTACTGTAGTCTTTTATATAGGACACAAAGAGTGCAGTCACCTGCAAATGGAAATTTCCACTGCTGGACAACTCCTTAGCCTGCAGAAAGGGCAGCAGAAATGGAAGAGACAACCACACACAGGGTGGGGGAGCAGGGGCAAAGACAGAAAGGGAAAAAAAGAGCACATAAATAATAGGGCCCTTAACTCTCAAGAGAGTATCAGACATATGCTGTTGAAGGCTTCACAGAGGTTTTCCAAATAATTGACAAGAAGATTTTCATTTCTTCATGATCTACCTTCCCCAAATAAGGGGGGAAAATAGCAGGGTTGATACTCAGCCTTTTTCACTTATGGCCTAAGAACAGACCAGGAGATAGTATCAGACAAAAGCCAGTACCAGTTTCTATAACTGGGATTTCACAAAATGCAAACTGACCTTAAATGTGTAGAAAAACTTCATATTTGAAAAATCAAAGGAGTCTGTGTGTCCAACACCAGACAACACACTTCCAACTAAACCCCTGCCATGCAATATTTACAATCCAATGGTAGAAGCTTCTCATACACTTCATTCTACTTTCAGTTATCACTGATCATTGTGTGCCCCCCTCAAAAAATTAACCTGTTTATGGAGAAGACCAACACTTATTTCATTATCACTTTGGAAACACGTTCAATCATTATTTTAATGATCTTCAACAATCTGGTACTGAGCCAATTCTGAAACTAAGTAAATTGGCAACAAGCAATATGGGAAATATTTTTTAAATGTTATAAGGATCTGTTTTAGAACAGTAGATGATCAACTTATGAATGTCAGCAAATAATACCCTTGTTAATCTTCTCAGAATGAAAGGGAAAAGAAAACTCACTATCACAGTGGAAGAGCATTTCTAAGCTATATAAGCAAAAGGCTAAGGGCTCAAGCACCAAAATTTCTTCTAAGAAAAATTAATGAAGTATTTTACTTGCAGAATCCTGAGTTGACCCAACTGTCAGGAGAGGGCAGTATGTTCTGAGTTTTGACTCAGCATTATTCATCTCCACTTTACATGGAAGTCACACAAAGTCAAATGTGCATAATGTAAACACAAACCAAATATTTTACAAATGCAGAAATTATGTGGAGACACGTTGGAAGGTCTGTGGGGGCTGTGAACATCCTGTACTTCTCAGGACCTGGTATACTAAATGGCATCCCTTTCCTTGCATTCTTCATGTCACCAACTACCCTTTATTTTTCACTGGGCATTTAATAATATCTTGCATATACAATTTAAACGTGGCCTTGGTTCTGATATAAATATCACACTATTAACAGCTCTTTATGGTTTGATTGGACAAATCCTGCTCAATTGATTAAAAGTTGCCTGTATTACACAGGTTTGTCTCAGTGAAACAAATTCAAGTCCAGGTTGTAATAGCTTCTCTCACCCTGTTTCAATTCACAGTGCTTGATACCTCTTCATCAGCCTCTTAAAGGTTCTCCTCCTTCTAATCAAACCCCTAGAGGCACTTCAGCAGCTAACCTGGTTGATTATAGGCATTGCTGGTGTAATTTTCTAAATTGTAAATGCTTTTTCTTAGTCATCAGTTTCAATTGTGTAAAGTTGCCCAACTGTAATGGAAGTTGCATGCAGAAATATTGTTGAAAATTTAATTTGCATGCAAATCTGCCCAGTTGCCATCCTTTATCGTGAAGTGTTAATGTAGTCACACAGTGCTGCACTCATGGATTACCAGGATTTTACTCCAGGCACTGTGACTACAACCACTTGAATGCACCCTCCTGCATTGTCCCCACAAACATTCCTATTTAGGTTCACCACTTACAGTCGTGCTTGCACACATGTATATTAAAAAGTATACATTATTGACTACATGCTCTTACTTTTAGGACTGCTCACATTAACTACAAAATTACTTTAAACCATTGCAGTTGTGTATGTGCCGAAACTAAAATACATGTTTTAAATATTAACATTTTAACAGAAATACCTTTTTACTCCTTTGGTCTCCCTTCCCTTTATTTCACTCAGTCAAAAAAAAAAAAAAATTAAAAAATGTCTGCCTAACCTTCTCAGTAAGATTTATCCTGAGTTTTTATACCTGTCTGTTGTTAGGGGTCTTTCCTCTGCCTTCCCTTACTCCTCCTTCATTTGCCCAGACATGCACATTTAAGGAAAGGCAGCTGGCACGTGGTACAGCACTTGTTACCTCAGGCTCCATCGGCAGGTGCCTGTCATTATCACCTACCACGTTTCCCCTGTGATTTATTGTATTTAAGCAGTTGTAGCTTAGGTAATTAAAGAGTACCACTCTGATGCGACTAATAATCACACTAATAATTATTCATGGGAACACCACACTATTCCTGTTACTCCAGAGAACTCTTAAGTTTCTTTCTTCCTCACTTCTTATGCTTTACTCAACACGAGCAGCTGACTTGCTTGCTTCTTTTTATTCCAAGTTCTGCACTTGCAACGTTCTGGATCTAACTAGTTTAATTCATATTTTTAACGTAGCACTTTTAAACAGTACAGCTGCGTTCTAAAAAAAAATAATGAAAAATGTACAGGTACTTATCCATGAGTAAAGGTAATTCTCAGTTTGAGACAACTTTATGTTTGGTTTTGGAAAGTATCTGCATTCCATTTTTACTAATGCAAATTCTAAACTCAGCCATACTGTAGGAGTTGCAAATTCATCTCCTGTACATAGACATTCACCCAATAACTTATTCCAAAACCTCACTGAAAAGAAGCACAAGTGGAGAAGAATCACATACCTCAAAAGTTTGGAATCTGTTTTACGTGTTTTTTTAATCTAATGAGTGAGTGCTCTAACCCTCTATAACTTCCCACTGCACCCTCTGCAGAATCTGGGCACGTACTCTTCACGGACAATAAATATTAGTTTTCTTCACAGGGAAAATATCCCCACCACAGAGAACAAGAACTGCACAACAAAATGAAGGATAATCCAGATTATTTCAGAAAGAACAGACACTTACACCTAAGATCTATTAACTTCATGGAAAGGAAAACACTTGTTTTAATGAACCAATTACTGCATTGTAAACATTTCATACCTGTTTGGAAAGCTGAATAGCAAGAAGGGAAACAGAAACACTGCTAACAAAACATATGCACCAATTCCTCAACTGTACAGTAGAAAAGTGTTTATGTGGTTCATTAGCTATTGTTACAGAAAGGAGGCATTTTTTATTATTTCAGTTACATATAAGAGAAGGGCCTTTTCAGAAACCATTTGTACATTCCAGATTTTCTTGGAATTACTAAGATGTAACAACACACTCAAATGTGTTTTGGGTTGTTGGGACTTTTATGTTTACCAAGAAAATTTACAGGCTCATTCCTTAAATCACAGGATACAAGACACTGGAAATGGAATAGGTCACTAAAGGTCAAGTATTATTTTTATACATAACTCAAGCATTGTCCCTGGAGTGGGTCTGGATGATATGTGAAACAGTCCAGTAATGAGTGTTATCACTTAATTTGGCATTCTTATTTGAAATTCCCTTCAAAGCCTTTCTGTGTGTTGAAATAGCCCAAAACCTCTTTGAAACATTCTATTACTACTATAATAAGCAATTTCAGAACAGAAGAAAATTGTGCTTTTCCTTCTGGTAAGTTTGCACTAATTGAAATACTAAAATAAATTTGGGAGCACTAGAAAAGAGAAAAACCAGTAAATATTTCAGCTTCCACTAAGAGACGCAAGGCAAGACATTCCAATTTTACAACTCAGACTTACACCTAACAGGATTTGTGAGTTTAAAGAAACATACTCCAAGTCTTTTTTTTCCAGTACTTGTTTAATTGAATGCACATACTAAAAAAATCTTAAAAATAAATTAAAGACTACAAATTTCACTGTTCTTCTTCTCATTCCATGGCAAAATTCCACTGATAGAAGGAAAATTATATTACTGTTCTGACATACCTGGCCTTCAATTACATTTAGAACTGAACTTGGGCTGCAGAGATATAACTGATCAAAGTTTAACACAATGGTTTCTCAGGATCTGGTAATATTATTCATTTTTAAAGTACTTATTCAAAACAACAACATATATCCCCAGTGCATCATTATGTCATGCTTTAAGTTCATTTACTCAGAGGAGTTATTCTACATCTTCCCTGCTTTCAGGCAGAGGTCACTCCTATCAAAGGCAAGAAAGCACAGTTTACAAATCTTTGGTGCACTAAGGCACAAAGAAAGGAATATAAGCATGTAGATTTACTTTGAACACAGCAAGAAATATAGCTGTAGGCAGTAAGCTTAAAACAATTGATAAATTATTAGGAGACAGAGGAAAAACTGCTTTCTCTACAGTTTTCCAGTGACCCTAATTTTTAGATTCTTTGTACTTCTGCTCACAGACTGTCCTGACTGGCTCTAAGCCCATAGATATCCCAACTCCAGCAAAGCCTATTTCCCAAATTGGCTACCTGGAGCCACTCCTACTTCACATCAGGCGAGTTGGTCAAAGATTTAATTATTTACAGGTGAAACTTTCTCAGCCAGCCCGAGTCCAGGTATAGTTGTGATGTACAAGGTTATACTGTGCCGTGTAAGTGGTTTGTACTAGACTTTTGTTGGTTTTTTTTCCCCCAAAACCCCTTCTAAGGAAGAAAATTAGCATTGCACTGTTCTCCCTCCTTAGCAAGTCTTTACTTTTACTGCTGCAACAATTATCTATTTTCAAAAGCCTTAGCTGATCTACCATCAGCTTGTTCACAAAACATCAAAAAGCAACAAAACCAGAAACTGAATGTATTTTGGTTTGTTAACACCCACTCAAAGGATTTTAAAAATTTCTCTTCAGTGAATCACAATTTAGGATTTGTCTTATTTAAACATTTTTCTCATTTAACACTAATCCACATACAAGCTCCCCACATAAAACAGAATACACACATATTAGATACAGTTCCAGCATACTCTACATAAAAAAAAAAGCAAAGCTCCTCAGTCTTTTCCCTCAACTAGAATAAAATTCCCATGTCTTCCTTCCAGAGCAGAGTTCTCAAGATGTATCTGCTGTTGTAACACAGCAGTAATTGCCAAGCACCTCCAATCTAGGGTTCAAGCAAAATGATTCCGAGCAGCTCCACATCCCTCCTCGGGGTGTTAGCATCAGCCAGCCTCTTCCATTTCCTTCCCGTACATTTTATCTGTGCTTTTATCTTTTCCTCCCTTTATTTTGCTTTATCTATTTTCAACAATAGTGACTAGCCCAGTATAACAGCATTATATAAGCTTTTTACAGTGCCATGTTTTGCTTTACAGAGTGAGCATAAATGAGGAAACACTAAGTTAAACTCTGACAGCCAATGCTGGATGTATCAGCTTGGCCTATAAATAAGCACTGATCACCTCCATTTTATTGAACTCATTTTCCAGGCAAGCAAAGACCACAAGATTCCTCTGCAAATTTTCCCTTTACACTCTCCAGCAGTGCTGCTTGTGTCAGCTGCGACAGATTTATGGCCTATTCATTCATGGGAACAAAAACCCTGCCAGGGCTGGTCATGGAACACGCAGTAGCAGTTAGTTCAGAAGATAACAGCTGCAATACCTCACTTCCTTATTCAGCACTCCATAGCATACACTACTTGGGAGATAATAAATGCTTCTTGTTTGTATTTCTTGAGTAATATCAGAGGAAAGGGTCCGCATTACAACAGTGTGAAGTGGCTCTGCAACACAGGGGGATTAATCAGTGCTTTCAGTGTCTTTATTCCTTCTCTGCCTTTATGATTTTATAACTGACATTAAAAAAAAAAGTTGCTCTAGACTGTTTCTGTATGCTGTCACTTCCAGAGGTAGTCAAATATTTAAATCTTTTAATTAGTGCCAATTTAATTTAAAAGGTTATTTTGAATTATTTTGGATTCTGAGGTCTTACAATATGTGGTGCTTTAATACCAGGAGAGGTTCACTGTCAGAATTCACCAGTTATTTTCCCTTAAACCCAAATTCAAAAAAGTGCTTAAAACTAGGGATTATAAAATTACCAGGTTCCTTTAACTAGTTTAAAAAAAAAAGCAAACTAAAATGTGTAATAGCTTTGTAAGTGTGGTATCAGAGAGATATCAGAATAAGGTCAACACTACTCTTTTTGGAGGGGCTGCTCACAGCCATGTTTTGGAAGAGTTGCTCTCACATTTAGTTTAAATGCTGAATTTTGAAATGGTGCACTGCTGCCTCATTGCAGACATTCTAAACCTGCAGCTTCTCCTCACATGTGCCTGCTGCAGCCACATGTCCTCCTCCTCTGCAGCAACCCGCTCCTTGCCCCTCTGAAAATGCACCACGGTGTGACACCAAGCTCTAATCACAGCAGCACAGACCAAGATCAAGACCCACTTATGTGCAGCTAATGCATATTTTCATAGTCCCTTTGAAGGAGATACTTCAGTGACACAAAAACCAAAATGAACTTCTATCAATTTGTGATTTTAATCTTTTTACAACTCTCTCTATTGCAAAATAATGTCCAAATAAAGCCCTGAAATGAGCCCTTAATTATGTTAAAACCAGGTTTTCTTAGTATTTCTTAGCCTTGAGCATAATATTCAGCTCTTACAGATGCTCAGGAGATCAGAACTTCTAATCTCAGAGAGAATTTTCAACTTCAGTCTTCTTTCAGAAACACAGTGCCCAGCACTAAATACACGGGGGTGTTTTTGTGCTTCACCTGAAGAAAATGCATAGCAATTTCTTAAATAGTGGTGCAGACCACAAGCATATACCATCTGGAATTTCTTATGAGCTTTGACTGAAGTCATGATCCACTGTCCCAGTTTTTAGTTTGATCAAGTGTACCTTTATACCACAGCAAATAGAGGAGCAGATTTACTGTAAAGACGAAAAATATGGGAATGATCAAAAAACATACTCTAAAATAAACCATTAATTGGCCTAATTAGAAAATTTGTCTCTCTACAAATCTCACCTCCCTCAGCAGAGCAAGATGTACAATGATCTTACCAGATCCGACCAAAGGCCTGGGCTGGAACCTGCAGCACTTGAGATCCAAGTGCAAATATAAATGCTTCGGAAGAAGGTGATGCTCCAACCACAACAGCAACACGGCCCGCAAAAAGCACCTCTGTGTAAACTCTTCAAAGGCAAACACATGGAGTCAGATAGACCCCCCAGATCCGACCCTGAATTTCCTTGTTTCAGTCATTTTCTGTCCACGGAACACATAGAAAATAAGACATTTGTTGCTGTAACTACAGTCGTTGCTAATCAGTCAAGTTTTACAGTGTGGCCTCCGACTCAGCTGCTTGTACTGGAAAGAAGCTACAGCAGCAGTTTAAAATTTTGCCAATTTAATAATCCTTGCTAATTTTAAGGGGGGAAAAAAAACGGAAAACAGGAACAACAAATCCAAACCCCACCTGTACTGAGGTTTACAGTCTCTGTGCTGTTCCTACTGGGTGTGGAGGAAAGGGAGGGAGAAAACATTGAAAGTAGGGAAAAAATGTAAGCAACTAACCACTCACATGATTCATCCTTGCACTGTCCTACCCTGCCAATATAAATCTAAATATATATACATATTTAATTGTACAATATTTATAAAGAAGCTTTTATGAAGCAGCCCTATTTTATCTGCTGAAAATTAGCCACCCCCTGCTGTAAAAACTGGATTTTTCCCACTCAGCATAGAAATACATCCATTCTTATAATTGTTCTTTTCTTTCAAATCACCTAATATATAACAAATGCTACAAGACATTATAGTTCATCTGCTAAGCAGTCTCTTTATGAGTTGAGGCTTCAGTGCTTTAATGGGGAAATTGCCTGATTTAAGTAAATCATGTCACCTCCACCCAAGTAATCATATTTGTTGCAGACTTCTGCTGACCTCATCTCTACAGCAAAAACAAAAACACATTTACATTTTCAGTTTGAGATATTTGGCTCAAATGATTTACAAATAGGTTGTAATGAAAACTAATTTTAGCCTACTCCAGAGATACTATTTAACTTCTCTGTTGATAGTGTTTACAGATATACAATTACTGGTTACTGTCATTTAAACAGAGACAGCGTGTTTTTGCAGAAAACAAGCAACTTGTGAGATCATTTCTATATATGTTGCTACATTTTGAAAATGTTCCTTTCGGGGAAAGTAACTGTAAATCTAAAAAGCTAAACAAAAGCTAAATGTATGTATTTTCTATGATAAGAGGTTCCAAGAGGATTTTTGCATATATTGTTTTCCCCTCTGCTTCATGCAAGAAATCCTCTTGGAAGCAACTTCCCACGGCCCTATCTGCATCGTAAGTTTTTCACATGAAATGTTTCAAACAAATGCTGTTCTTGAGAAATTCCAAGGAAGTTTTAAACCAAAAAAAACAATTATTTTTACACTAGTTATTGCCCGCCTATGTGAAAAAAAAAGCCATACTATTGCCACCACAAGGCCAAAGGTTAGAATTTCCCATGGAAGGCAGTATAGATAGAACATATCAATGCATATTGCCCTTAAGATTATCAGCCTCATATGTTGCCTTTTCAGCTAAAATTAATTTATTCATCATTCTTACTTTTCACTTGGTCATGGATTTTCCAACATGAAAACACAACCTCCAACCTATATTCTTCTATCTCAAATTCTGGTGCAAAAAAGAGAAATGGGGCAGGGGATGGGGGGTGGAGAGAGAAATCCTTGGATCTTACTAGAAATTACAGCTTTCTTATATGGTTCTAACTCATGTGAAATTCAAATTGCAGAGACATGAGACTACAGGAACTATTCAATCATCTAACCTGATCTGATGTAACAAAGATGAAAAAGCTTAATCCAGCTGCTTCCACAACAAGAGTACTCTCCCAATTACACAAAAAAAAAAAAAGGAAAAAAAAAAAAGAAAATCCTGCACTGTGAAAAACTAGAGAGCTTTATCGAAACTTTATAGTTCTTAAAAGATCCTAATAATCTCAATAATTAAAAAACCTGAAATGCTGCATGTGATAAACAGATTTTGGGTTTAAGTACTAATAGATTGAAATGGTTTGCTTTGAATTTATACTCCCCACATTTAATTTCAAATTTGAGATACAAAAGTGAGATTTGAGGAAGTCAGACATGGTTTCCCTCAATATACAAGCCAAATCAGTTTCATAGACCCAGTGGGTTTTGGTTTTTTTCCATTACACTGGGGGAAAACAAATGTTGTTTGGATCATGATCCAATCTTTCCTTCTTTTTGAAACGTATTTTTTAGATTTCAAAACAAATACTTCCATTTCGTTTTTGGCTATTTCACTGAGACAATGGCATACACAATTTTTTTACAGGACAAGAAAATATATCTCTGCTATAAGAAACTTAGAAGGCAAAACTTACAAGTTACAGCCTGTAAATTTAAGGTGAAAGGATGATGTATAACCCCCCATTTACTCAAAATTATGTTTAAAATGACCTAAATAAGTAGCATAAGATCCTTCAGAAAGGTTTCCTTTATTTAATTCCTTCTTCAGCTAAAAGGATGAAGTCTCCTGCATACTTTTAGGGGACACTATTTCTTCTCACTAAGAATATTCATTAGAAGAAAAACTGAAAAAAGGACAACCAACAAAACTCCAGATTTTGCTTTAGCTTCATATCTTTTGTGCAGGGCTCCCTCAGTTACAATTCCCTTTCACGCACTTACAAAAAGATTGGCGTGTTCTAAGTTGTTACAGAAAAATCAAAAGGGAGAGTGTTACAAATCTTCCATAGGCAGTAAACATAAAGGTGATAATAGGAGCAATATAAAGGTGATAATTGACCTCAGTGGTCAACTCCGCCTAATATTCTTTCTCCCGTATTTACCTTTACAAATCATCTAATGTTTAGAAAAGTTCTTTATTAGTCATAATGTATTATATTAGAAATAACCTTTTCCTAAGTATTTTCTTATCATCTACTGGAGAATGATTTCAAAACATGGAAATTTACAGTGACAACCTTGGATCTCCTTGTTACTCCCCTGCATGTCTAAGATACTAAAACAGTAGTCCCACATGACTTTCGGAAAAGGTTCCTGTAATTCTGAACAAGTATGGGATGAGAAACCTTTCCTTTCTCTCCTGTTTTATACCTGCTCTTTTCCAACTCCATTGCACATCCTGCGTTCTAGAACTCGCAAGACCAGTGCCTCGTTCATCAGGTACCTCGAACAAACATTAGCTCAGTGACTTTTCAATATTTTTATTCTCAAATCCATGCAACCTCATTTCATAATTTCTGTTGCTCTCAGATGGTCATCTGAAATCTGCACCTACGTCTCATTTTTCTGCCCACCACATTCCACTAAATCAGTGACAACATCTATTAAGTCACAGCATACAGGAGTTATAGGACACAGCATATTTCTAACTACTGTGAGTGTGGCAAACAGGCTGCTCCATTATATTTATTTGTTAACCTATGCATGCAAATGTTGGTTATTTGGCTTTCACAAGCAACTGAAAGAACATTGGCAGCAAGGATAATGTACTCATCTCACATTCCCAGAGCTGTGCTATCACCACCTCTTGGGGAAGGAGATGACCTGGCCTGAGACTTCAACCTCTGCTCCCAGGAACAGTGGGAGACCCTTTTTTTACCTCACTGGTAATCAAAGAAACTATGTCAAAACTACATTAGCAGTGGAACAAGTTGTCCATTTCTCACAGAGATCCTGATTATTTAATAGCTTCACAGAATAATTCTAAAAGAATGTTCATAGAACTCCATTAATTATTATAAAAACAAATCTTATCTGATTAGTTTGTAATCGAGTCACTACCCAATGTTTCAAACAGATACTTAAAAGTTGAATAGGAAGCCCATGAGCAGTAGAGGAATTTGTATTGGGCAATATATTTGAGGCCTTTAAATGTCTCAGAGGCAAAAGTGGACCAAACACTGCCCAAGTAGCTGAAGCTGTGCCAGCACTTCCAGATTTATATGGAATAGCAAAACAAACCAGTTTCAGTTTGAAATTGTTTGATTAGTTTTCAGAAAAATGAAATTGTTTCTTTCCAACCCAGTTTTATTTTTTGCCAAAAGTGAATTTTTTTTTTTTACATGGCACTTTTAAGTTAGACAATTTGCCTTCCTCTGTATCTAGAAGCTGATTTCTCAGTTTGAGGGACTGACCATCTTATACACTAATTTCAGAAAGATGAATAGTTAAATCTGTCTTAACACTATACTGCTAATAACCAGCTTTCCCTTGTCAATGTTCTCAGACCAATCCACTCCTAAACTCAGTGAAATTATTTATAAAAAATAAAAAAATAAGATTTTTTTTAACATAAGCATTAACCAGCTGTTTAGAATTTGCTTTTGCTATTTGGAGTTTACAATATATCAAATTCCTTTCCTTGATACTTGAAATTTCAGAGGATAGTCTTCAAAATTCTAAGACTTCAACATACAAATTTCTTATTCTTCTGCATATCTTTACATGAAAGTATGACAGAAATTTTACTTCTCATGACCCTCTGTGAAAGAGAAAGAAATCTTCTCTAAAACTTGACTTTGCGGAGTACCAATGACTCAGCCTCCTTAGACCTTCCTTGTAACTGATACCTGTTTTGTACAAATAATAACGTGTAACAGCTCTTCAAACAACCATCCTCCCTGATATAAACAGTTATAAACAGATATATACAGTGTCATGAGTTGAGGTTAAATACACTGTAACTGTGTGACTTTATGGGATGCTAATTAGAGGACAGGTGAATATAAATAAGAAGCAAAGAGGATGCACAATAATACTGAGGTGTAGGGAGGAAGAGTAGGAGCTGTAACTCCCAGATAAAAATGCCAAGCCTCCTTCCTCAGAGCCAAGTCCTTTGTACCTATGTAACAGTGGAATAAAGCCTCATCTTGAAGTGTGGAAGGTTTAATTTTAAGTTTCCTAAACTACCAAAAGGAAGCAGATATATTGGGTTTGATATATTTCCGTGCCTTTTGACTAGAAGACTCAAAAGTTATAACTATTATTTCATTTATCTGAAATAATTTGAAGTTCTTTTTGACACCTATTTCAGCAATTTTCCCTCCTTGCCTTCTTCCCCTTTCCTTTGTAGAGTTGTCTATAGCTCCCCTTTCACAAGACATTCATGTAAAGATGACGATGAAACTCTTCTGCTCACCACAGGACGTTGTTACCGACAATTCTAATTAGCGTGCTATCACGATCACTGAAGGAAAGAACATGCTACAGTCCCACCATGGGTTGTTGCCTCTTCAATTGCTTATACTGTTGTTCTTGAGATCTTGTTAAAATTATACTTAATGACTGCTGTTTAGATTCGTTTATCATGAAACCTTATACACAGGTTATTCACCCATTTAGTTTGCCAGCTCACTTCTATTAGCCTTCTTTTCCATTAACTGCCTGTTAACAGGAGTTTTGCCTGCTAAAATAATTCGTTCCTTCCACTAGTATATCTTTATTACAGAAATATATATACCTCACATCTGGTAGTTTTTGCTAATTTATGCCAGAAGAGTACTGTTTGTGTTTCCCCACTGTTTTTCTTCTGAATGTTTTCAGGATATTGGCTGATCAATTGTCTTCTGATCAATACTGAGATTAAATGGAACCACACATTTCACCAATATGTGTTTATTTGTGCTGAATAGGCCAGCTATTCCCTTTGAAATATTTTTGGGTTTGCTGGTTAGAATTAAAGGGAATGCTCACAGCTTATTATATATTCATTTTTCTAACTATTATGCACATAATTTAAAGAGAACTGTGCTCTATTACTTACAGATTGGCCTATCTACCCAAGAAGTAATTTCTCAGACACAAGCTCCATTCAATTTGGTTTTACTGAGCTACTGAGCGAAGCAGAGAGCAGATTTCAGGGATAATACTGCTCACGTACATACACTAACACTGATGCTGGCTGTGTCCACGAGTCCAGGCTGAAGGTCTTTGGAGAACTGGGGTTTCCTACCTGCAAGAAACAATACACCAAATGAAGGAAGAATTCCCTCACTTGGCATCTTCTAAAGTATCAAGTTTTATTTGCTGTTCCCTTTCTTTACCTACTGTAGGTGTACAAGGCAAACAAAACTAAACTCTCCCCAGCCAAACACACTGGCCTCCTCCCTTATAATATTTTATCTGATCCAGTAAATCCTCTGAAGTTTTTTGCAACTACAAGCATATCTATTTTATTGATGTTTCATTTTCTTCACATTGTATAATCAAAGATACTGAACACTAATTAGCTATGGCCAGAAACAAATTTCTGGGCATAACAGCTTCCAGGCTTATACCTCCTTCCACCCATACGTGCATTAGACCAGCACATACTGAACTGCTGTTTAGAACAGATGGTACCATATACACTCAAGGAGCTTTGCCATTGTCAGGCTACGTGCTGAGAGCAGTGCAGGCTTTCTTACAGCAGGCACTTACTCAAGAACTTCAAATATGCTGAATGTAATATCATAGAAGGACTGCAGGTATCCAAGCAAAGACAGTGTGCACAGCTCAGGGTTAACCATGAACCTAAACATATATATATATATATATTAATTGACAGCAGGTAGACTTTTCTAGCTCTGAGCACACAACCATACAGGGCTCACCCTCACCAGACTGTGGGCAGAGAGATCCTGCTTGGTGTGTTCTTTCATGTGGCACAGGCTGCCTCTGACCTTCACAGGTACATGGATTCATTTTACCTGTATTACCCCCACCTGAAAACAATCTTTCAGAATGTAACCCACAGTAAGTGGTGTTTCTGAACAAAGTTGTATCATAACACAGAGGGAAACTGCCTAAAAATCTTCTCCTCTTCCTGATGCTGCCATGGTGAATGCCCTAAAGCTGCAGCACTCACATGATTTGTTTCTGATGCCACCGAATGCCCATGGGACAATCAGGGCAGGAGCCATACTTTGACTCTTCACATACCAGGATGAAGAAAATAGATTTCAATGCCCAAGGGAAGAAATTACTGCTAGAGAAGGTCACTCACCACTACAAGTTGTTCCATTCTCATATAGTCTTGAAAGGAATCCTACAAAAATTAGGTAAGTGTGGAGTATAAGCTGGTAACCTATAAATAGCCTAGGGTAATGTAAAAGGTATAGAGAGAAGCTAAATTTTAAACCAGGTACAATTTGTTCACATATATTTGTTCTGATAAAGAGTTTAGGTAAGACTGTTTGTCTGATGGTAAAGGGTAATAATTAGTACACTGTAAGTACAAAAAAAATTTATAGAATGCAAAGATGATTCACATCAAATTGGGATTCCTGCCAATGGATGGTGGGGCAACTCACTGAGGAAAATGGTCTAATAATCACTCATGATTCCAAGAATATGCCTTCCTCCAGAAATCAGCTTTTTCATTCAAAGGTAGCCTGACTTACTACACACACAGAATGTTTAGGGGGCCGACACTGAATCTCAGCTGAAAAAAATGCATAGACTATCCCAGACTCAATCCGGGTCCGTGGCTTTGCAAGCAGAAAAGAAACTCGCAGAGGAGGAATAACACAAGAACAGTAAAACACTGATGGTTTCATTCCTGCTACATTTAACAGGCACACACTCAAGGAGGAAAGCACACTCCAGAATGGACATCATCACCTACTCTCAAAGGGAAGCTAAAAAGTCAAAATAAATACCAACATAAAAGTGCTAGGAGTCATCTGACGAATCTTAACAGGGATTTATAGCAGCTGATTCCTCATAAAACTCAGAATCAAACACAGAAAGCAAAACAGCAAAAGCAAGACTGTAATTAGCTGTAATTCCAGCCCATCCATATACAATGAAAATCTCAATATTGACAAATGTAAAAAATATATTATCATTTTTAAAAAGGCAAAAATAACAAACCAGCAAACTCATTTTCATAATCACACCTTAAAAATCAGTTACCCTGAACTCAACTGCAGAGAAATTCAGACCCCTAATTCTCCTTAACATACACCAAAACAGAAATTAGTTTTGAGGCCTTGCTGATGACATGGTGAACTGAATATGCTAAATTAAGATTATAACTTGAAGTAAAACAAATAAAAATTAATGGTTATTCTGTACAACAGGAAGACAAAATAAGGATAATGAAAAGACAAAAAAACCTTACATGCCAATGTTAAAATGAAATAAAAAAATACCCAAGACACGGCATCCACTTTAGCAACATTATAATTGTGAACTACTTCATGATGTCTGTAATGCTCACGCAGACCCCAGCTCATTTAAGGAGGTTTTTTGTTAGTACTTTCTCACTTTTCCTGAGATCACAGGCTAAAGACACAGAAACAGAATCATGTCATGATCAACGATGACGAGACAGTGGGAGTAAAAGGACATCAGGTGCTCTCTCGATTCTTAGGAGCAGGAAACAAATCAACACTGAATATTGGATAAAGTCTTGGAAACCCAGCTGGAGAAACACAGGGAAGCCAGTTGGAGATTGAACAGTCTTATTAGTAGGCAAAATGCACCTTTGAGTAAAACTTCTACTTTGTGTTTCGCTGCTTTTGTGTAATTTAATTATAGCATCACTCTCTGTGTGATAAATGCTTTGTGAACACTAATGAAGGATGAACTCTGATGCACAAAACCTTCAAGTCTGAAGACTGGCAAGCTGACAGAGCAGAGTAGCCCCAAAGCTTGTATGTTCTAGTTGGCAAGAATCACAGTTTATAAACAAATCAAGTCCAAACAAACCCCACCCTCTCTCCCTTCACAACACCTGATAACATTTATTCATTGCTCAAAGAGATGCTGACCTTCTGTAAGAGGGAAAGGCAAACCAGAGGTGGCAGCAATATTTTAAACAAAACACAAATGAGAAAGGAATCTATAAAATTAACCCAAAAGCCAGTAAACTTAGTTTCAGAGCACCTTACCATCCCAGTTACAAGTCTTGCAAATAAAAGAACATTAGAAAGGAATTTTGGTCCGGATCTCCGAGAGTTTCAGTATGACTTTTAAAATGGTACCAACATCATTACATATGTGATGTTTTTAAACCCATATGTATCTGTATCCTCGTGAAAACACAAATATAGCTTTTGCTTCCCTACCTGTTAAGAGATGGCAAACACTGGAATTCTGTCCCCTATCAACATAATTGACACTTGAACAGGCCTGAAAAGCAATGAGGCTCTCCTGAGGCAAAGGCAAAGGGTAGTATTTATGTAAACTAATTGATAGCAATGAAAGTCATACATTTATTTGAGCTACACATCACATTTTTCTCTACTAGACTTTTAAGTCACTAGGGAAGAGGAATTTCTAATTACATTCCTTTGGATATTGTGTCATACAAAACACAATGCCAAGTTCAGTCAAGACTGTGACACAAAATTGATAACACAATAGCCTGTGGATTCCACATTATTCTGTTTTCCTATTTAATATTTTAGTCACTGACCATGTATAGTATGCCTTCTCCTGGGAAATTAGCTGTTTTGTCCATAGTTGCTACCACCAAATGGGGAGCACAAGACACATCAGAGAAGAATTTGTGTGTTAGGCAACCAACACCTCTTTGTAGCTCTACACTTTAGTGCGCTATACATCACGTGCAACCGGTGTCCCTGTAGTTCAGGGACGACAGAAAAACACAAACCCTGATGCTGTTCATAGTCAGCTATGATTTTTGTATTCCGCTCCACATTAAAATGGAAGCAAACCTAAGAGTTTACCTTGCTTCTGCACTGTATCCTTCAACCACTACGGTAGCATTATCTACTCCTGGTGTTAAGAGAAAAAAACCTCAAAGTTCAAGAACCTGCTCAAAGAGATATGACATTTTTGATTATTTAAAGTTTCTTCTAGGATCGACTAAACTAATCACAAGATTGAAGCTAATGCAAAAATATCCACTCAAGAAAGACACACTGTGAGAAAATTATTAATCTGTTATTGAAAGCATATGATTTTTGTTGTTGAGGTACATGACTTTTAGCATACTCAGTTAAAATATAAACTCATGTCCTTTTAAACTTTTCCCATTTTAAATGCTAAATAATATGTAAAACGTTCATTTATTTTGAAGGAATAACAATTTGATACTTACAAAAGTTACAAAATAGCACTTTTTTTTTGTTTTTCATAAAATACAACTTGAACTGCTTTTTAAATTAAGTTAGTTACTACGTTACTTTATTAGCTATGTATATATTAAAATTTAAAATTAAAGACTTGGAACAAAAAAATATTATACAGATTTCTTTTTTTGAACATCACTAAGGCTTTAGGGCATAAAAATATGAAAGACAACGACATAAAATCTAGGACTCAGGTCTGAATGGCTTTCAGACAGGAACAGGTTAAAACCAATCATCTATACTATCCCCTCACAGGTTAATTCATGCATAGAGGACAGAATAATCTACTCATTTGCTCTCATGCAGCAAATTAATAGACCAAGCAGCAAGAGGCATTTGCATCTTTCCAGAACTAGCAGGCTATTTGGCCAAAAGTATATATTCCTCTTGAGAAATCATTGAGATCAAAGGCACCTGATGAGAAATCCTGTGTGGTCCTACACTATATTTCCTAGTGTCTCCCTGCTTCCATGTTAGCGTGTGCATAATAAAACACATCTTTTCTGGGTTTTTACCAGCTAAGATCACTATAACCTCACCTCAGAACCCTCCACAAGAGCAAGGAAGGCTCAAGTCGGGTATATCACTGGCTTCAGACTTCCTCAGTGTTTCACATTCTTCCTCCACAACATGAGAGGAACTTGTAGTTTTGATTTCAGTTTATCCTCCTAATGTGAGAAGCCACTCCCAAATGTACTTTTAGCACAGGCAAACCCTTCTCAAAGCATTTATCAGAGCAGCCATTCCATGATGGGGCTAATCCCAAACACCCAACCCCACAGAACACCCTGAGCCCAGGCCCCGAGAAGGTCTTAAACATTTAAAACCTAACGTAATCTAAAAATCTAATTCAATTTTAGCAATAGCAATCCAAATGTATTTTGTGCTACAAAGGATATCTAACTTGGCCACTGAGGCGTCTCTCACCATGCCCAGGCAGGGCACAGAAAACTTCTACAACACTTACAGAGAACTGCAAGCTTCTTTCTAGTGTCCATTCCTCCCAACTGAATCACCTCATATGTTCAGGGTAATCAGAATTCCTTGCTGCTCAAGTAATAACAAATCCATGTGTCACACCCCAACTGGAACTATGTGACTCCTCACAAACAAGGCCATGCCCAGCTCCTGTTCAAACTCTGTCACAATGCAATTTTACCGCTTTACCACTCACCAAGGACCTCTCTCCCTCAGGTCAGAACTGATTTTTATATACATGACTGATTCAATATATCGCAAGAGCATGATCCATTTGGCCCTCTGAAGCCCACTCCGCTCTAGAGAACACAGGACTCAAGAGACAGCATTTTCCTAGTTACTTTACAGTTTTTCCATGTGCTTCCTGTTTCTCCATCACTACTTTACCAAATGCACAAGGCTACAGAACCACCAAAAGAAAATCTACATTCAAAAGCCATGAAACTAGGTTCAGAATGACTTACTGAATATTTGTCCTCCTTTGCAGACATTCAATCCTGACTTCCAATTAAATCATTAAAAACCTTCCTGAACAATGTGTATTTACTTCAAATGACATGAGGTAATCACATCTTGGTGCCACTCATTGTTATTTAGGACACTAAATGCAGCATTTGCAAGGGAAAATTTAAAAGTTATTTTTGGGGTGATAATGCATACTTAAACACAACCCTTGTGTGGCAGTCATCCTCAGGCTAGAGAGGTTTGATGAATTTACTCTCAGTACAACCCAAAGTGTTTCCTCAACTTTCATACTGTTTTTGTCTGCAGTACTTCTACACTGGCTGCCTGCACTGATGCAGTTTCTTACCCTCTGCTCACATTAGACACATAAGAGCAAAAACTCTCTGTTCCATGTCAGAGGCTCCTGAAGCTGCTGCTTTTCCCCCAGGGCTTAGCAGTGATGTTTTGCACATACTCCTGGTGCTCAGCTGCGACCCTGACAGACTGGATCTAGAGATGCTGTGAAGCAGCTGACATAACAAGAGCCATAACTTTCTCAGTGTTGGGATGCTCTTACTCCAGAACGTGGCATTCTGGCAATGTTTGCTAAAACCCTGGTAATTCTGCCTTCTTTCCCCCACCCCCTTTTAATCCTATGGTTATTTTGGTATCATTCCCACTGTGACACATCAGCTGACGCAAGCTGACCCCTTTAAGCAACAAACAGCAAAGGACACTTGCTGCTGTATCCCTGCAGGAAGGTAAACCAGTCATCTAAAGCTTGCGTCTCGTAATGCCCCTCTAATGCAGCGAAGCCCATGGGATTCAAGGGACTTCAGAGCCACACAAGCCTCTGGAGGCTGATGACATTCCTCAGTAAGAGCTCCTGGCTGACAGCAGCAAAGCCAAACTCTACACTTACCTGTGGTAGAAGTAAACAGCCTGTATTTGCTTCTGTGCGCACTGAAGCTTTTCACTCTGACTCTGACGAACACAAAACCATGAGTACTATCTGAAATACATCCCTGCTACTCTCATGTATGAAAAGCAGTGATTAAATGATATTTTTAATACAAAATATTAATCATAAACCTTGGGATACCACCGTGGCATCCTTCCTAGCTAAATTCTTTCGGTGCATTCACATTTGGGGGGTTTGATTTTTTTTTTTATATTTAGCATCATGACAGTTTAAAAAAAAATCAGTATAATTAGCAACTATAAACTTCCAATAGAGACGATGGAATTTGAAAAGTCAATCATGAATTGTAAATTTAATTTCTAAAGCCAGCCTACCCAAATTCAATACTATTTCAATAGACTATTTGGCTACAAAGCAAATCATTTGAACAGCCTAGGTTTTAATTCATTTATATGCTAAAATAGGAAGTAGAAGGGAAAGATGGAAAAGTGGTAGGTGGGGAGATGGAGGGATGTTCTATTTGCTAAAGCACAAACTAAGTGTATATCATAATGAATGCAGAGAACCAGCTCTAGAGAAAACTCAGCTCAGATTGCAGTCAGGTACACCCTAAGGAACATAGCCCACACTTTGTAAAAAGTTACTACCCAGAACAAGGAAGTTAGACTAAAGGTATACTTTTTATCTACTTAAGCCTTGCTATGCCGTCAGATAGTTCAATTTTTAATCAAAGATTAATCATAACCAAAGTTTACTTGGTTCCACTGAGTCAGGACAGCTCTATACTCAGAACTGGGTTTGACACTAGTGATATTAAGGACTAAGTTTTGTTTTTCATCACAATTAGTAGAGGTATTGTCTTATCTCACCAGGTGGTGCTTCAAACCAGCACAGCCAGGGAAAGCAAGAAAAGTCCTGATTTCCAACAGCCACTGAACAGTATTCCCAAGCAGGGTTTACAGGACAGCTCAGACTACAGTGGATACATCCTTTTGGACACTGGAAAACTAAATCTATATGCAAAACACTGTGAAATGCATCAGTAGAACAACATCCAAACATTCCTGTAAGAACAGGCCACATGTTCCGCTTTTCTTTCCGAAGTTAGAACAGTGTTGACTTTTTTCCTCCAATGTATTCATGTGAACAAGATATTTCATCTCACGGATTTTACTTCAGTTCAGTCTATGCACATTTTAAATAAATTAAAATGAAATAAATCTGTTTTATTGTACTACTTTGTGCCACCTCCATGAAATAACGCTCATCTTTGTATTTTGTAAGGGATGTTGACATGCCTGAAAATGGTGCATGAAGTATAATCTTTGAGGATTGCACTGCTAGAAAAATAAATCTAAGCCTATGTTTCAAGCTCAGAATGGCACCACTTTTGATTGAAATGCCTCTGAAACATTCATTCCAATACTGCTATGCTGTAAAGTTCATACAATTGATTACTAGGGTAGCTGTAACTAAACTAGTGACTAGTAGCTTTGTTTTCTAAACATCTGTTCATCTCTTGCAAACATAAAATATCCCCATGAAATAAATTAGACACAATCCTTCAGTTTCAGAACGGAGAACTGCAAACTCAGGGTAGGGAAAATCACGTTACAAAGAAGGGCTGGTCACCCAGATCACAAATGAAATGAAAATTAGGTTTAATGTTTATTAACAGTGGAAGACTCTTCTTCTGGGGGAATTTTATTCATCCCAGGTCTTAGTCAAATAAGTATGAGGTTTGTTAACCCTAACAAAACTGTGATAGTTCTTCTCTTGTTTCTTACCTGCATTCCTAGGTCAGGGGAAACTCCCCAGCTGGTGGAATCTTAAGAGGACAATGAAAATAGTGCGGCATCTCAAATCAATAAAACTGCTTTTTGCAATATCAAAGCCCTATTTTTAATGGCAAAAAGTGAATGTTATCATTCGAGAATGAAAAATCAACTTTAAAGTCTTATTATCTAAAACCAAAGCTAACTGATATCCTCTTTATTTATCTTTTTATGATCAAAGCAACAGAGCTTTGCATAAATCCTCAACAGTTTTGGCAGAATGAGTAAGAAATATCTGTTCTGATGAATAAATTAAATCATATTTTGGAATATGAATTTATAATAGTTCTCAGCTTCAACCCTAGCAGCACACTGGTAACTCCAGAAATCATCGGAACACAGAGAGGTAATAATAACACTTAGTGAAAAGGACAAGAGTATATTTAACTGTCAGCTTCCCAACAGCCGAACCAAGAACCTCCCTTGGCATTTTCTGGCACTGGTTCCATTTCCACTTTGAGTTCTTCTTATCTCTAACAAAGGAAAGTAGCTTTATGAATCAAGAATCGGCAAGCTTTCCCTAAAGACAGCATTCTACAACTGCCATTCAGAAAGACACCAGGAGGAGCCACGTTTTCAGCTATGATCAGGGCCATTTATGTTTTCTTTTATAATGACAGCGCATACATTCAAGCAGGGGGATAAGTGGGCATGACCATCATATTAATCAAGTGCTTGTACAGAAGAGTTGTTTGCCAGACCCACGTGATGGCTCCTAGAAAACCTTGTACTAAAAGGGAAAAGTTACATTTAACACAACATCTGCTTCTATTATGTCACTAGAACAAAACAGGAGTGCAATTAGAGCACCCAAATCAAACTCTTTGTCATAATTTACAGGCTTAAAATAGGACAATAAGAACCACAAGTTTCATAGAGCATTCTCATTCAAGATGAAGCAAAGAACACTGATATATCAAAATTCTGATGAGAGCAACAAGCAACATGGCATTAAAAACCTAAACCTACTTAATCCTTCTTACTGACCACACAATTTGTATGAGATACAGTTTATAAATTTAAGTTTCCTATAGTATTCTCATTTTTAAATCACTTTTCATGTTAGAAATATGGCTAGTCTCGATTTCTGGTCAGTTCTGTGTGAGGTCACACAATGTGGGGAGTTTTCAGAATAAAAAAAAAAATTGGGAAAAATACTCAAAAAATAGAAGGTTTGGGCGTGAGGTTTTTTCCAATTCATTCCACTACTCAACAGCAAGGCTTTTGCTGAATGCATTGAAAATGCAAAAAACATATTCCTCTTTGGCTAACATTATCAGTAAAAACAGTCACCCAAATCTCACATCCTACTTCACTCCAAGTCTATCATACTTTGGACTTTAGGAAGAAAGGGATGTTTATTTGTACCAAATCTTATGAATTATTTGTTTAGAACACAGGAAGACCAGATCACCAGGGCCACGGCAGAGTCATCAAGAGCACATTACTCTCAATTATGAGGACTCTACGTTTCAAATGCAGCAGCTAGTGGTGTTTTTCTCTGCCCAATATACACAAAGCTCAGTTAGGTATATTTTGTCAATTCTAAGGTTTTCAAATAAGGAAATAGGACTGATTAAGTGAGAGGTAAAAGCCACCAACACTCAATTACTCAGCAAACTCAAAAGGCCACATCACCTTTAAATGTCTCAGTTCTTTGTCAAGAACTTGTGTTTACATAGCAGCTTAATAATTCTAAAGGATTCTGACTGTTTTACTACCCATAACTCATGGAAAAGGTGGACAACTTCACCTCATCACAGAACAGCTCTCCTCTGCTTTTATGGAATATGGTCCAAAATTTGATGAAACAGTATCCTTTGCCATAGGAGCATTTCCATGCAGTGGGTCCAAGAATTACATCCAGAGAGAGGAGAGATTTATTTAAAAATAAAAGTCCACTTTTATGACTTTCATCTACACTCACAGGTCTATAGAATTAGAATTGGCATGTAGTACAACTAAAACATCTCTGGAATTTTATTAAGTGCCAGGTTACTCAGTGTCATACAGGAAAAAAAAAAAAATCTACTTTATGAACACTATAATAGGAAAAAAAGAAGATAAAAAATGATACATAGGCAAACTGGTATCTCCAAACTTACCACAATCGAAGTGCTAAAAGTGTTTCTTCCTCTAATAATTATCCTCAAGCTAACACTTAAAAGCAGGAAGTATTTTTAATCTTAAGACCCCTCTTTCTCTTAAAGGATACAGTACTCAGCATGCACTTCCTAAAAGTTAGGAAACAGAACTGCACGTGCATCCTATAGGATCAAGGACTGTAAGTCATTCCAAGCATTGAATTCCACTCAGTTCCTTACTGCAGTTACTGTGGCCAACTCCTGACAGCACACATCTGCTAGTTTGGGGTTTGCTTTCTTTTTAAAATACATTTAATTATTTATTTTGACACCAACTGTTCCAATTTAAATTACAGTTCAAGTTGGCACTATATTAATTCCTGACCTGGGTCAGGAAGATATCATTAACTTCAACAAGGCCATAATTTCAACCTTTTGCCCTCTAGATTAACCATACAGAGAACTATGAGATAGCTATTATAAGGAAGCCTTTTTTTTGCAGTAGCACCTAGTTAGCCAAGAATTTTGATAGTTAAATGTTGACAGTCAATGGCATGTGCCCCTGTAAGAGTTTAAACTGAAGTCCCATCACATGCCTCCAGAGAACAGGTTTAAAAGCCAGTAAAACTTCATAAGCCAGTTTACAAAACTTTCACCATGAACCCTTTGCTTATTGTCTATAACGTGTACTGGGAACAAAATGTATCATCTGCAGTGATTTTATTTACTTCATTATATTTATATAGCAAATTTGAACTCTTTTATTACATTGCAACCTTGCAAAGCATATTACCATATTTCATTACCTAACATATAGGCAAATGTGTCTTTTGAACAATGCCCTATTATTATAATGAACTCCAAATATCTAGCATAAAATTGTCAGCATTATAAAATAATGTAAAAGTAACTGCACAGTCAAATGTCTACTACAAAGGAATGGAGTTTAACACTCATTTTCATTCTGAAGTTTGTCAATGAGAACTTAATATGTTTCAAGGAAAAAGTGAACTTCCATTACCTCATTAGAATTTTTTGCCCAAATAGTCAAAAAAAAAAAGAGTAGCAGCAATCCACTGATGTAGTTATTGTCCAATGAACTTCTATATTTGAATAATGGATCTCAATGCTTCTGATTGCAAAAACTGTGGAATGACTGTATTTTGGACATTTTATTTCTCAGAAGTAAGGACTAAATATTTGCATTCTTTCAAAAATTCTTTTCAGATTTTTAAAGTTGCGCACAGGAGAACAGCAAAAAATTCTGTAGTCATATTGATCTATCACTGCCATTTTACAAGTTATTTTAAAATCTTTGGTTACAAGACAGAAATGCAGATTATCACAATCTGCTACTAAAAAATGATTCAAAAGGTTATAGAATGCAGACATAAAATAAGAAGTTACTGAGGAAGGACTTTCCTAAATAGGTTTAAAATGTAAAATTGCAGTGTAGTTTAGAGAAGGGTACCATCACTACCTTTGGCAGATCAAATCAAATAAGATGGATCCATTCAGATCTGACTCACAAAACCCTTAAACATCCAAATCCAAATAGTTGTGACTGTAGTCTGCCCTCAATATTTTTCTCATTTACTTCAGCAAGAACCAGACTAAATCTCTTCATTTTGTTTCCACCCACCCCCCCCAGTTCTTACATTTTTCAAAAACCTAAGGCATTAATCAATTACCATAGTCCTCATATTTACGAAAAAGAAAAGAAGTAAATGGAGAAATAAATCTGTAGAAAACAGATTGAAATTATGTACTCCTAAAATCAAGAGTGCTCAGCCTCTATTAGCTTGAGTGACATTTTGTATGTAGGCCACCGTTTCACAGTTAAGAGTCATGTGTAAAATAAGAGAAGGCTAAGTACAATGTGAACAGAACTAATTGGAGAAGAATACAATTGTTTAAGTGAGAGGGAGAAAAATATTCATCGAAAATATCTGTAACTGAATGAATTGTGAAATAATATTTCAAATGCACATTTTAGCAAAAAAAGAAAATTATTTATTCTAGGATAATGAATTTCTTGAGAGAGACTGTTTTATTAATAATGGATGTTCAGATGGAATCAGATACAGTAGGTGGAAATAACACAGAATCATGTCTTGTCAAATGTGTGATTAATTTTGCACTACAAGTATTGATTTGACAGAACACCTCTTTTTTTTTTTTTTTTTACCTGTTCATAGCCATTTAAGCGTAATGGACTTCTTTATTATCCAAATGTTATTCCTTTGTTTAAGCTTTTCATTTGAAAGCACTTTGATGCATTTATAACTAGTTACCAATTCTCTGGATCTTTATATGTGCATTATGTTCTAAGTTTACTCCTCCTCTTTTCAAGCCTATTAGCGTCAATTAGCCCTGCAAAGACATGCAAGTCTGACAGGCCAACTTTGATAAAATGCTTGGGCTGATCAACTAAACAAAGACAACGCCACAGCATTTGTTTCCAATAAATGATTGCATTTAATAAACATTTCCTTGAATTTTACTCTTTTTATTTTACCATATTGGTGCATATAATTACTTTTATTAACATCATAAAACTACTATCCATTGTGATGTACACATCACTTAAGTATCATTAATAGTTTGCATACACTGGTGAGTTAAAGAAATGGCTGGATTTAGGAATAAACTGTACCTTTTAGAGCACAGATAATCAAGCTACATTTCAATACACAGCAGAACAGCACAGAGCTGTTACTGCATAAGCACCTTTATAAGGCAGTAGGAAATGGTTTGGCAGTATTTTGTGCTCACACTATACCCTACAGGCATTTCAAAGAAACAGAATTTTCACCTCTCAGCTCCCACTTTTCTTCCCAAATTAAAAGTAAAAATTCGTAAGACAGTTTCTCCTATTTTACTAAAGCTACATTGTATCTTCACAAACAAACGCGTTAAATTCCTCAGTAAGAGAATGATGGAACATATCTGTCACTTAATTTGGTTCTACCTACTTACAGTTATCATCCCTCAGATGAACGATTTCCTTCCACCTTTCAGAAAAGACAATCATAAAGTGAAGAACAAATATTTGTGAAAGCATCAGAATTGGATCCTGAATTTATGAAGCTCTGGGGGTAATTGGTTACCAGGTAAATACTAACAAATGACTGCAGCTGTTCTGCATGTGAAAATAAAGTGAAGTAGATGGGAATTCCAGCTGTAAAATGTGCATCTTGAAAGATAAAGGCATACACACTCCAAAAGAGCATTTATTTCTTAATAGGAAATTAAATAATCCTTGGTTAAAATATTATTTGTTTTACAATTACAAAAGAAGTAACTGGCTCTGAAAACTCTGAAGCTTATTTTAAAATACCTGATTTCTACAACTCACACTTTTTCATTCCACCTCTCTAAGGATGGGAAAAAAGAAACAAAATTCAGATGCACCATCATAAGCATCTGGGATTTCTATAGCTCCAAATTTAAACCACCAAAACAGCATTACTTCTAGTAACTTGTTGCCTTAGTTTGTTCACTGTTCTTTCAAAAAATAACATTGCAGCTTTAATTCCTGATATAACTGAACACCACCCCCCTTATTCAACTGCAATTCAAAATAAATAAGAGATAATAAATTTTCACTATTCAGTGGGCAGTTTTTAGCACCACGCCAGTCGAAGGGTGGCATTTTTTTGCCAATACTTTTATTTTTGCAGTATTTTATTTTTCTAGACTGGAATATATATCCTGATCAATTGTTCATAAATACAACTGAGAGATAGAAGCAATAGGAAGAAGATAAGCAGCAAGTCTTAAATATCAAATGCAACAAGAAAACATTTTCCCAATTCCACAAAGATGATATTTTGGGCAATAATCAGGTCAGTGGACCCACTGCAGTAAACTGGAGATGTAGGTGCATAAAGATACAGGATTATAAATGCCATATGTAGCACATCCAGCTATTCTTTATTAGTATTAACAAAGAAGGATTCCTAAGAGTTGTTTGAGGTGACAGACAATTGACCAGATTAGATTTGATCCCTACTACAACTTAGACTATAGCTATTCTTTTCAATTCCTCTTTCAAAATTTAGTCTTCTGTAAGCTTTAAATAAAAATGTTAGTAGCAGCATGTTCCCATTAATATGCTGCCATACTATTTTTCAATTACTGAAATTTTTCCTGAAATTCTAGAATTGTAAAACAGTTACACACAGAGTGAGATTACACAGAGAGAGCAGAGTTTACCACTTTATTAAAATTGTGATTGTTCACATAAAGACTCAACCAGGTCACATATTAATAATTATCACTGACAATCTTTAACATCAGACTAAACCCACAAGTGAAGCAATATTACATCTCTCTCTCTCTCATTTATCTTTACTGCTTATGGCCCCTCTGTGGTCAGCATGCTGTGAGCTTCGTGGACATTTAATTATGAACACATCATAAATGTGGCTGACAAGGCAGAAGCCGGGTTCAGATGCTCCTGGGATGAAGAAAGCATCGTTGAAACCACTTAGACTTGCAGTACTTTCATTCTGTTACAATAAACAGTGTTCTGACTTACCATATACACACTGAATATAAAGCTCCTTCCCTTTTTCTCATTACACATTTTCACTTCATCAAATGTTATAGTATGTCTTGGTGAAAATATGAGGTGGCACTGTTTGCGACCCTTTAGAAAATAAACTATTTACCTTTCCCTAATCAAATTACAGCGGTGTCATACCTGTGTAACAAGGGCCAAATGCTGAATTTTTGTAGCAGTGTCACAGATTCCTGGGAAAAGGATGGAGATGCAACACCTGGGTAATATCCCTGAAGCACTCTGGCTGTGCCAGGTAACAGGACAGATGCCTCAGAGAGCTTAGGCAAACGAAAGGAAGAGCCCAACAGCACATATCATTTTTTCCATGAGTACCAGTAATTATTACTCCTGCCTATGAATTCCTGGCTGTCAGTAAGATACAGACTAGTCTGGCCTAATGATTTTTGCAGCAAAGACCATAATTGTGATACATTGTTTACCTCAGTAAAAACAAACAAACCAACCAAAACCCAACCCAACACACAGCACCCACTCCCAGGAACTTGCCAAGACCAGCACAGCAGCTCTCACACACTACAGATTTGAAATAAAACTTTGGCATCAAAAATTACACACACATTTTGTCTTGAAAACAAATACAGTAAGCAAGTAAGCATGCAGATTTGGTATAAATAAAGCAGGAAATTCTGGATAAATTTGTTAATCTACTGTACTGCCACACTGGCATAAAACAAGCTAAAGATCAGAATCAGGACAATGTTCTTTCAGAAAGAAAGTTTTATTTGTCTCAAATTAGTTTCACGTCCTCACCAAAGCTGCTTTCTACCACCTTCCCTGCACCAGCTTTGGTTTTGGATTTTATCTTTCATGGCAGTGAAAACCCACATAGCAAATAACAGAAAGAACATCTCAATACTACTGAGATTCCTGAAACATCATTGTTATAAAACACTCTGAACCCTCATCATTTATTAGCTTTACTAACAAGAACACTATTTTAATAAAGCAGCCAATATTGTCCACAAAGCTGTAAAAAATGGCACAAAGATGTTGCCTCTAAGGTGACTTTTTTTTGTGGAACAATATTCATAATGCTAAGAATTAACATATAAAAAAAGAGTAAACCTTGCAAGCGCCCCGATGCTTAAACACCTAAGTAAGAACAAACGTGCATGCAAAGAACTAACCAGTGCCATGCTTCAAAGCAACTGTCCTCTGTAGTGCTGAGGTACATATTTCTATACCTCCCCAACAGACTAGAAATAGAAAAGACAAAGCATATAATAAAGCCAAGCACAATGAAAGAGCTCTGAAGAGAGAGCTGAAAAGTAGCTATCATGTTGGCAGATAAATTCTACACACAATTATTCATTCCTAGCCTCTTGACATGTAGATTAATGAGTTTGATAACCCAGGCTTCTAAGAAGTAGATTCAACTCTGTTTCACTAGCTTTCTTCTCCTCTTCCAACTACAAACAACACTTTGGTCTATTGGGGAGGAGGGGGAACAAATCGATACATCTGCACTGGTCATCAACATTTTTGCAATTGAAGTCCTATGTCAAAAATACGATATCTGCTGTGGGACACGGCTCTTCGCTGGCCCTGTCAAGAATTCACAGGGGCTCATGTGATCACTGGAGGGAGGAGTTTTTGCTTCAGCAGCCTGTGCTTCCATGCCAAGTTCAAAGTCATATAGTAGCCAAAGAAAAAAAAAAGGAAGAAAAAAAAAAAAAGAGGAAAAACCACAACAGCTATTCTCATAGTTATAATGACCCTGCACTCACTGCAATGTGTTCTGTACATAAAATTTTCTATTTCTTCCCTGAGGCCAAATGACCTTTTGTCGACACTTTGGTTAATGTTCACTGATCAAAGTGGATTTTAAAGCAAGTGCTGTATCAGATTCCAGCCATGACAACTGTACAAGGGGTTGTGTTTGCCTTAAACCAGCACACAGTGATGCACACTTGGGGAGGGGGGAACACAACACAGTTAATGATTTACAGATTTATTCTTTGTTGAGGCCAGTCTTGCACAGTGGAAATGTTTCATTCTTGATTGGTGAGCAGCTTTGAGTCCTTTTTTTCATCTCAAATGTTATGAGTTCAAATTCTCCTGAGTAATAACAGTCATATGCAGCTGCTTAGGATTTATCAGGAGGTTTAAGGGTTGGGGAGGGTGCATTTGCTTGAGGTTACCCCCTTTTCCTGGTTAACTACAAGGTGAAAAGTAGTCTTTGGCTCTTCAGAAACAAACAGAAATCATGTGCTGCAAGGTTATTACTAAGATAATCGAAATTTCAGCAACCTGTCCACAGTAATTATAACATTTTTCTTATTATGAGCAACTGGAAAGGAAATCAACATTACACCGGCCAGTCAATGCATGCTAACAGGCTCATCCACCAAAAGGAGGGAGAAAGTTCCAACAACCCCAGAACTGGAGGCAGGTTTTACCAGACTAGTGACACCAATGACATTCCATAGCACTCAAGTGTAGTTGACGTGCTCAGGCATGGAGTGACATCTTTCACAGCCTGCAACAGATATTTCTGCTGCAAACACTGAAACAGCTGCTAATTTTTTTTTTCTTTCTTTGCATGGCTCTCTAATGATCTGAGCAAGTAATCAATGCGTTTGAGCAATTTTGTGCTAATGGCAATGCAACATTTTTCCTTACCTACACCTGAAAAGTAGGTCGGATTATTAGATTTTACTTGTTTTTCTCTTATTCAGGAAGAACCAAGTTGCTGATTGCCTAAATTTAAATGTATTTCCTGTGGACTTTTTGGTTAGTTGGTTTGGTTGTGATTTTGCTGGGGGTTCTTTTTTATTAAAAACAAAACAAAGCAAAACAAAAAAATATATAAAAATAATTACTTTAGGATGAGATACCTAGCACTCATAGGGGTGAAAGGCACGCTCCAGTAATATCTTGCATTTTATCTACAAGCTTTATGATCCTGCACCATGAGGCACACCCCCTCACACATCCCAACTGTAAATCTACTGCATGAGAGGTTATTTAGAGATACAAATTACTGTTATGCACAATCTCCTTTGTAATCAAATATATCTTCAGTTTAGCATTCACTTTAGAGAGGTCTCATTCCTTTGATGCTCTTAAAGCCAACCTACTGAAACAAGTTCTGGAAAAAAAAGTGCTATTCTTCAAAGTAAATCATAAGCAGGGAAGGCTTTTTCTGAAAGATCTTAGAAATAGCTCATGCTGATGTTTCCAAATATTAATTCTCAGAAATATTGACACTAAGTGAACCCTAGATGTATGTAATATATTGAGCAATTGTTATGCAGACCTATCCTTCCCCCTACAGCAACTAGGGATCTGCATGCATCCAGAGTATCTAATCTCCAAGCATCTAATCTTCAAGGACAGACATTTCTGAAGATTGAGTGGAGAGGAACCAAGAGGGATAAAATATGAGGCTATTTATTAAGATGACTGTACACAGAAATCTTGTTTTCCTGCACCTCCCCAATCCCCTGAATCCGAGCATTTAGATTTAGCCCAATAATTGAAGTTAAGAATTGTGAGAAGGCCAGGGGTTTTATACAGAAGTTAGGTTTTAAAGATCAGCCCCAATTCCTTTCATTTGCTGCTCATACTGAACTATACATTTCTTTCAACCCATGATATGCATTATGAGTCCATATTCCATGATCACACTGGTACATTCTCCTGAGACAGGGCTCCAAAGTACATCCTGCAGTCTGCTACCAATGCTGATGTGCAGCACACAAGGATACAGGTACAACTCTCTAGACCAGGTATTCAACAGCAAGAGGTATCTCAAACTACTACAGTTACAGGCATTCCAGGCTAAGTCACATACGCAAAACACCAACTTTACTATTACTGGAAAGTCAACAGTACTGAAATTCCCCAAACCAACACAAACAGCCTGTGCAAAATGGTGACTCACACCATGTTTATATCTATAGCCTTTGGACAGAACATCAACAAGTATACACAGCCTACAAGATAAATCTTGCTTTAGTGATCTAGAAGTCATTAGAAATCATTAAGCATTTCAGTGGAGATTACAGGGAAAACAACGGCATTAGTGAAGATATACACGAGACTGTTAACTGGGAATTAAATCGTATTGTGGGACAGCTTTGTGGTTTTGTTGAGATTTACAGCCACCAAGAGTGATCTCTGCTCAAATAGGTCAGGCATCTTCTTCTCTGATGCTGTGAAAACAAGTGGAAGTGCTCAGTGCCAACAAAAGGGACACAAGGATTTCTCATTTTATCAGAATGGTTTTGGGTATGACCTGGTCCCATATTGAAGGAGATAAAAAGATGCTCAATGACTGCAGAAGCAAAGGAATCTTCTAATTTATTCCGACTTTGGCACAAGCTAGCTCAAAAATCACTCATAATTTGTAAATAAGTAGTCAGTTTATTATATGATATCTTTTAATCCAGTCAAAGATAAGAGAGTATATTAGTCTCACCATAGCTCTCTATGCATAGAGACTTCTGCTTATATTTCAACAACATCTGGGGCTCAAGACCTGTTAAGTCATCTTTGTGCAGTAGCTGTTACATTGATAGACACTGGGAACTGAACAGAAAGTATTTTTGCAGCCAAATTGATATGCAAGTGCACATCTGAGCACGTTTATCTCTAATTATCTGTTCTCAGGCACAAAACAAGCAGTTAGAGCAGAAAATATGCAGGTATTTATTTCATTTTACTCTTGCCCTGAAATTTGACGGCTGTATGCAAAAATGAAGATCAAGTTGTCAGAAATAGAATCAAGTCTCAAGCCCACTAAAAATATGCCCCAAAGGGAGTTGCCCGTGCGAATTTTAAAAGTTACGTTTTAGGAAAGACAGAAAAGGAGCAGAAGTGCCTGTTTACAGGACTACCAGAAGCACTGAGATTGGCTGCCAAAGAGCATAAACATAACTTCAAACTCCTCCACCACAGCCACTCAACTTCTTTGGCAGACATGCATTTTCTACACTCCTTCTGGGGATAAAATGCAGCATCTTGGATACGTACATGTGGCAACAGATGGTACATGCCAATTGGTTTAGTGGGAAATATTGTATAAACTTCAAAATACCTTAGTATTTTGAAGCTGTAAGTTAGAACTCCTGGATAGAGAAATTTAAAATCAGCACTTGGAGGGAGGTAAACTGCATGCAGGTTCAGGATGTGTAACTCTCAGATGAGACAATTCTGCATGGTTATTACAGAGGATTTTTTTTCTGAGAAAGGTTTGTTCTACAGCTTTCACTAGAAAAATTTCACCTTTGGCTACCTTGCAGTGCACTGAGCACCGGGGCCTGCCAGTATAGGCACCTTTCCACTGTATTCATTTCAATGCAGTTCATGTTATGTCTGAATCACTCACTGCCATACAGCAGAGATCCTCAGGTTAGCTTTCACAAAGGGCACAGAGTATATCAGCTCCTACGGAGTTCTGTGGTACCTCAGCTAGATTTCTCTTGCAATCTCAAAAGAAATTTCGATATTTCTCTGCCACACGCAGCACAGACATGTCCCAGTACAGGAGCAGGCCTGTAGCAGAAGCAAAATCCTGATTCCATTGCATCCTCCAACATACTAATCACTGTGACATTACTGCCTCTTACAAAGTCCCCTGGATGAAAGATATTACAGCAGCATAAAACTTCTGCTTTCTTCCCTTATTTAAAAATAATAAATCTTAGACACAAATAAGTGCTGCTTCTCATACAAAGCAAACGGGGTGCCCTGAGAGCGAGCCCAACTACTGAGCAACAGATTGAATGCCTGGATACTTTTAACCTAAGATGGATTTATGCAATGTATTTATGTGCAGTAACAGGGATCCGAGGAATCTGCTCGTGTAACAGCAACACACCAGACAAGGTTATGGTAAGTTATTTCAAATTTTTTAGACGTAACTTGCATTAAAAGATAGACCCAAACTCGAACAGCCAGCCTTCACCGCTGCAGCCTACCCAGTTTCAATGAAATGTTCCAAGTACAGGTTTGAAAAACTGTACCAATACAGAAGAAATAACATATTTTACTTAAAGTACCAAGCCTGATGATTCAGTAGTGAGTGCTCCCTCTTCTCCCCCCCCACCACCAGCCCTCCACTCACACCCCCCCATCACCAGATTCACAGGATTAATATGAGACTGGCTTGAGGGTTTTAGCAGTAACTGCTGCAAAACAAGTTCTGATTGGTTGATTCAGAAATTGGGATTCTGGGCAGTGTTTTATAAAAGGATAATGTATCTTTAAGCCTAGGTGCCCTTCAGGGAAATGTATTGGATAAATGTCTTCTGAAAAGCCTGTAAATATTCCATCGCCTCACTGTCATTACTACCATGAAATGATAATGAAGCATGAAAGAAATATAATTCCATATTCAGATGACAGCATTAGCCTTCATAAGCAAACTGAAATATTTATTAGTAAAATGTTCGGTATCTACGCCTGTAATCTAAAAAAAAGGACAAAAATGTTTTATAATAAAAAAGAGATTGAATGCAGAGGTAAAATCTGGTTGGCTGATTTTATTGCTTATTATTAAATCCAGGCAAAACAATTATTTTTTTCTTTTCATTAGTAAGGCACCCAAATTAAAACTATGCCCTCAGGCTGTGAGGTTTACAGTAGTGATTAAAAACAAGAAATTGTGATGCATGGGGTTTTTGACAATGGCATAATCAAATTCATTCATATTGTTCAATCTTTCACTGACAAATATTTTTACAGTGAAATATACCAAACAAAGAAGCACATGCAAGTACTATCAATACAGAGAAATTAGGAAGACTTGTTGTTATTGCAGTAGAGAACAGATACAATGTTTCTATAATCTTGAATACAAACATTATAGTGTAGTTAATTAGGGTAATTATTGCCTAAATTGTGCTTAATTGTTTTATACTGAAAAGGATTTCTGAAAGAAGCCTTTTGGATTTCCACGAGGCACAGAAGTGAACACTCTGCAGCCTAAGTATTTAGATGTAATTTCCTAAGTTTGATTGCATTTCCTATAAGTCAGAAAACACATCCTGAAGCAGGCTGGGACAGAGATAAACACGAGCCACATGCCTTGACCTCTGTTTCACCTTATTGAAAAAGAGGCGTAAAATAGTCATTTAGTACACTAGCATCAGAGAGCATTCACACACTCTAAGCACATTCTTTTAAAAAAAAGGTCTTTGAAGTGAATGAAAAATTAGAAATTCAAGTGACCACGATCAATTCTGAAACACTGCACAAAATTAATTACAGTTTTGCATCAGAAGCAAGAATGTAGATTTCAGACAGTCTGTGTCATTTATCTCGCGCTGTACAATATACAAGGCGATTAAAAAGCCAAATCTGTTCCCACCCCCCAAGTCTAAGGCCTATCAGAGGCTGTGAAGTACAAATGATTAACTCCAAATTATTCAAGGGATTGTACAGACGCTTCAACTTGAATGAAATTTGCGGCAAGTCACAGGAGCTACGGAGGGACAGATTTGCTGCTCTTTATCAAAATCTAGTCTGACTATCGCTGACAGAATCCAGATAAATTGCATAGTAATCTGGCAGTGGCTGTGGAAAGCTTGCTCTGCAAAATCCAAATCTCTAATTTCTATCTGTTTTTAATTGCTTGACTTAAATTTGCATTTTTATACAATTGGCTTAAAGGATTTATTCTGTTCTTTAGGCTACTGTAATAAAATTGGGTCCCATTTTGCATGGTAGCTCAGAAACCTACTTACATTAAATAAGCATGCTGTATTACAAAAATATTTACTGTAGCAGAAAAAGATTCCTTTTTATGTCATGTTCAGAATTAGGTAAAGAATACACGTGTCAAGAATCTCATTTTAAACTCCCTTATGAAAACATACCTGAGGATGAACAGGATGCAATAACAAAGAAAAGGGGGGGAAAAAGTATTCATTCAACATAGGATAAATTGGGGGAAAAAAATCCCAAACAGGTGGACCAAGAGTACATACACATTTAAATACAAGTCAGAAGCCAGTGATAACAATGTGCTGTGACCAAGCACCCAAGAGACACCATCCATGCAGTTCTCCAGCCCCTGACTGCTGGGCACCAGAGCAAGAACTTCCTTTCTTGTAATTCCCAAGCCCCCATGTAATTAAAGGAGGTGTTGGCATCAACCAATTAATATCCTTATTAAGAAAATAATATCACCCTCCCGGATTACAGAGCACCTCATCCCAACTGAAAATGTTACGGAACAACACCTGAGCAGCACCTGGCCGGCCAATATCCCTCAGCCACCCTTCAGCCAGGTGTCAGAAATCAAGTTCAAGCGTGGTGATGTCTAAAAACTGGCATTCCAGCAGGATAACCAAGGCAAACCTGCTAAGTTCTTCAAAATATTAGTCTCCTAAATCACTTCTTTATCTTCATTTAGCCATTCTACAATAGATGAAGGCTTATTTCAAACGCACATTTTAATTTTCTACTCAAGCTTTGCCAAAACACTTGCTTTATTATATATATATATAGGGCTAAAGACTTTTTTTTTTACCTTTGACTTAATTTGAATACCAATAATCAAAAAATATACACACCTCACTGTAGCTTAAAATAATTTAATAGAAACAAGATATTACATTCTTACAGATTAAATTCAAACAGCTTTAAGAACAAACCAAAAAAAAAAAATCAAAAAAGCAGTCAACCAAAACAAAAAGTCAACCTGTTTTTACCTACTAGTGCCAACAAGGATGTACAGGTTCCCTTTTCTTCCAAGTGAACGTGAACAAAAAAAGCACCAGAGAGCTCCTGTATCACTACAAAAAGCCTACATACTATTGCCCATGAACATGAGCACTGCTGGAACTTTGTTAGGTTCCAGCTTGGAGGGTAGCTGCTCCGTTACTTTTCCAGTGGATAATATGTCCAGTATCCATACTTACCAAAAAAAAATATCCACGAATGATATCAAGTCAATGAACTGGGAAGTAAAGGAGCTATTGGAGAAGACATATCAAATGTCAGCTCATATCAAATTCCAGAGGTAACTATCCCTCACATGTGTGGCCATTCTAACTCTGGCTATTGTGCATATTAATCTAGAAAGATGTATGAGGAGAGGCAGTTATTCAAACAGTGCTGTTCCACACTTCAAATCATTGATGTTCCTCTGGCATGAATAGGCAAAAGGAGTTCCAGCAGCAAGAGATCAACCCCCCTCCACTGAAGAACCACTCTGCACAGAGCTCCAGAAATCGGGGCAGGAAGCTGGAATGATGCCACTTCTGAGTCTCAGTATTCACAGCAGACCCCTAATGGAAAACCAATCAGGAAAACCCGCCTGTAATTGTTTAATCAAACACCCCCAAGCTGTATAAGAACAATCAATAGTTCTACTGGAAGATCCAGAGGAATTTAATTCTGGTGTTCTTGCTCATGTCCTCTGCCAGACTGCATAGGGAGAGCAACGTCATTTCTTACTAGAAAACCAAACCAAATGCTGGAAACCGCTGTTGAAATGGCAAATTTAGGTCAGGATGACAAAACTCTGTGTCAAACTGACATGAAATCAAAAGTCAGCGTAACACAGAACACAGTCATTTCTTGTAGATTGCAGAATAGAAAATAACTGTCCATATCCTGCTCCAATCCAGCTATGTCACACCTTCATTTTATCAGAAACCTTCACACTCATTCTCACAAATTACTGCTACTAATCTAACCTTTTCTATATATGAGATATGAGAAAAAACACATTTTAACAGGTCATAGAAGAAAAATGAAGGCTGACAGACTTTCTGTAACTCCAAATTGCTTATACCTCATGTTTGCTTCAAACACAGACCAGTGATTACTTCCTCCTTGAGCATTTCCTCTCTCATCAGAAATTCCACAATACCTGCAGCCATGCATGCTTGAATTTTTTAAAACATGTGTAGAATAATCAAAACTCAGAATGCATTTTACATACTATTCAAGCCTCCTCATGTCTTCTGACAATTCTGCTATTACTTTTTGGTACCCTTTCCCTCTATTACCATGTTTTTATAAGGTAATTTATATAAATCTTCTGTAAGATTACAGATAAAAATTCCATTTAACTGTTGAGTGCATCTTATATGAGTTCCACAATGATACATAATTTTCTAGCAACAAATTTCATATTCACCTTTAGATGTTCGAATGAAGGAAGACCTCCAAGGTTTTAGCACAAGTCTTCATAAAAAATACATTAGTATTTTTCCTTCTTTCAGAGGTTTTGAATTTTATGTTTCTCTAAGAATTAATATCTGATTTCATTTCCAGCTGAAGGTAGTTATTCTAAAGTATCCCTCCCTTTTCATATTTCTCATCTTTGATTCCTCTGAATGGCTATACTGTCAAACATCAGAAATGAAGAGATCTGTTTGGTGAAGCAGAATTCCCTAAAGCCGATTCCTGCCAACGTGAGTCAGTGTCCATTGTAGTCAATACATTTTTGTCAGCTAAACAACGTTGCTATAAACTGTGTCGGTTTTATAGGATTTAATTCCGCTGCAATGTCAAGCTAACATTTATATCTCACAGTGAGTTCATTTTAAATAAACAAATAAATACTTCCCTTCAGCCATTCTTTGGCTGCTTCTCTCCACTGAATACATTCACAAATGGCGTGTACCCAGTCTTCCAAGCACACTGCTTTAAAGGATGGTCTGATGCTGCATTAAATCTTGATGTTCAGCAAAAACTGGTCTAGGCCTAAACTTCCAAAAATACACACTTGCAGCCCACAGGGCTTCACCTCTACATTGCTTCTGCGCTTTGCCCCTCCTGACTCATCACAACAGGCAAAGCCACAAACAGGAAACAGGTTTGAGCAGCCCATACCTGGATCACCTCACACTGTACCCCCACTGAGCTCACTGGCATTATTCATATGGGAAACTAATCACATGCATAATTAAAAATATATATACATTTTTTATTTTAAAAATTGGAATTAAGTCAATCAATTAATTAAAAAAACCTTAAAGTCCGTAAGACCTTACATATTTTAAAATTAAAACGATTGTCTACTTAGAGCTGTAGAAATTTATTCACTGAACAAATACACTATAACAAAATGAAAGTGTGATTGAGGCAGAACCTTCCAGTAACAGAAGATCTAAGTTTTTATATCAGCACCCTAGAATGTTTATTTCATAATAAAAAATACAAATGTAGTAGAGTGGGCTCACAAAGAGCTTTAAGAAACCTCCTCAACAATATTTAATCTTGTCTGCCCTAATGTCTTCTATTATTGCAGTAACAGTTAATCCAGGTAGTAATTCAAGCAAAATCCTAAAATCAACTGCAGCCTTTAACTTGTTCCTTTTGGGGACTTTTTCTGGTACATTTTGTTACTGCTGAAAAACAAGTTTCTAATCATAAAGGGTTTGGTGCATTTACCAGCATTTTTTAGCAACTTTGTCCCAGATATGCCAAACCAGATATTCCAAATTTCTAACATAAGTTGACAGATAGTCAATTTAACCAAATTTGTTTGTTGCACTCAACAGCTTTTTCAAACTCATCAGTACAGTAATACTAAGGAATGTGAGCTACTTCAGACTGCAAAAACCCCTCAGATATTCCCATATTTACATTTCCACAAGTGTATAAAAAACAATATCTACATCCACTGCTATAAAAATCAAACTATTATCCTAATAAACCATAAAGGACTACATGCCACATGTAACATCCACCAAAGGAAGAGGGAGAGAAGAACAAGTGTCTGACAAAAACAGTGACATCCTGAAGGCCCGAGATGACACTTGTATATGTAACTCAGCCCTCACAATACCCTGAGAAATAAATGCTTTGTGCAACCCAACATTGCATGGCAGTCCCTGAACACAGGGAGTATATACTTCCTCTCTAAATGTGATTTATTTTTTTCCTCCCTTGAGTGATTAGCTCAAGTTCCAGCAGGCTTATTTCTCTTAGAAGCACAATCTGATGACAGTTACCCTGCCGCAGTTATGTTTATTTACAGGGAACACAGAAGTCATTACTCTTGGTTCCAAGCTCCTTTCTAACTGTTGCATAGCTCACAAGTGCTTTTTAAGCATCTCTCAGTTGCAATTGCATTTCACCCTTTGGCTTTTTTGTCCCCGTAGTTTTGTTGCTTCCTTGGATGTCACCCGCTCTCCCATAATATTCCCCATTCCCAAAGCAGCAGTGACAGCTACACCAAAAGCGTCCCTCTCAAATTCCCGAGTTCACAGTGCAGACGTGTCCATCTCCTTGGGATGGAGGTTGCTCTTACCTCAGTCATGTGGTTTAGAAAGAAACATGCAGTTCCTTACAATAAAGCATCTGTGCAGCACAGAAGCCCAGTAACATATTCTGCCAGTCAAGCAAACTGTAAGACATGGCACCTTTAACACTCTTCCTATGCCAAACTCATGGGGGAGTAACAGAAGTCTGTCTGAAAACTTCGACAATACCTTAAGGAGTCCCAAAAATTTTGCATAACCTTAATCAGTATGTAAGGATACACATAACACTGAAAGTTAGAGTCCAAATCTCCAACAAAAAACGGGTCTTGTACTGTAATTAAATGTTTGAAGAAAGCTTTTTTTTTTTTAAAGTGGTGGAGACAATAAAAAGTGCATTAAATACATGTCATGATAAAGAATAGACAGCCTCATTTAATATTTTAGCACTCTTTCGCATGAAACTGCTATTTTATTATTTATAACATAGATGTATTTTCAAGACATGTTTCATAACCCTGTGCTTTGAGTTCTACTTTATAATAATCCAACCTCTAAATCACCAGTTTAATCCCAAGAAATTACATAAATACTTTGGAATAGGAAAAACCACATGGATATGACACTGAGATTACCTGAATGAGTTTATCTTTGACAATATACCAGACACAGTAGAGGGACACTAAATTAATAAGTTAATGTAAACAAGCAAATATAAGAAAAAATTAAACCGTGGGGTGGAAAAATGAAACTAATGAAAAGCAGAGTTTCTGAGAGGAAAGAAAGCAGGAAAAAAATTCATAACCCTGCCAATAGATAGTACACAATACAGAATTTGTCTCACAAAAAAGAAAAACTTCATAGGTTTTGGGGGGTTTTGTTTTGTTGGGGAGGAAGGGGTGTTCTTTTATTTATTTTTTTTTTAGTTTAATTTCAGATCTTGCTTTCCTTAGTTCAAGAATTTCAACAATTCAAGAAGAAGTTTTAGACACTTGTTTTTCTGGGCATCCTCTCTGAATGCAGCCCTTCCAAGCTCTTGTTTTTGTGACTGAGATTTAAGAGCAGGTCACTGTTCAGCGCAAAAGGTTCAAATAAGCTGCACCAGTGACTTAAAACCCCATCTTGGTCCTGAACATTTAAGCAGTAGTAAGGGAGGAAAAGGGCTGGTGACTTCCCACAGGATAAGAAGCCAAAGCACTGCACCCTCATATAGCATTATACATAATTCTGGGCATGGTTCTTGTTTGAATACAATCCCTTCCCGTTCCATGGATATACAAATTCAAGGACTGCTCTTTAACAAATCTGAACTCTAAAATACGTAATGATCAAGCAATAACCTAAAGTATAAATCAAAAGCTTTTTTTTTAAACTATGTGAAATCATGTACTTACTGAACCTGACTTAGCCACCCACAGAAGATGTTTCACATTCTGTATTCTGAACTGCCTTCCCAGTGACCTCCAAGAGGGGAGATTTCACAGCAGCAATCCAATTCAAAAGCGATGAAAGCCAGCATAAGACAGTGAAGGCAACAAGCAGAAGTTATAGCTCTATCTCTGAGAAGACAAACACTGCTTGTCAATGGCACCTAAGTGTTCAATATCACACATGGAACCCCCAGGACCCCTGGATTGCAAACTGATTTGTGTCACTAAGTGCATGTCCACGCAGCACAGCACAGGGAGGAAGAGCTGCAAGGCCAAAAGACCCAATGTGGCTGCAGAAACTCTGCAGCTGTCAGTATAAACCTCCACCTGTACCCATTAGACCAACTGAGATGTAAAATACGCCTCAGGAATGTGAGATGGTGAGGAACCTCACACAGCTTCTGATATTCAGGGTGTCTTACTCAACAGCAGCACAGGTACCTCCACAGGGCACTGCACTGCATTGGTATAAAATAATAATAATAATGATCAGTTAATAAAGATAGATACCGCCTTTGCCACAGTTTCTACTTACTTAATTTTAGCAGTTAGCTGAAACTCAGCCTGCCTAACATTCTGCTTTCTCCTGCTGGTTTTTTTCAAGTCATCTTAATATGACAAAAAAAGTCCAAAGGAGACTGTAATTATTTAAACAGCACATAACTCCTGCCGTTTCTCTCCTCTCTTGCCCTTCCTCCTCTTCCTCCACCTCCTTTCTCCCTCTTCCTCACTCTGCTTTACAGAGAAAGCTTTTCATCGAGTCATCTTATAATGAGAAATGTGAAAATATACTAAGAGGCCCTGGGACTGTTCATATGAAACAACCTTTTTTAGCCTGTAATGGACTATTTAGAAGTGTTATGCTTTACTGATGCACTTATCACTCGGCAAGTTTCAGTTGCTTATTATACCCTGTTGAAAATACTGACTCACTGAGCTGCTTAGCAATCAAATTTAGAGCTTGGCCTACCAGGTTCTTTTTTCTCTTTTAGAAGAAATTAATCAAAAGTTCTACAGAATCCTTCCTTGTTACATTAACTTAGGAAGTAATTTGAAACTCCTTATTCTATAATTTCTATCTTCTTATAAATTAGAAGTTATATCATTCTAGAGCACATAGCGCAAAAATAACACACCACAAACGTTGTCCTAATCAGCAAGGAGGACAAATCTTCCTAGGAATTTGAGATCAAAAGCATATGTTGTACAGAGCATCTGACACCCCTAGAAATTACTTATGCAGTGCACACCTTTGTGTATCTCTGTGGTATAATACCGAGTATGGGGAAATGCTTTATAAAAATGAAAATGCAATTGTCTGACCAATAAAAGGTAGTCCTGTATGTAATCCCAGTAATAGATTTTTAAACCCTTACCACTGCTGCAATATTATGTATTCATAGTTATTATCTTGTCCACTTCCAAATCCTGAGAGGTTAGATTGTTTAAAGATTTGTTAGCTGTGAAATACTTAAAAAATCAAAGTATTAAGCTCAGAGCTAATTGAAAAATAGCATTTTATCAGATTCTCCTTTGATATTATCTTGTAATGATTGTACTTAAGGTACTCACAACACTTCAATAAATAGAGAAATTAAAAATATAACATCTTTAGGGCTTTTCAGAGAATGTGGCTGTTAACAATTTATACTGTGCTTTTTTTTAACCATTATTTTCTTATATTTCCCACAATGCTTCACATCAGAAGCAAACAGAAACTGAATGATTACCCCAAAGTGTGCTAGATGAACTGGAAAAAGTCTATTCAAACAAAGCTCATTAGTTTTGATACCTCCAGGGCTATGACAAATTAAGCGGCTGGTGAATATGCTTGCAGACAAAAGGATGATGCAAAATCTAGGGCTTGTGCTAGGCATTGTGTCAATAAATTCTACTGGAAAAGGTAAAAATTACAATTGAAGCTAAAATGGAATTCCTTTAAGGAACATGTGGAAAATAGATCATCCCTGTTCTTAAATACATTTATGAATGATTGTGCTATAAATAATAAAGGCATTGCTTATTGGCTATTTTGAATGTGCCTTCTGATGGGTCAGTCCTGACCTCTGAAAAATTTTACTCCAGAGCAAGTAAAATGCATGCAGAGAGTTTAGGCAGGCTCTGGATTGCTTTGCTATATTGAATATTGAACTAGACCACAACCACTGCAAGTTTGTACCGTATATTCCAACATCTGCTCCTGAACTGGGAGCAGCCACCATCAAGATTGCAATTTTATCTTTGGAACTCAGCAGTGAAAACACACAAGTAGCTACAAAATCAACTGGTGGATTTGACCCTGCTCCCACAGAACAGATGCCTAAACCACACACAACATCACAACCAGAGGCTCAGGTGATCAGCTCAGAAAAGACAGAAAGAACAAATTCATTCCTCTCTCATAAGGTGACCCTCCTGTGCCATCCCCAAGCCATTCTGGTGCTTTTTGTGGGGTTTATGCTGTCCGTGTCCTGAGGCCAAGAGAGGAATGTGAATGACAGCACCAAGACCAGGATCCCTCAAAGGCACCACCAGCTAAAATCTTGCTGCCTGTCAGCTCCCACTGGTGTTAGCGAGAATGAGACTGGAACTTGTCTAAATTACTATTAATTTCTGGTATTGGCTCTTTAATCACCCAAACACTTTCTGGTAGAAACCTTGTTCCTCTCACGTACTTGTTTGTTACTTCCAGCCACTGTCACTGAGCTGCTGTGCCACAAAATTGTGGACTCACATACTTAATTTTGCTGACCAGGTGACATACCTGCTCTTTCACAGCCACACAGTACTTGATCTAGATATTCAAAGTTTTACACACTCAAAATAATCAGGATCTAACCTACGACAGAAACCTTATTTTGATGTGTTGCAGTCAGCAAGTCATTAGCTCAGACTAGTCGGTACCTTAAGACTGCTACAAAATATGAGCTTAAGGCTGGATTCCCTTGATGCCACCAGGAATTTAAAGTCAGTTCACACCCTGACTAAACCAGGTTGCCACTGAAAGCAGATTATTGCTTTTGAAATTCACCTTCCCTTCTGATAAAGCCTAATTTTGCAAGCTTTCAGAGAACATCGCAGAAGTCCCTTTCATATCCGTTGGATAATCAAGAAGTATATTTCACCAAAAAGGCCAATTTTCACCTCCATAAACTCAATGAGACCTGTTACCCTTCGGAAAGGAAAATAATTCCTCTACGCTTCTGTTGTCTATTTTATATACACCACAAATTTTGAAAAGGTCTTTGAAAAATCTTTTTAAAAGGCATTACCAAATTTTTAAATAAAAATTGACTGAAAGTAACACTGATTTAAATTCTAACCAGAAATATTTCTGAAGACTAGCAATACATACATCTGTATTTCCTCTGTACTCACAGATCTTGCAAAAGTGTATCAATATTTCCACATTTAAGGTTGAATTTGTTACTTAAAGTCAGTTTAAAAGGTGGGATATTTCTTTAGGTAGCACAGTTTCCAAAGGAAAGAATAAATCAATTAAAAGGTATTATACACAATTTGTTCTGCCACAAACTAAAGAGGAACTTACAGTTGTTGGTTTTCGTGTGTATGAACAAGTTTCAGGTGCCAAAAAAAACTATTACCCAGGGATGTAGATTGCAGGGAAGGGGGAAAATCCATGCCTGTTTCTCAATAAATGAGGAGCCAGCTCTGTATATCTTAATTATTGGTTTCAAAGTTATGTTTTTAAAACATAATTTGGTACTAGTGGCAACAGAAAAGAATGAAATGACATGCAGGGAGCCTGTTGATTTTGTGGCTTTCCGTAAAGAGGATACATCTCTTGAAATAACAGAGCCATAAGATGTGTGGTCTAATAGTCAGGCTGGCAGGAAGGACAGTGCTGGCCTTCCAGACAGAAGCTGGATACAAGAGAATTGCCCACATGTTGACTCAAAAATTGACTCAAAAAGTCTTAGGAAGCAATAGTGTGTCTGACAAATTCAGCAGCAGCCTCCAGAACCGAGAGTCTCCATTCCTGTTTTCCGTTTGCTAAGGGGAGAACCTCGTGACCAGGATTCCACTTGCAAATAAACTCATGTTATTCTTTTCTGAGCATCATTCTCATTTCCCTTATTTGTGTGCAAGGTAATGAAGTACCTGTCTTCTGGATTCTGCAAGAGGGTCATTCATTTTATGGGCAAGAAAAAGAATCCTTGTTAGTAAAACACCAGTTAAAGGGAGCACAAAGCTCTCGGTCACAGAACAAGAGGGTGCTCCTTGCCCAACTGTTCTCTGCTTGTGCAGCCTTAGCTGAGGCTACAACAGCTGACTGGCAACAGCATTTTAATCCAAATCCCTGATTTGGGAAAGAATCAAGCAAGGAATGATTTCTAGGGCCAGCACAATTGCTGTGCAGTTCTGAAACATTCCTGGATTGTGTTCTCTCACAACACTACTATCCTGCCACAAGTCGTCACCCGCTCTTGGCTTGTGCCACTAGGAGCTTTCCCTTACAAGGTCCAGAATATCTGTCCTGTAGGTCTTTGCAAAATAGAGAATTTTAAGAGGCAGCTTAATTAATAAAAATTTGACCACCAATATATGAAGTGATATAAATTACTACCAAAAAAAAACAAACAAAAGAACAACCAAAGGAAAAAAAAAACAAAACAAAATTACCACAAAGTACTCTGCAATTACTGTAGTCAGAATCATTTGCTAATTACCTGTGTCAGGAACAAAATAATATCTACGTGTACCTATGGCGGAGGAAGAGAAAAAGAGAAACTACATGATTTTTAGTTCAACTTTAGAATTAGAAAACTTCGGATATAAAAATTAAATGGGCTGAATACAAGTTGCTTGATTTTCATCTATGCCAAACACAACTTTGGTTCTTGTTGAACTCCACGTCAGAATTAAATCCTCTGAAGAGTATCAAACTGAACAAAACCCTTCTACTTGAAGCAGAAATAACTAAATTCTAGTCCTCTAAAGCTTCAAGCACACAAACAAATACTGTGGGGCTGGAGAGATATCTCCAAACAACTACATTGTAAAAAAACAGACTACTGAGGTCTGGATTTCTGATTTCCTGTGCTAACACACACATACTCTCAGTATGAATATAAAAGAACATGTTTTGTTCCCTACTAGTTTTGCAAAGAATCTAGAATGTCAAAGTCAGGCTGGGTTCCATTTATTGTGCATGATGTTACCAATATTAGAGGTTTTCCAGTCCAACTTCAGCCTCCACCCTACCCACAGTGTCAAAATCTGCAAACTATGCCCTGACATGTCTGCAGTCTTGGAAGTGCCGATAAACTTGCACAATCCTGTCATCAGAGCTGCAGTCATCACCCTGTACACTTCACCTGCCTGTGGGGTTGGGTTTTTTTTTTTTTACAGGAAAAAAAGTGGAGCAAAAGGAATTAAACATTTTTGGTTTGAAACACGTACCACTATCCTGAACAGAGGAAAAATTCTGCTTCATTCACTTATAAAAGTAAAAACATTGTTTACCATTTTCTCTACCCACATTTTTAGGATTTTTTTCATTCAAAAAAATAACTTCAATAGTTCTAGCACATACTTATGCTCTCAAGGGCTGGCCTATTCAAATCCATATTCAATTAAGTATATTAAGATAATTCTCACAGTCCAAAAAAATCAACCTGGAGGTATCTCTTGCACACCTTGTCTTGGCTGACTACTAGCCCCAGTAGATAAATTACACTTCCTCCTCCATAAACAATGTAAATAAACTCAGTTGTTAACCTTGACAGCTTCCAGATCACAAAACTCAGGAAGTTCAATGACTGTAGATCTTGATTCTGCAGTGTCTCACCCAGGAAACTGCATTGCAATGGTTCCTCTCTATTTTGAAAGCATAAAAAGAGCTGACTTACTGAGATTTAAACCTATTATTTTACTTTTAGTTCAAATATAAAGAACAGAGTTATGTCAAGGAACTATTAAGAAAGATATCTGAGGACTTTGGAATTCTAAGACATCACCTGTCTCTCCAAATTACTCCACATTCTACTGAGTTGAGCTACCATTTTTGCATCTATTGTGCAATTCCTTTCTTGTCCTATTTCATTCTTCAAAACTCTATTGTCAGCCACTTCATTATCTTCATTATAATCACTGTCAAGAGTGAAAAGCATGAAAGGCTTCCACTAACATCTTCCTAAACCAAGCCCTTTTGTGCTCTGTAAGTTGTAGTGATCCCACACACCGCATCTAGGTTCAAGCAGTGAAATATCAAGAACATAATTCTTGCAAATTCCTGAGTACCATAAAGTCTTACTGTGCAAATCATCCAGACTGTTATGATGTTACTTCTGTCTTTTGATATGGCAATCAACAAACGTTTATATCCACATGTATAAAAGACATGAATAAAAGATGAAAGACAAATACAGCTACACAGATATAAGAGTAGATCTGATACATATAAGCATTTAGGGTATAAAGTATATTTTTTCTATATTGTTCTGCCTCGCCCATGCAATCAAAGACAAAATCCAGTTGAAGGAGTGACTTCATCAATTTTCCCAAAGACATATTTATCATCAGAACTAAATTAAAGTAGGTCCCTTTTTTAATCTCAAGGTGATTTATGGCGATATTTCATGTTCCTAATCAAAAAGCACTCTCGAACTTTTGGGGAGACGAGACCTTTTCACTGGAAAGGTAACGATGCTGCCACAAGCAAAGTTGTACAAGGACATTAGACTCAGAACAAGGTTCTCCTGTGCCTCCAGCCCTGCCCTCCCCCTGCAGCTCAGCCTTGTGAGGCTGCGAAGAGGCTGTAGAGCAAGACATCCACACACACAGAAATAGCTCTGCAACCCTGCACAAAATAAAGGGTGAAGAGCAAACCAGGGGCTGGAGAGCGAGAGACAACAACAGAACAAGAGCCCTGTCAGGAAGTTCATAACTTGACTGCAGAGAACAAGCTGACTCTTCAGCAGTGTTATATGTGCCCCTTTATTTTCAGTCTGCCCTGGGAGTTCCTCAACAGTCCACGTTATTCACTTCAAAAACGCACACTGAAAGTAACAGATAGACCACAGCCTACTGGAAAGGCATCTCAGTGTTTCCTGAACTAGGAACAAAACCCAACGGCACCACATCATCCAACAATTCTTAAAGAAAGTTAAATATATAAATCATTTTTAAGCTGTTTGTGTAGCTGTGAAATAAAGATGCTTTTTTTTCAGAAGAATGTTATATGTAAAAACTCCAAAAAAAAATGTAATTTAAGTGATGTTATTCCTAATGAAGAATGAATTTTACATGCCACATACTAACAGCAAAAGGAAAAAAAAAAGTGAGGTTTATTCCTACAGCTACCAAGGCTTTTCCTGAATAAACCAGTAAAATGTATGAATCTCAGCAGGAAAAAAAAAAAGCAAACCCCACATATTTGAGTACAGAAGGAAGCGGCGCTTTTTGGTTGGGGAAAAAAAAAAAATCAAAAAAAACCCCAGAATTATGAGATATCCATTTGTTACACTCTCATGCCAGACAAATCTGTCTTCAGACAGTACTTGCACAATCTAAGTTGCTGAACAAAGATAAAATGGCATGAAAACTCCTCCTACAGGCATCACAACCGAAGTTCACCTTCACATTGATGACATTTTTTGTTTTCTTTTTTCAAAACCATATAAAGATAATGTCATCTATTCTGATACTGCCAATTCAAAACAGGACTTGCTGGAGAATTGCAGAGTAGAAACCTGCCAGATAACACTGATACTGGTGATTTTTCTCATAGAAATTCTTCACATGAACAAAGATTATTTTTCTTAAATGGAGACTAGGTATAAATACTGGAAGAGTTCTGAGAGGAAAAGAAAAGACAAAACTCTTACATTTCTCTCATAAAAAGAACCATTTTGTTAAGATCTTCATTTTCACTCGTTGCCCTTCATGAAAAATGAGCAGAAATCCTAAGAAGTCCAGTGGATGTTGGCCTCTGATAGCCATAAATGTCAGGTGAAAGCTGTGACTCCCAGGCTGAAAAAAATATCTAAAATTATTCTACTTTTGACTATTCGCAATCAAAATGTTGATATTAAACAGCAATATTCTCTACGTATATAGTTTTAGACACTGTGTGTTGCTTTACTGATATGTAGGATGACTATCTCCAAACTTCCATGATATCCTTCATTTCCCTCTTCACCTTGCCCTGCCCCCTACAGCACCTTGCCCTGGTTTATCCATGATTCCTACACCTTTAGGAAACCTGGTTACACACCAGGGTAGGGACATACAACCCTGTTCAGAGAAGCTACTGGTCATCTCACATGGTCTTCACAAGTAATAAGAGAGAGAAGACCAAAAAACTTCAAATTAAACAGCAGCTTTAAGAGAAAGAGATACCCGGGTCCAAATCCATCTGGTCAGATCTCTCCAGTCTGACAATAAGAATAATAAAACTTTTTCAAGCTCCTTAAGCAAGGATGTTTTTTGTCTGTCTAATATAACGGGTCCTGGTCATGAGAAGAGGCCTCAGGCACAGTAAAAACAATCACACAAACAGACCTTTAAACAACACAAGGATAGAAACTGGCACTCTTGATAAAAAAGTTTATATTACAATCAGCAGCTTTAAAACACAACTGCCATTCCCAAAATCAAGCAGTGTCCAGGTAAGCTGCAAACCAGCAGTGAAAAGCATGAAACATTCTGTTTAAACAAGAACAAGGTGAATATTACAACTAAAGTTAACTCTTGCTTCACTCAGACTGCAACTGCTGGCAGAACCTTAGAAGCTGGGGCCATACATGTCACTTTAAAACCTATATATGAAATAGCAAATTCATGTCAAAGTCCCCTTGTAACAGAAATAAACTTTTTGATATAATCATTTCCCACCTTACTTAGCCCAATGAACAAAATCTATTTAAAATGTCAGGCTCATAAATCCTCCTGGTAAGACAGGATCAAGTTTGCGTGTGAACTAAGATGCAGCAGCAGAATTTGTCCTTTTGTGACTGTATTCTTCATGTTTCCCTAACTAAAAATCCTTAGAGCATCTAAACTTTCATTTCTGACAGAACCGTTCTCTTCCTTCCCAACTCTCATCTGAACAGTGCAGCTGGACTTGGCACCAGCTCTGCTTACCTTTATTCAGTTTTGCATCACCTGTATCAATATTAAAGGTGTGTAAAGGCCTCATTGTTGCAGCCTGTGTTTGTTTTAGGGCCCTTATTACTGGAAGAAGGAAAGATACTACACGTGGTCTGCACATTTAACAAAGAATAAATAAAGACACCAAAAAAATTATCACACACACAGAAAAGCATTTTCTTACTTTAAAATAAAGATTCAAATTTCAAAAAGCTTATTTTACTCAGGAAAGCATGAATATTAGTTTTAATTTCTTTTTGTTTTCTATAGACATGCATCTCTTTCCTAATTTAATCTCCCACACTTCGATCCATCAAGGACAGATGAAAATCTCCTTCTGAGATGAAACATATTGTTGCTTATTTCTACTTAATGGTTTCACCTGGAGCAAAATGATCTTCCAGGACTCAAATGTGACATTTACCTGAGGAAAGCATGCTTTCCTAGGGCACTGGGTAACTTTTTGCCTCAAGAACATTTCAGTGAAACCCACAGTAAAAACTGTATAAGGAGAGAGTAAAAAGGAGGAGCCAAGGCACGCACAGACAGTGGCACAGGGTTATGATCTGACTTAGGGGACTGTGTAAAGAAAAGAAACTAGAAAGGAAAAATTGCACTGGCACCAGTCAGTGACATTTATCATTGCATGTTTCATTCAGTGACTCAGGTATTTTTTCCACTGGTCTCTTTAGGAAATAGGGTAACTGATGTTATTATTTCCAGTCCTTTTTGCTACAATTTCTTTAAAGAAAGCTGGTTTTCAGAGACTTGTTTAAACTTCCTCTATCACTGCAAAGATTATGACCACAGATAATCTACTGAGACACGCTGGAAGAAATTTTAAACAACCTTTTGGCTCCTAAGAGCCCTTTGCCCACCTCAAAGACACATTATAATTTGCAATAAGTGTCTTTTTTACTTCAGTTGACTGCTTATACTTGTACCTATGTAAAACACTACCTCTGTTTAGTATTACACTGCTATGGTAACCTTAAGAAAGGGCATTACAAAAGAGTATCACATCTGTAGTAACAAAGTCTTACAGCTCATTTTATGGCATGTCTAGACCTAAGAATTTCTTTAGGACCCTTTCTTAAAAGAAAAAGGGAAACAGATGTAACCATACGATTACATTATTAACTGCTATTGAAGCTTCTGTATGGTACATCCCAAAGATATTAATAGATTTTGAAGATTGACAAATTGCTATTTTAATTCCAACTGTTGATGCATGTGCAACTGACTTCTGTTTTGACCTATATTTTTTTACTTATATTAGCCTGTTGGTCTACACTATAATCAGTGCTGCTACGCAGATTCTGGCTCAAATTATATATATTTGTCTAGAAGAGCACAAAGTTTCTAGCACTGGTACATTTGGAAGCATACCTTAATAAAAACATCAAGTGCATACATTTTAAAAAGAATGTTGAGTGGAAATGCTGACACAAACATGGTTTTTATCAAATTAATATCATCATCTTCAAAGCAGGACAACAGTTTCTATGTGAATGTTTTTTCCAAGGATAGGAGTCCTAACATTATAAATTCTAGTCTAGAGGGGAAATAAGGCAAATTCATATGCCATTAGAGCAATCTAAAGCTTTTTGTACTCTACAAAAACCTCACAATTGTTGTGACCCACCCCAGAAAGGGGAGAGTAACCCAGGTTCTTGTTAATAAATCCCTTGGGGTGGATTAGGGTGAAAGGACACTGAATAATCTGTACATATGCAGGGTTTAATTTAGAACAACTTCACTTCTAAGGTAAACAGGTATGTTGCCGTTTTAGGTGTTATTATTCTATAGTAATATTAAAGACGGACCTATTAGAGCATCTCAATATGAGAGCACCTGTAGCAACATGACATTGTTAAAACACAGCACCTATAGCCATAAAGCGATATTAAAACATCTACAGCAATGTGGTATAAAGGTAACATTTAGGAAAATGCGTAAGGGAGAGAAAGGAAAGACGAGATAAGAGTAAGGGAAAGAATAAAGGGGGAAAAAAAAGTATATAGTTACCACCCACTGGGTCCAGCGATGGTCTTGATCCGTGGGGGGTTGGCGGGGGGAAGCCCGCACACTCGAAGAAGTTATGAGTTATTATACGCTTCCAGCTCAGGTGGGAACGCCTTGTACCTGCCCGGGGCGGGGAGTTTTACAGTGGAGTGTCCCGGGCCGTGCCACGAGCCTCCGACAGCTCGGCAGGCAGCTGCGGCTGCCCGTTGTGCATCACTCACGGTCCATCCTGGTCCCACACTGGAGATGCGTAGCCCAGGCTGGATGGCAGAGTTCGTGTAAGGGGAGGACATCGGCATGATAAAAGGGATTTTCCCTTTCAGGACTTGCCTCTTAGTCTCTGCCGTTCTTCAGGCAGGCATCTGCACCCACTTATCTGATCCTTTAGCAGTACTGGGGGGGAGGGGAGCGGTTGCTGGGCAAGGAGCTGCTTCTTTTCAGGTTGAAAAAGTCTTTTGGTGATTCTAGAACGTGTAAATCGTTAACTGTTTCAGTCTCTGACACCAATTTATATTAAACATGCACACAGGGTCATAATCCATCTTTCCTATAAATTGTCGATACTTGAAGCTTCCTACTTCTGGAATACCAGACTTCTGGGTAATTGCACTGGGTATTATCAAGGATTTGACACTTTCAGAGATCACCAAGGGAATTTTAGTTCAAGTTCTGTTTAGGTTCTTTGGTGGGGGTATTTTTAATGCCTATGCTGCCAGGAATTAAATTCAGAAAAGACATAATCCTGTTTCCATTCTGTTAATATTGCCCACATTGTGTTAATATAAAATTATTCTGACTGGATTTTTTGCCTTCCACTGAGTCCAAGCTATGTATTTAAATACTTCACAATGGAACTTCTGTCACAAGTTACACAAGTTGCACATCTTTCTCTCTAAGCTCTCTTTTAACATCTCAGCAACACTCTGTACAGGAGTAGTAGGCTCAAGCAGCTTTAAGCTGAGAAACACAACCAAGGAAGCAAATTGTCACAGTCGGTGACAATGACAGTACAACAATGTTTTTCTGCATCATGTATCATGCACAAAGAGTTTTCAAAATGTGTCTACTACTACTACAAGTTCACCTCCTTTCTCCTCAGCAATACAGTGGGAAATGCTACATTTAAAACTTTAGAAGACTTTCCTCTACTTAAAAAAAAAAAAAAAATCCAGAAGTAGTAACATGGCATATCGAGCAGTATTTGCACATTCAGAACCCAAGGGAGAAGTCCTTGCCTTGGTGCTGTACTTGAAATCTATTGGCATGCCCAGGACCCAACTGTGGTGATCCTATTTAATTTTGTAGAGAAAGGGAAGGAATAGTAATAGTAGTAGTAATAATAATTAAGATTCAAGCAATCCAATGAAGGATGCTACATTTAATGAAATTTCCCTTCATCCAAATTAAAGTTCCTGCATTAACTCCTTGCACAAAAGAAGTTATCTGCTTCAGGTCAGCATACACTTATTTATACAATCTATTAATGTATACTTTTAAACCTGAAACCATTTTCAGTGCAAATATTATAGAAAATACAATTCTTCAGTTCAATGATTTTGATGTTTATTCTCTTGCTTAAATAGCGATGACTTTCAGTCCACTCTTTTATATATATATATATTATAAATACCGAAGAATAAATGTAGTACAGTCATCCAAAATTGTACCTAATGGCAAATGTAACAAAGTTCAGGTATGTTTGGTTTAGTTCTCCCATAAAAAAAAAGTTCAGAAATATATATTCCAAGATCTATGCAAAAAAAATTTAATCAGATTTCTATTAATGAGTCATAGAAATTAAACATTTTTATTTATTTATGCAGGAATGTTAAAAACAGGTTGGGGTTTGTTCGTAATTTTTAAATCTTTTGGCATTATCCCCTTACCAGGGGACAGCTTACTGGTCTCAAAGGAGTCTTTACTCCTATAAATGGCAACTAGAACTAAAATGGTATCTTTGTAGACTTGTATGTAAGCATCCACTCTAGAAAATTTACTCTTTGACTGTTTCAGCTATAATTCCTAATATAAACTGCCCATATTCACTCAGACTACTTAAACTAGTGAAAAATAGAAAATTACACTCTTTCACCCAAAAGTGTCAGAAAATTCAAAATTTACCAATAATTTTGCATACAGGTCTCTAACATCTAACCATAATCTTTTAATGAACATATAACACAGGTGTCTTTCTTCCACAACAATTCAAATTACTTCTAATAATATATTCTTTTCAATCAAATAAAGGATGGCATATTTAAAATATAAGGCAGATTTTTCTGATATTTCCATTCAGCTTTAGTTCTTCTAAATTCTGTAAAAAACGTAACCTGTGTCAAATAAGAATGAACTCATACTCATCTCTGATCTAAATCAGTATATATCATTGTCTGTTAGTAATAAAATTCAGTTCTTACATATAAGATGTATAAAAGAACCTCTCTTTAGCATCAACTGCTGTGACTTTAGCTGCAAGTTTCAAATCTTCTTCGTGTCACCAGAAGAAAAAGAATGCACAAATCTCAGAGCTAGAGCTCCAGTTCAAAGTGTTCAAGTATGCAAGTCTTCCCAAAGGTATATTCAGGTGCTTTACTGAATCCCAGCCTATAAGTTTATTTGCAAGAGGTAGATCAAGAAAGTTTGGGCAATTTTACTGGAATTCCTATATGGCATGCATTTTTAGACCCATGTGCCTAAAATTAGTCTCTAAATCCATAATTAGACATCAAAACAGAGCTGTAAAGTCCTCAATTGTTTAGGATACATTCAAACTGTTCATTACAATCTCAGAGGAACTTAAGTTTTAGTTAAGCTTGCATTTAAATTATCGAAGTGTCAAGCTGGGGCCCTTGCTGGCTGCCCTCTAGGTTTTTAAACCCATTATGCCAAGAAAGCTTAAGGCAGCACACCCCAGCGATTCCGTATGAATGGGCCAGTGCAAGGTGGATCTCACAGAGCACTCCGCTCAGAGTTTACCACCTTCTGAATTTCACGTTACATCCATTTGTGCCTGGGCGATGTAATTTTTTTCTAATCTCACCAATACTCATCTCTTCACAACTTGCCAGATGAAGAAAAGCACAGAGCACTCAAGCAACAAAAAGCCCCGCAAGTTCTCTGAAGAGTTTTATCTGAAGTGTTAACAGCAGCTAAAATTTAGCAGTAATGCAACTACCTATGGCTATCCAAACAACAAAGCACTCCCTGATTGCAGTGGATGGTCGGTAGTAGCAAAAAGGGAGTTTTCACTAATCATTAAAAAGACATGTAATGGGATGCTAAAATTACCCTCCTCCTCCTCTACTACTGGCCATGTAAACAGGGCTCTTTTTAATTCAGTAGGTACTCTATTAACAGAGCAATTAGCTGAAGCTGCCAGAGCAGCAGGTGTGGCAAACAACCAAGTACTTTGTAATCCTACACGGATGGCATTAATCATTAGCAGTAACCACCGTGTTTTGCCATACAGCTCTGACTTCTCTGATCTAGAGACTAGATCTAAAAATACGACTTCAGATATGAAGGATAGAATTAATCTAATTTAGGTTTTAGTTATTTTAGCACACGAGATCCAAGTCTCAGTTAATTAGACCTCCATACTGTCAGTGGAGAGCAGTGGGTGTCAGGGAAAGTCACCTCTTCAGACATTTGCTATAGGAAAGGCTCCTGTCTTTCCTCCCGTAATTGTTACCTGGAAGTAAAGACTCAGTACGAAAGGAAATAATCTAAGTATCTATATTCTATTCTGGTTTTGAGTTCTAAACCAAGCTACATTATAATATTAAAATATTATACTTTTATTTATGCTGTTTTATTAACGCTCACCCAAATACGTTCTGAACTCAACCCTAGTGTGATAAATTCTCATCACTTCATGTTGACACCATTATATGGTCTGCTATACCTACAGAATGGGATAACTCATAGCCCTTCCAGATACCACTCGGGCATTATTTACTTTATTTTTTCATAGTTCAGGTGGAATATCTGCATAGTTTGCATTATATGCTGTGTATTTTACCCAAAGACACATTGTGCACAGTCATTAAGTGAAATGCCACAAATGCTAATATCTAGACTACAATATATAGGGAGAAGAAAACATGCTAAACTAAAGGAAAAAATATTCCAGGCTGTGAAGTGTAACAAAAAAGGCCCATGATGACAGTTTCATCTGAAAATAGCAGACTGAGACATATTAAAATTGGTTTATTGTCTCCCTAATGAGGCAATGTATGTAAAGCCCCAAATACTCTATAATCAAAGTTACCAGCTAGTGTAAGCTTTGAAGAACGAGAAGCAAATCTATAGCTGATAATTAACAACTTCCTTCATTGTTAACTACACAGGAAAGAGGAGGGTGTTTTTACTGCTGTTCTACTCGGCTTCAGTGCTCAATGCTGCCGCTCTCACGTGGGCTGAACCCAAGCTCAGAACATAGGAACTGCTCTATTTTTTCCCCAAAACTCTTGTGATCCGCAGCCAGGAAGGGCTTCTTTTTGTGCACTAAAATGCTGAAGTCATTTCTTTAGATCGACTGAATTAGAATCATCTATATAACTATAACAGATCATAAGCTTTCAAGGTTATCTGTAGTGTCATGGAGACGTGAAGGTTTTTTCTTGTCGGTGTCTGTTTTCCCAGGCTAAGTATAACTCCTGACACTGAAAACATACGCTTAAATATCAACCTATATATATATATAACATACCCTAAATATCAACAACAACGAAACCCAAACAAACAAAAGAACTCCAACATCACTGGTACCTTTCCATTGTAACCTACCAATCTAACCTATTCCATAACAAGAGAGTGAATCTCAGCTAAACATCTTCACTACCTCTTTCCAGTTCTTCCAAATTCCAAGCAGAGGTTTAGAGCCGTATTTTTCTGACCACACAGGAAGAAATAAAAGTAAAGATGGCTTTTTTTCAACAAAGCCTGCTGCCTGTACAAGCTACAATACTCAGAAAGCAGCATTATATAGTAAGATGGCCCAGGGAACAGAAATCATTTGCAGAGATACTTTATCTGAACGCCCTGCTTCCCACTGAAAGAAAACAGCACAACCACTTGTACTCCAATCTCCTCCCAAACCATCCCATCATTCAAATCACCTGCAAAGGTGTGAGTTTCATAAACATTCTCTTTGAATGTTTTCACAGCCTCCAATTAACACATGAACCTACAAATTTAACCAAAACATGGGAAACAGGATGTGAGCCACTGCTTAAATTAACTTCAGTGATTTTTTTTTTCTCACCTAAAATCCAAGTATTTTTTTCATAAATCCACAATTATCTCTGCCTGTATATTCCTAGCTACGTGTATTCAATACTGTGAGGGGTTTTATGCTTTGCCTTAAAACACCTCATGTTTAAAGTATATTTTCAAAAGTAGCTACATGCAAATCAAAATACTACTTACTCATTTGCCCAGGGCAATAATTACTTTTTATAAACTTGTCAAATACCCTTTGTTTCTTAATCAATCTTCAGGGCCTGTGGCAGACAAGCAGGTTTTGTGACTCCAGAAAGTAAAGTTCCACAACAAATTTGCAATTTTCATATTAAAAAATATCAATTGAGTATTTCAAGGTTCCAATAAAATTTCAAAGACACTAAGAGATAATGTAGAAAACTTATATCCGTATCCACCAAATCCAAACTTGAAAAATAATTGTGTAAACCACAAAATTTTTGAATATCTACAGATGATATTTCATCTATTACTGATGAGAAATAATAAATTAAGTTCCAATAAAAAAGCTTATCCTTGAGAATTATCTGTGTTCAATGAAGAAATAATGGCATTCCTATGCTTCTGGCACTATATCCTTTACAATTTTGAGCTTTAGAAAGCACAAACCTGAAAAAAAGTAAGCCATATTCAAAAAGAACCTACACATCTCAGTTAATATACACACACACATTCAGTACACTCATATGGTAGCTTCTGATAAGATTTTACTCAAGTCACAAGGTAGGCATTACTTAAGAGACAAAAAGATGGCTTGACTCTGGCCACCATATAATATTAAAAATAAATATTGCCTCCCATACTGTAAAACTGTGTAAGAACAGTGGCTGTTAATCCAGAGTTATGACCAAATGACACCACACTTAAAAGCTCTGTCATCACAGATCCTTGGATATTTGCATATTCTGGACACCATCTAAATGGAAATATTACCTTGTAGATCTTCTTATCTGCACTTCTACAAACACAGCTCTCTCATATTCATAATCCTGACTCATATCCATCACCATTTGGGAGCAAGTGTGTGCCTTTCCAGGGTTTCATAATTCCATCTGTCCTGCCTGAGATTTCCTGGAGTACAGATAAATTCCACTGAATAACACTGCAATATGTGGAATGTATACATTTAGAGCAGCATATGGAAAAGCAATATTTAAAAGTACATCTCATATATTAAAAATATACATGTGACTTAGAAACCGAAAAAAAATAAACTAAGAAGGAGGAAAACATCATCATTAGACTACAAAAAAATCTACGGCAAAAGTTTAGGATTCAGATATAGACTCAGTTGAGTAGAATGTTCTGCGACAATTTATTCCTTGAAGAGTATGTCCAAAGTACAAGAGGGCATCTGTACACAAAATTACATATGGGATCCATTCAGAAAACAAACGAAACACCCCATCCCTCCAGCTGGTCACTGGTTCTTTTCCACACAAGGTTTAAAGCACTGGCTGGCAGCACAGGGTGCCCAGTGTGGTGTCAGGCAGCTGATGAACAATCAGCCATTGGGCAGAACCTTTTCTTCACAGTTTCCTGTGTTCTCCTACTGCCTGCACTGCACAGACCTAACACTTGGATTCTTGGTGTGGACAAACAGCTCCACAGCACAGCCGGTTTTTGGTTATTCTGTGATGTTTCCAGAGCTGCCCTTAGGACCATCAGTTCAAATCATCCTTGGTTAATATTTGTCCTCTGTAAATGAACTTGGTTTTGCACACCCATCCTATCTATAGGATCACAGAGTCATTAAGGTTGGAAAAGACTTCAAAGATCAATCCCCACCTTGTCCCTCAGCCCAGAGCACTGAGTGCCATGGCCAGGCCTTCCTTGGACACCTCCAGGGGTGGGGACTCCAAACCTCCCTGGGCAGCCCCTGCCAAGGCCTCACCACCCTTTCCATGAGGAAATTCCTGCTGATGTCCAGCCTGAGCCTCCCCGGCACAGCCTGAGGCCATTCCCTCTGCTCCTGTCCCTTATTCCCTGGGAGCAGAGCCCGCCCCCCCCCGGCTCCCCCCTCCTGTCAGGGAGTTGCAGAGCCACAAGGTCCCCCCCGAGCCTCTTTTTCTCCAGGCTGAGCCCTCCCAGCTCCCTCAGCTGCTCCTCACAGGACTGACTCTCCAGACCCTTCCCCAGATCCGTTGCATTTCCCTCGAGATGCTCCAGCCCCTCAATGTCTTTCTTGCCCAGAACTGGACACAGGACTCGAGGCACCTCTCAACAGTGCCAAGTATTTTTTGACAGAAAATATAAATAAACCCTTTACATTGTTCACAGTTTGTTAAGTGTCTTTTCTAAAATCTTTTTTATCAACATACAATTTTCCAGTTACCACATGAACAACGTATCTGATTGTAGAGTCTGTGGAAATACTGAAGAGGACTCTTTCCCAACCTGTTTTAAATAAAGTACAATTCGTTTGGGGATTTAAAAAAAAAAAAAAATCTATTTCTGGTTTTAACAAACCAAACACTTCTCAGTCATATTTTTGGCCTGGATTTTCTAAGCAGTACGATGAGAAAGCCTGATCAATAAACATGCTCTGACAAGAACCTGTAAAACTTTTTCTAAATTCATACCCTGTTGTCATCTCTCAAAGAACATAGTAATTCATAGACAGCAGGGAAAAGAAATGCTCAGGAAAAAAAAAAATGAAGCTAAAACCCACAAAAACACCTCCACCCCCATTTTTATATTAGAAATCAATCGCTAGGGACTATTGCAATGAACTTACAGTATCTGAAATACAGCAACATCAGATCCCAGGTAAGTGACCTAAGTTCCATTTTGTCTACCCTGTTTCAATGTCACAAAAAATTAAAACTTCATACAGACTGCATGTGTCATTTACTCAACTTCATACTATTTTTAAGTAGCAAATTTCTTTCTGCTGTTGTGTTTTTGCAGTGATCCAATCAGAGTTAACATTCCAGGTAGCACTGTCTCCAAAGCTATATAAACCTTCACTAGCACAAAGAAATTGCAAAGCAGGAAAAAGTTTAAATTATTGCAGAAATAAACCTAGAATATAAATGGTGCTATAAAACCCTACTTGTTTCAGCACTTTTTTTTGTACTGCACTGTCACTATCATGTGGCAATCACAAGAAATCTATTCTTCAAGAACCAGCTTTTAGCCACTGCTCAAGAGCTAAAAATGCCTTTTTTCCAGATGGCCTAATGATAATGGCTTTTCACAGATCAGCTGCAAAAGTTGGTTGTTTTGTTCTCACTTCAGTGAAGTAAAATTCCAGAAATGCCACAGCCAAGTTAATCTCAAAGAAAACAGATATAATGAATACAGAATCAGGGGACTTGTCTAAACTGCGACTTCAGTAGAAATGCTTTATTCACTTCTGCAGCTACTAAACCTCATGCTGTGAGGTCTTGTAGAGCTACAGCCTCAGCCAAAGTCAGGAGCTCTTAGGACTAGGACCAAGTCTAGACACACACACACAAAACCCCCCATTGGCAGATGCATTTTATTTAACTGACCATAAAGTCAGCGTCTTCCCTGAATCCGAGTTCTGCCTTGCAAAGAAGGACAGAGGAAGAGGAGCATCCTGGGTTTAATTACAGCTCAGTAATTCTGACACCAGTCTCTGACTTGCCCAGTTTCAGCAGCAAAGGTATTTGCCTACAAAACATCAGTCGCAGACAGCAGCTATGTGAGTTAAAGCCAGGAAAGGCCTGAGCTCTGTGGTGCTCTGAAGTCATTTTGCCCTCTCTCAGCAGCGATTCCCAATCTGCATCTTTAGACCCGACAGCATTCTGGTAACCATTCCTCAAAATAGCATAATAGAGCTAAAAAGGGCACTGGAGACAAGAAACCAGGATAATCAGAAATATAAAAGCATAGGTCACAAATCACCAGCTTCCAGAAACAGGGAGCACAAATCTGGGGAAATATACCCATACTTTTGCTCTGCTACTTCCACTCCTTCCCTGTAAATCCTTCACTGGCCAATGCCACAAAAAGGACAGTGTCCTAGAAGGCTTTTGGTCTGCTGTGGAACAGTTGCTCTTATGATCGTAAATCCAGAGGCATGAGGGAGCACGGGAGAACTGATTCCCACTTCAGGAGACTTCACCTGGCCACACACCAAAATTAGCAAGCTAAAGTCACTCATTTATATCTGAAGCTTTTAAAATACCCTCAGAGAATGTTACATGTTTTGATGGGCATTTTTAGACTCACACTTGTCTATAACAAATTAGGAATTAAAAAAACCCCAAACATCAAAACAAAAACACAAGATCTCAGAGAACCTTTGACTTCAACAGAAACAGAATCAGTTCTTCCTATTAGCACTTGGATAAACAACCTCATTCAATGACTCTATAATAACTACAGCTAGATAAAAACGAAGTCAATTTTTTAAACAAGAGCAAATCCTACAGCAGTAAGAACTCCTCAGTACAGAGGTTTAATGCATTTAAAACAAAACCAAAAATCCATTTTCTAAGCAAAAAGAGATTTGTCTTATTTTCAGTTTAAAGTTTTCACTACATGTATCAAAATATTTTTACTTAATTTTGATTCAATCAAATCACTACAGTTATCATGAAGAAACAACTATATTTTTACCTGACTTAAAACACACTTATAGCTCAACACTTCAAATCAGACATAGTAAAGTTATTTAAACCCGGTATGGAATGCTTAAAAGTAATAATAGTGAAAATAACTGCTTAGAATATTTAAAAAAAAATTGAAATTTAAAAAACCTACAGCTTGCCATTCTTATTAATTCCTTCTCTTACTGTGATGCTTTTTGGAAAAAACAAAAAAGATTTTTGCTTCACAAAAACGATCTAATAGAAATACCCACAGCCAAATACAAATTTTATTTAATATTTTTTAAAATACTGTCTGTATAGTGTTTAATGATAATCAGTCCTCTTCCCACAAAATTAAAAATAATGTAATGTGGTTTTTTCCTGTCCAACCTGTTCATGTGCATGTATGTTTGCTTAAGTATGAAATTCTGAGGAAATTGCATCACTTGTTTCGTATAATTCCATCACTAAGCACGCTCTATGTGCCTGGGACTAAGCACAGTCACACATCGGCAAAAAGCAGAAGTAGGAATACATTTCAGCTGGGAGATTCCTTCCTTGAAAACCAGTTTCTTTAAAAAAAAAAGTATATTAAAAAAATTTATGTCTGAATGTACATCAACATTTTCAATAACAAAACATAAAGGCAACATATTATACCAGACCCTAATCAGTGACAGACTGAAGCAGTAAAAATTCCCTGGCAAAATGAAGAAAACAAGAATGATGCTGGAAAATATCATAGTTGTGCAAAAGCAAGAGTCAGCTCAGGAGGACTTTGACCAAAGCAGCCTCCTCCGAATAAGAGTGCAGAACCATCCTCCCAGCCAACCTGTGCAGTCCATGGGCGTGCAGCAGCAGCTCTTCTCCAAAGACAAAGCAGAAGCACCTATTTTTAAATTCAGTTTCCTCCTTGCAGCACATCCCAAGTTGTCTGGTTTTGCTCTCTCTCCTCTCAGAAATGTTGTTTTAACTTCTCATCATAAAAAGATACGATTCCAATGTTTATACTATGAGCTACGTTTATCTTTAAGGGCAAGATGTTGAGTTTAGTTCTAGTGATGAAAAAAAGCCTTTAAAAAGGAAAACTCATCACAACTCATTATGTACTATAAAGGCCACAATTTAGGGATTCTGTAATTCCAGTGATGATCATTTTAAAGTAGATTTATAGCAGAAAATAGTTAGATACTTTTACTTCCGTTATAATTTTCCATTTTGTAATTTAACACTCCTTTAGTTTATATTTGCACATTAAAAATATAGCTTGAGAAGTCCATCATTAAATACTTTTAATAAGTGCAATAAATAAATTTTACAGTATGCATAAATCTAAGAACAAAACACAGCTTAAATTGTTAATCTTACACTTTTTCTCATTAATTGCAATACATAAACATATGTTTTATACAAAGATATTTGCTACAAAATAAGTATAATAAATACAGTTTACCACATGTATTAATCTTAATAGTTACAAGCTGTTAATCTTATATATTAGGTAATAATTTGCAATAAATAATTGTTTATTATCTTGATGTTTGCTTGTCTTGGGTTTTAGCAATATGCAATAAAGAAATGCAATTTTGAATAATTTGATTGTAAGACTGCTGGGAAAATACTGTAAGTTATAATTAGCTGAGGGAGGATTTTGTTCACTAGATGAACTATAGAGATATAGTTCAATAACAAAAACATGCATTATTGCTAACATAAATAATTTAAAAAGTTAACTTCAGTTTCAAGCAATAAGATTTTTAAAACTTAAATGCAAATAAAATTAGTAGAATATTTCACATTCTCTACTTTTTATCATTTTGTGCTCACTGAAAACAGCAGCAAAAAACCAAGAAGCATTTCAGCCTCTTATAATTCTTTGCACATGAGTACAACCCACACATACCTGTCTCCCACTGCCAATATTCACCTGTTAGAAAGCATATCATAATTCAAGATCAAACCATCTTATGTCCAGTTCCAATGTAATGTGTTTTATCACATTTATTAACCTTAGTATAAATTGTTTTTCTCATACATAACGGGCGACAATCCGTCCTAAGTATTTGTTCATTATCTTAGTATTTTCTCACTTTGGAATTTGGCAACTTGCAATAAAGAAATGTAATTTTGAATAATTCAATTGTAAGACTGCTGGGGGAAAAGGGGTAAATTCTAATTAGCTGAGCGAGGATCCATTTGCCTCAGGAGGAGACTGGTGCTTGCCTTCAGTAACTTTAAAAGTTTGCTTTTAAGCAAGTAAATGTTCTCTCTTAAATTAGGCAAATTGATATAATAAAAGCATTTCAAATGCACCACTTCTGCAAAAACAAAAGGACAGTTACAAATTATAAATAAAATATAGGTCCTGAAACCCCAAGGTGGGCATTAAAAATAGGATATAGTGTGTATTTTTAGGCAACAGGATTTTTTTCTGCACATTTTATTATTCCTTTTATTTTACTCATATATCTTAATAGTGATAAATAAAGAAGTGTAATCTCTCTACATAGAATATATAAAAACATAAGGTAAATCTTTTTGTAAACTCTGAAATCTGGCTCTGCTTCCAATCTGTAAAGCACACAAGTGAAACACAGAGAAACTGCATTACAAATGCAAGCAGCACATCAGAAAAATAAAATCCATCAGTAGGTCACAGTACTTCATAATTTGTTTATTACCAAAGTTATTATACACATACCTACAGTTTCTCTCCAAACTATCTGTTGATAAATGTTGCTACATATATCAGTATTTGCAAAGCAATGCCACTTACTGTTAGGAGTCATGCATTTAGGAGTTTTAGGACACGTAAATTCCAACCACTGTAATACTGTAATATTTGTTGTCGCACCTATATTCACCCTGTACAGTTCTGTAAACAAATTACTTGTGTTTTGTTTAAACTTCACCTGAAAATTATCACTAAACCACCAGAATTTGCTGACATATAGGAGATAAGGAAAGATAAACTTCTCATTTAATGATCAGAATCTGGTGCGTGTATATATATTTACTTTATTCTGCAAAACAGAAACAAATAATTTACACCTTTCTAGAAATTTTAACCGAATCAAATGCTAAGGCATTGAACATTATAAACCAGTTTAATAAAACTGCCGTTGTTAACATCCTGTAAAACAGTGGTGAAGGGAGAATTTATTTGTAGACAGGTTTACACAAGTGTACTGATATGGAAAGATTTTAAGCTAACACAATTCTGAAAAACGGTGCTGAAAATCAGAAAATACTATAGGCTTAATCATCACAGAAGTTGAAACACATGATGAAAACAATTAAGTCACAGTTTAAAAAAAAAAAGGTCACTCAGTTTAAAACCTGACTCCCCTCACCTTACTCACATGAATAACCCCATTGATTTTAATGGGACTATGTGAATAAGTAAAGCAGGGAAAGGAACAGAATGAACAGCGTCAGACCTATGACAGAATAAATTCAGAGACCCTTTGCATAACATCCAGGAAAGATTTCCATCTAGAACTCAGCTGGAATACGACTACTTCAGGTACTTAAATAAGAGCGTAACAGGAGAAGTAAGAAATCGGAATCCTGCGTTCACTGAGAATAAAAGGAGAACATCCTTAAAATAAAAGTGGGGGTTTTACATCAGATGAAAGGCATTTGTTAAACAAAGAGCCGAAGAAGTCTGCTATTCAAATGAAACACTGTACTACAAAAAAAAAAAAAAAAAAAAAAAAAACGAAAAAAACCCACCAACAAAACCACAGCGAGACAAGCATTATTAGAGGCTTCACAGCAGATGGAAAAGCTACTTTGTCGTAGCCTAAAGATGTAAAACGCAATACACCAGTCCCCTAAGTGGCACTGGTACAAGCGCGGAAAATCATGCAGCCAGATGAAGCACATAAATTCCCCACATGAGCAATTGTTTTCATTTCCCTCCCAGGCCGGTGGCGGTTGCGAGCGCAGGGCAAAGGCAAAGGCAAAGGCAGAGGCAAAGGCAGAGGCCGGGGCGGCTGCGGCGGGGACACCCGCGGGGACAGCGCCGTGCGCGGGGCTCTGCCGCCACCCGCCGGCCGCGGGGCTGCTCGTGGACACAATCGACTCATAAACTCAAAAAAAAAAAAAAAAACTGATGAGAACAAGCCGAACTAGAACGGCTCCCCACAAACCTAAACCCACAGCAGCTCGCTAACTTAAATGCTCCTAAAACTAATAAGTAGAAATAATCTCGTGAATAAAACAAAAAAACGCAGATAAACTCAAAGATAAAGTTCTTAAAACTAATAAATAAAACCGAGTAAACTTACTGAATAAGTCTATTACAACTAATAAACTTACTGAATAATTATTTTAGAACTAATACATAAATATAATAAACTTACTGAATAATTCTATATAATCCTTGTCCATTACTACCACAGAAATATAAAGTTCCCTGGTGAGGTACATTAGCCAAATTTTAGATACACACTGAAATTTTTATTCCTATAAGTAATTGCTTATCACTCAATAGTATTGTTAACTGTAGTTTTTACATCAGATAAAAGGCATTTGTTAAACAAAGAGACAAAGAGGTCTGCTATTCAAATGAAGGTCAATGTCATATTTTGGATAATGAGTTTGATGTTGTGAGTCCAATATTAGTCATTTTATGGTAACATATTTATTAGTGTGAAACTCCACGAACAGGATGTTTTGGAAAACAAAAAAAGCTACCCATCACTGTGGCATTTGTTAAAGAGGGAAATGCTGTGATAAATTAAAAATTGCATTGGGTGAAAAACAAAATATAAGCAGGAATTTAAAAATCTGATTATATGTCTCAGAACTGCTAGATGTTTTTCAGATTATTCATTTCTCCATTTACTTGTATGATAAAATACCTTAAAATTCTCATCCATGATACAGGTAGAAAAATAAACCCACAAAAAAAAAAACATACATACGACACCAACCCACACAAAACAAACATAAGGGATAAACACCTAAGACCTCAAAAACCATACAAGTCAGATGAAATTTTTGGAAGTGGCTAAGAATAGGATATGTTCAAATCCTAAATATGATTTGATATCTTTCTAATCACACAATGCATCACATGGCTGCTCCTATTTACCCATCTCTACAGCTGCCTTAAACAACCATCTCAGTTACTTGGGCAGGAGTTTACATGGTCTTTATTTTCTAGCAAATAGCACAAGAAAAAGAATAGAGCAACTAATGGAAGAAAACACTGTTATCAACACATCCTGGATTTGGGGGAAGAAGGAGCACCACCAAAACCACTGAGTCACATTTCCCTCACTCAGTGTAAGCCCTGGGGCAGGAACGGAGGAGAACGAGGCCCTTCTGCAGCACAGCCAGACTTTGTGGGCACAGCAGCACTTGGAGCAGACCAGGAGTGCAGGACGCTTGCCACAGAAATCACAGGAAAGAAAGAAATCAGACCCAGCAGAAACATAATTATGTCCAAACAAAATGTCCACCGTGGAAGCGGTCAAAGGCACAAGTGACAATGAGGTACCTCCAAGTAATTTAACAGGACATGGATGTCTAATTCTCATTTGTGTTCTTACTAACAGCCCATTTACAGTTCCTGTAAGTACGTGACAGGCCAAGGTATATATTTGTAGTTCATATGGAGCACAGACTTGTCTGATCTGAATAACTGTCCTGGAGTCAACAATAGCAACTTCTCTGTGTCCCCAGAATAACACATGAAGTTAATGCCAGATAATTACAGGAACCTAAACACAACACAGATACATCTAGTACCATTACTGTGGTGTTTGGGTAGCTCATTGCTATCTAGGTCCCTCCCAAAATTTGGCAGCTCTGTCTAAAAACAAACAAAAACACAAAACCAAAAACCAAACAAAACCCAAAACATACAAACAAAAAAAGCAGATCATGTGTATTTCAAAGTTCCCAAACCTACTTCTACACCACTCTCCTTTAAATTTCAAGCTCACAGAATACACTGGTTATTTCTGGCAAGGTAGCCAACAGAAGATGCAAGAAATCTCACACATTTAAAATTCAAATAGGAAGAGGAAGGAGTACACAGATCCTTGAAAAGTGAAAAAGAGCTCTTCAATTAAGGGTGATATTCCATGAAAAGTGAATGACAACACTTGAAAAAATATGTACCACGAAAACCTCACTTCCTATTACAAGAGTGTCTAAATTACTAGTACTTCTGGGTTTGATGAACTTAAACAAATAAAATACTTTCAGGAAAAGCTATCAGAACTTTTCTTTGTTCACTTCATCGAGAAAGGACCAAGAGACAAAAATCACACTACAAGACTGGAGATTCAAGAGGTCTGTTCTAACACAGACATCCATTGGAGGCCACACTGGGATCTGGCCTGTCTGCCACCTTCCCTCCAGACACGCTGACTGTAGCTGAGCTGCATGATGGACTGCAGAGGAGGTGGAGAAGACAATTAGTAGCAGTCTTTAAGGACTGTGCAGAAATGGGATTTTTTTGACCATCCTCACAGCTCAGGATGCGCCCTGAGGTACAGCCTGGTCAGGTGCTGAGCTACAGTGCACAGATGCCATGGGATTCCTTTGGATTGGTTCGGGTTTGTTCTGTTTCCAGAGCTAACAGCAAAAACCTCTACAGGGCTTACATATAACAGTGCTTAGAGACAAATTCCGTATGTAGAAATCCCAAGAGCTCAATTTTAGAAAAGATATCTATTTTAGCTGAGCAGCTATTCGTATCAGGTCTTATGTTACATTGAATAAAGTTGGTCCTCGGTTCTTTGTCCCCAGTTCTTTGTCCCCAGTTTTAGGATTTTTTTGTACTTTATTATCTCCACTTCCTTCTCCTTCCAACTCCTTTGCAGCCACCACCTTCCCTTTCCTCCCTCCCATTCACCACATTGCTTCTTGCCACTGCCTGATGCTCTCCTTGTCTTCCATCCTTTGTTCTCCTGACCCCTGCTGCTCCCTCCCTCTCCATCCAGCTGCCCGATCTGGCAGTGTCAGCACAGGGCCCAGCCTAATAAGCCTGAAAGAGCTTATTAATTTAGGCTCCACGCCATGCCTCCACACCACTGGTGTATCATCCCTGGTAGCTGGGAACCAAAGCATACAGTGAAACTCAGAACTCGAATGTCAAACTCAAACATTTCAGAATGAAAAACGGAATTGACAATTCCTAAGGTATTGATTCTGCAGGCAGGCAAAATTTCAGTGCAAATCTGTCTGTATTTCTCCGAGACGTCTGAAGTAACAATAGTTTCTATTCCCCCAAATCACAGGAATTCAAATGCTTGATTATCCTACCCATGTTCAAGATGTTTCATCACACAATGTGGGTTTTGTGCAGCTTAGTTCACCGACTCCCCAGCTATTTCAGGTCTGCCTACAAAAGGATTTCTATACGTGTGAAAAGCATCACAATTTCACTGCACAGAAAAGCTTCCAGGGAAGTCTTGATATACCCAAAAAAAAAAAAAGGATTTTTTTGAAAGAAAGAGAAAATATTTTTCTTTTTCTTTTAATGCTGTATGGACACATAAGAAAATATTTTTTCTAGACCATATGATAAAAATGGAAACCATGAATGTCTTGATACCAGATACTAAGCAGCAAATTAAATATCAGTTTGTACTGGCAAACCTGATACTATTTACGTATTTTATATACCTTATTTTACCAACATAAGTTGCTCTTCATTAACACTTCTTTATTAATTCTTAACATCATTTTGATATCAAAAAAATCATCAATACTGGCTCTGCCAAAAATAAATACTAAATACAATGCTAATATGATAGAATGGAAAATTGCTAAACAATAAGATGGACCTCTAAGAAAATTTGATATTAGATTTCCTGTAGTTTCCCTGCACTATTTTCAACCCTTCTCACAAGGGATACAGCAAAATGGCAATGAAAAGTGAATTTCCTGCTGTTACAGCTACTTTGGATGCTCATGCTTCTGTTCCTGTGGAGCCAGTTTGGATCAATTTCAAGAAAATAGCCTTTATCTACACTTTTGCACAGAAAACACATTTCTGTTTTGAGGAGATGCAGTATTTGTCTGTGGTCAGTATTTTAATCTGCAGCATAACACTCTCGTAACTTGCATATAATTAAAGCATCACATGTTATCAGAGAAAGATTTACAAAGCCATGGAAGAAAATTTTTCTTGCATTATATAAAAAAAGGCAGAGAAACATCTAGTTCAGAATATCTAATATTGTTAATGCACTGTACATACACCTAGTCAAGTTTTATCTGTCCAAGTTGAGAAGCTGAAAATTAACTGAAAATTAGTATTGTCACAACATTGGGCCTGAAGATGCTTTCACTGTCATTTGTAGATCATCTGTGTCTTCTGAGCTGCTCAGGATTGAGAGACTCTGTCGAGTTAATCCTAATCCAGTTACCAGGTGTGACAACACTCACATATTAGCATTATAATAGAGGTTGTGGCCCACTCTTGGCATCAGGAAGACAATGAAAAAAATTGGGTTTTTTTGGGATGCAGACACTCAAGCAAATTAATCTACAGCACACAAATCTGCTTACTACTCTTTTACTGAAGAGTTTGTAATAACTGATGGGCTATAAAGACACATTTTACATTCATGCCATAGTTAATCTCATCATAGCCTAAATTTAAATATCCTTAATAAAAAAAAAAATAAAATCCCACAGACTTCAGGGGTACAGACACATGTCAGTTTGAAAAAACACCAAACAAGGTACCAATGAAATTTGAATAAGACCTCTTTTCATCCTGTTCAGGGGTAGTCAATACATGCATTATCTGACTCTTACTACTTCAAATTTGTTGCGTAAACATGGAAAGGCATTATATAAACTGTATGTTCTAAATAGGCACATCTGTTCTATAATTAAACAAATCACAGCATCTCTGCAAGAAGAAACCCACTAAAAGAATCATCAAATCAAAATCTGAGCTCAGATTTTCTTACGTGCCTCCAGATAATTAAGATTTGATCAACAACAGCCAAGCGAGGTCCTTGTTTCAGTGCAAATATAAGTTTCAGGTGCACATGGACAGACAGACTAACTCCTAAATTATAAAGCAGCATTTCTTATCTGTTGAACATGAAAACCAAAAGCATTGCTCCCATTTTGAATGCCAGCTCTCTGGAGCAGCAAAAATGATCACACAAAGTCGCATCATTCTCGATTCTAGAGCACGTAGCAGTAGCTGTAACACAGAAACACAGCGAAACAAGCAACTACTTCTGCTCACTTCATACAATTTCGCACCAATTTCCAGATATTTAAAAGGAAAAATTGTAGCAAATAATTGCTTTTATCATTTTTAAAACTTAGACGTGGCTCCTGATAAAGAGTTCAAGTACCAAGTATAGCAGGTATAGTTTCCTCTCTATACACTCCATAAATCTGCTTCTTCAATATACAATTCAAAAAAGCCCCAAATTGCTATTGCTATCATGATAAACATTCGAAAGTTCTGCTTGACCTTTTATTAACATTTTTCTATACCAATATGGTTCTCGTGTTACAAGCACCCTAAGGAATTATGAAAAATACTTTTTTCTCTAGTTTAGCCCATGTGCACTTAATAGGCTCACAAATATAATACCATTATAAAAAAGAAAAACTGCCAACACTGCTAAAAAAATTGTCATAACACTAAATTATTATATAAATATAAAAGGAGTATGTCTGTAAAATATTCACTCAATGAACATCCCAAGGTGATGATTTTGCTATGTTGTTTTTATTCCTGGGAGATCCATAACACATTTGGATATGCCACATGTCACCACATGAATCAGGCAGTTAATGCATGTGCTTTTTAGAAGCAGAGATGTCTTCCCAATAGAATGTGCTATAAAAAAAAGAATGTTGAGATTCTGCTGCTTTGTCTGATAGGCATAATTTAATGTCTTGCTTATAATGCTGCATCTTAAGGAAAAATGTGCACTGTCCCATGTAGTTATTTACAATATATTACTAAATCTATGCAAATATATTTCCCTGAGCTTGGTATTATATAACAAAGGTCAACAATGTTTGAAATATTTTGAAACACATTCCCAATATATTTTGTATATAGCACTAATGTCCAATGTACAAGCATATATCTTAATATATTTTCAGATATTTCTATTCATTTTATTTTGCTGTAGATTATTACAATAGAGACGTGGGGAGTTTTGCTTTAAGACCACAGAATTTGACCTATCAAGTTATGGCTTTTCATTAAGAATGCTAATTCTACATTTGTTAACAATGCATCATTTCAATTACCCCTTGCCAGCACTACTTAACAAAATAAATTTTAATAGTCAATGTTCAATATCATTCAATAATAAACAGATACTCCTTGGAGATTAAGGGAAAAAAAATATCCAACTTCTGCTTCCCATGCAGTTTATTTCATAATTTTTTCCATTCACATTTATTTCCACTAATACTTGAACAGAAGATCCCCAAATGCTATTTATCTGTCCCATTTTAGGATAAATACTTCTGTCTTTCATGAAAACTCCAGACATATGATTCCATTTACATATCCTTTTGTCACTTCTACCTTTACGCCCACATTAACATTAATGAGTTTTTTTCCTACAAGCGAAATTGTATCAACAATGAGCAGATTATAAAAACTTGTGCATCTCAGAAAGCAGGAGTAGGAGTTATAAAGGGAATATGGATTTTTTCCTTTTTTTTTCCCCCAATACACATTTGGGACAGTGTGCATTTTCTCTGCAGAAACATGGATTTTTTTTTTTTTTTAATTAAAGACTTACAAGTTAAAATACAAAGTCTTCCTGTGTATGTACAATGCACTGAAATGTTGAACAATTTGTATGTTGCCCTGTCAAGTAACTGACATATTTCCAAACTTTATACATCTGTGATTTCAAAACAAAAAGGTTCTAAAAATTAAACATAGCCAAGTTGTAAAAAATTTTATTAATATATACATCTTTCCTAAGTGAAAGCTCTATCATATCATTTTAGCAGAGCACTGAATGAACTTTTATATTCATTAGCGGTATTACAGAGCAGCATAACTGAAGAAGATCCACAGGTTTTCAAGGCTGAAAGGAATTTTCCCTTCTGCCTGCTCCTACCTACTTTTGCCAAACACTTCACCAAGAAATTCCCAGATCACATCCAACAAGGTGAATCACTTTAAGCAGTGAATAAAACCGGGTTAAAACTAGCCCATGTTACTGCAGAATTGGAACAGGGTATTTTTTTGGTCATGTTTCCATTTCTAATGAACTTCTGGCAGTCACCTCTGTGGGAGAGCAAGAAAACACTGTATAAAGCACATTTCTAAGTGCAAAGCGCATCCCGGGTCAGCATTTACTCTTGAGTTTAGCGTGGACTGGCTGCCTTACCTACTCGCTCCGAACTCGCAGACCACCCCGTTGGATCATTAAATACTAAACACAGCACTTAGCTCAATAAACACCAAGCAAAACGCAGCCATATTCAGAAATCAAACTGGGGGACCCAGCAGCGTTCTCCAGCTGTTTGTACAGTCATACACCAATGCCAGTCCTCAGCTCCAGCCCTAAAACACAGGCCAGATAAAGCACAAGTCACTGTGGGTCATCGGTGGGTAACTTAACTTTGTGTCCTGCGTCCAGCAGTGGGTGTAAGCACAAGGTAAGAAGAAAACAGGGCCAGTTTTCTTCCCCCTAATCTTCTCCCTGTCTTCAGCTTTTCTCAGGTCAGAATTTCCTGTGTATCTATATTTCTACTGAAGCCTGCTACTGCCACTCTGTACCTTTTCAAAGTACTGCTAGGCTTCTTATAAAATATTTAAGACATGTAATGTCATTACTCTGTTGATGTTTTCATTCTCTGTGTGCAGTGCTAGTTATTATTAAAATTAATATTTTAATTTCTAACATGTTTCTGTCATCTCTGATGGGTTTTTACTCTACTGGTTCACATCAGTTCTTACCTATTTCATTTATTTCAGTATTAACCACTTGAACACTACCCAGTTTTATTCTTCAACTGGTGACAAAATAATTTCAAAAATTAATTATATAGTTGAATTTTAATTCTAATTTCACCAAAGGGTAAGAACTGGAAATCTATTCAGGGCCCTATTTTCCATGGAACAGTTACTTATTTTTGTGCATGTGGCAGAGTTTGCATTTGCAAATCAAATAGTATAGTATGCATGTAATTACTTAATCAAAACTACATACACAGCCACTGTGCCTGGGAATATAATTAAATTTAACCCTGTTTTCAGCATAGGTATTTCTCAGTGTCTGCAAGTCTTCCCATTTTCTCTTAACATGCTCACAAGTACTTTCCATTTCTCTTTCCATGCTTAGGAATGCCTGTGGATCTCCTACATTTTCATTCACCTGAATTAGAAAATAATACAAACATTTGAATTGATAATATACACATAAAAACATGTTTAGATCTAGAATAGTCCTGGTCAATCAAGCATTGTGATTAACTCCCACTGCATTTTTAGATATATCAAAACTGTGCATGACACTGATAAGAAAGTTGATGTTTAAAACTGTGGTGCTATCAAGCAGTATCAAAAAGAAATCTCTCAAAAGCTAAAGCATACTCCAAAAAAACCAAACAAAACCAACCAAACAAAAAAAACCTAAAGCAGCAAAAAGCTATGGATAATGCCCACAACTGGCAGAAATTTATTATGCAGTTGTTTCTGGGAAAATATTCTAAATTGTGCCCATAGTATTTGCTTAGAAGATCAAGGTCTTTGTTCAAGATTGGAGTTGGTTTCTCAACACTGTCTGTCTCTCATGTGTACATCTACACTACCACCAAATTCCATAGGGCTCACTGTCCCCATTTAACAAAGGCCAGTATTTTCTTTGGATGCCAGGGAGACCTGCTAACAACACTATCTCTTCACATTGTTCGCCTAATTCCAATAAATATTGGCTACTCTTCTGTTGTACCTCACACGTGTCCCCTCATGAATACACACACAAGACTTGGGAGGAACACTTGATGCATTAAGATCACCTTTCAGGAAACATCTGCACCCCAAAAGGACTACACCCCCAATAATAAAGCCCTTTTGCCTTGATTTTCTCTTTGATGTACTATTTCAGAAGAGGTGCAAAGGCAGCTGTGTCTTTGAGGTTTGGGCCAACTGCTTCCTTTCTCCTTCCATACCAAACCTACCCTACCTATTCTGACACTTTCACACTGCTTTCTGTCTTTAAGATGCACAAAATTTGCAGATTCCAGAAGTCTATTCAACAAAGATAATCAACAAGCCTAAACATTAGATGTTTTTGTAGAGGGTTTTAACCAACATCATCACAAGCAACAGATTGCCTTAACATAGAGAAAGTATAATTTTCATACTCTAAGAATAAATCTGCCCAATATTAACTTTATGTTGCAACATTTGTTGGTGAAGGTATGGTGACCAGAACCTATTGGTATATTTAAATAGTGAGTCACTTTGATATTACACTTCAAGAGTAAACTAATTTAGTCAACTAATCGTGTTTATTTCCTAAATATTGTTAGTTTCTATCAGTCAGATGATTTTTCCAGACACTTACATAACAAGCATTAAAAAGATACATTTAGCAGCTACAATTGTTAACATAACAAAGGCTACAGAATCCAGAGGTTATTGCATTCTCCCAAAAGTACTTAAATAATAGCCTAAAATCTGAAGAATTACTTTAATACTTCAATAAAAATAACCCAATTCAAAACATTTTCAAGGAAACAGAGCTCCTTGCTCTAGGCTACCGAATAATGGCTGAAAGAAAGTATATAGCTTGTCACTTCTGATTAGAGAACTGTGCCTCTGTGCTTTGAATGAGAGGCATGTCTGGTAATAGGAAGTGCAGATATTAAATTTAATAAAATAACGTGGAATACGATATATATGAAACTTGACCAAGTATAGCACAAAATGTAACATACATTACCCTGCTCAGTCAACTACTGTGGCCTAGCATCTAATGACTGACTTAATTTCTATTTTCCAAGGAGAGTACTACAAAAAAATATAATTTTCAGATTATACAAATATTTTATCAGACTACACAAAAAGTGTAACCAAAATTGCCTTACAAATCTATGTGAATACATAACAGCAGCGAAAATTTGAGAAGACTACAAAATGTTCAGCTTTAAAAGTCCACAGAAAGGCAATAGGTCTTGTAAATAATTAGTTACAGAGACCCTGATGATAATACATTACGGCATCATATTTCTTTCTTTCCAGGTTTAAGGATTCATTCTGTTTTGGGGGTTATTGGCTGGGTCTTTTTTATGCACAATCAGGATACAGCATTTCCATACTACTTATGAAGAAGGAAGTGCCTTATCTCTGTTTATGTCTTAATTCTGGCATTCCAATGCAAATCCAAACAGCTTTGTCTTTCAATGCATTAACCCTCAGCATGTTTTTTCACAATTAAATAACAAGCTCAACACAGTATTTTCCATTCCCTTTCTAACACAGAACTGTGCTACCTGTGATATGACACATAAGGGATTTTAAAGCAATTCCAAGAGCTAATCCCAGTAAACCCAGAATTAAAGTTCTTGTTTTCATATTTCACTTTCAAAATATTTAGAACTTTGACAGATATGACATTATGTTTTCATTAAAACAGTTGATTTCAAAATGCTGCACTGTGCAAAAACACCATAAACAGTTTATGATGAACTGCCACACTCTTAATTAAAACAATAAATCCAGTGCACAATATTTGTGCAGCCTCTGGTTTGACCTTTGCCTCTTGCTATCCACTACCAAAGCTGCTGCCTCATTCCGTGCACCAGATGTAGAAGGTTTTAAACCATGATCTGAAAGGCAGTAAAGATAAAATAAGAGAAAATGTGCCATTACTCTTTGCAGTTATGATTAATTCAGTTCATATTTTACAATCTGGTTATGGAGTAAAACTGCAGACTTTACATCAAGCATTTGCCATTCAATATACCAAATGTATAAAAATGCCTGATACTTTAGAAAATGGCACAAAGCTAATTCACAACTACCACATGAAGGACAGAAATAGGAATAATAAAAAAAAGGACAGTAATTAGCTATCCATCTAAAATAATGAAGCCATCTCAGCCACTTGGTCAGTCTTGGCAAGAAATGCATCTGTTACAACAAAAACGAATGCTCTCCCTTATCTCTCTATTACTTGATTTTAGATTAAAATATCCTTTAAAACTATCAGGTCTGCTCCACAAAGAGAAACCAAAGGTTATTAATTACTATGACATGCTGTAATGATCACAGATTTGCTGTGTGTTCCTGGAAAGAAAGTCAAATGCAGAAACAACTCAAAGACCTAAGTACAGGAAATGAGCTTGGATCCTGGAGTACAAGCTGGCGTAGGCAAAAATCTTACAGAAAAGAAGATAAATTAGAAAGTCCTCATTTCTGCAAACCCTTATGGACTTATCAGTTTGTTGCTTTAATCCACTAGCTTTGTATACAGCAAAGCCTGCAGGAGTAAACATCTGCTTGGTAGATTCACATGTGGCATTATTCACTGCATACCTAATGTTTTCCTTTTCTGTCAAAAGAAATCAATTGACCAAATTAAGGTAATATAGTTCACAATCACATTTATGGGAAACTGGCATGAAAAATATTTTTTTTTCTTAGGATGAAAGAGGAAAAACACTGTATGCTGCCAAATGACCAAATTCAGGATTCAAATGCAAGCCCCTTCATGCCCTAAGTAGTTAAGGCTTCTTTTCTCTTAATTCCCCACATAGTGCTCTAGAGAATGAGAGTCTTTTTTTGGTAGTTCTTTGATTTGTCCACAGTCAGAAAAAAATCTCTCCCCATGGTTAACTTACAGAGAAAGTCATTCTGCAGTTGACAAGACGCTGGGTGTTTGAGGAGGTGGTGGAGGGGTGATCAGGAGTTTGCTTTCATTCTAAACACTTTTTTTTTTTACTCCCTGATTTCATTTACAAACCATGAAAGAAAAAAAAAATGAAAAAAATTTTAGAAACACACACATGTAAAACTTTCCCTGGGTTTGTTTCCTTACAGAGTATTCATTATCCATTCAAAATCCAAGTGCATTTCTGTATAAAGCAACATACCACTTTTCTGCGTCATTCAAACACAAAACAAAAGCTCGACTTCAATGAATGAGTTCTACCAGGACACGAGAGTAAAACAGACATGTATCTAGTTTCCTGCCCACAGAGAAACTGTAAAGTATATTTTAAAAGGCAAGACACACAAAAAAACCCTCACTGCCTTAAGAACTTAGAAAGAAGTATTTTACTTTGAGAGCTTCACTTGTTTTATTTGTGTTATCAGAAGTCCCACAAAAGTGACTCTAAAACATAAGTAAAAAATTAACATGAATTTAAAAAAGAGAAACTTTGGATTTTAAACCTAACTCAGGGAAGTTATTCTTCCAGCAACTTTTCCAGACCAAAATTTTCATGCTTTCCATATTTTTACAGAGACAGTGGAGGAAACAACGATGTTTAAAGTTGTTAGCTAATTCCTGCAGAGCATGAAATACTCTCACAGACTAAATATACAACAGGAAAAGCATTACAGACATCCCTTTGTGATACACACAATGCTATATTTCTCAAAAATAGTAACTAAGGGGGGAAATATTTGCACACTTTTACATTTACCTGAATTCTACTGCATAAACGCGCAGTCTACTTAAAAGTGCTGCAAATTCCTCTTCACTTTACTTTGCTTGCTTCGTAAGAACATATAACGTGTTTTAATCCGGCATTACTAGCAAAAGATTTGACATTCTTACCAACTCATTGCTTTAAAAATACACCTATTCTGAGTACTGCAGATCCCTCTGCCATACCTTTCATAGAAACTTTCAAAGTTAAGCGAAAGTATAACTCATCACCAAATACCCACTATTATATCCAACGACCTTTCTAAATCTCTCACACAAAACACACGAATCTTACACCAGCTCTACATAGTCATAAACTCTGCACACATACCTCTTCTGTCAGAAAGGTAAACTGGATGTTTTCCACATGCAGGTAGGAAAATAGGAACACAAAAGACTCACCAGAGCTGCTACAACTGCAGAACTAACTGAGACACACCCTTATAAATAATTTCCCCCAGGTGCTCTCACTCAGCCTACCGAGGTTCTGTAGCAGGTGTTGGGACGGGTGGGGAAGGGAGAAATGTTGGGCAAGGGGGAGTTGATGTAAGTGAAAATAAAATTCAGGCTTTTGTCTTAGTATTAAACAAACAAACACCAACCAAAAATCCCAACAAAAAAAACCCCAAAGGCATCGCAGAGTTGGTGTTCTTTTCAAAGCAAGAAACACTCTGTGAGTGTGGTTTGGACCCGGGTTACTGTTATTTCACCTGGACCCTTTCAACTGCCCCGTCTGACACAGCAAGATCCCATCAACCACTTCGGCTTCACAAACCCATGTCAGAGGAGCAGAGCTCCTGCAATCACTGAGCCAGTAAGGAACCTGGAGCCAGAGTAATTCACAGATGCTGAGACAACTTTCAGATAACCAATTAATCCTTAATGCTTTCACAATTCTGGAATTATTCCTACCTCTGTATCAACCATGATGCTTCATGAACCAATATTAAACTTGCAGGACAGCACTTTCAAGATGTAATTACATTCTAATGCAGCATTTTCCAGAGCAGAAATCTTGACTCTGACAAACTTATCTGCCAAGTTAAAACTTTCTAATGAACACCTATAAACGTGACCAAGTCATGACTGTTTTTTCTAATGTGGTCCCCAAAATGCAAAACAAACAAATGTGTCTTCCTGCTGTAGATCTATTGCACAGAAAGTGAAGCTTAAACCTTAAAAAAAGTAGGTGCAAGAGATTTGAAAGTTAGCCAAGAGCTCATTTCCTATAATCTAGTTCTCAAACACACTTTAGTTGAAAACTAAAACATTTTAGTTGAAACACACAAATTTCAGGAACTTGTAAGATTTAGGTGCAAAAATAGGTGACATTTAACAAAGTTTCAAGACACTGAAAACCATTTTGTTTAACTGGAAAGGCTGGGCAAACTTAAATTAGGGGTGTTCATAGGTTGCTAGAACAATATTTGCATGCCTGCAGCAGAAGAATTCGTCCTTTTAGAAAACATTGTTCTAGAGAGTACATCACATAGGCAAAAAAATTAAATAAGCTTTAAATAGGAATTTTGCCTCAAGATCCATTCCACTCCAGCCTCTGGTAGATGCTTTTCTGAAGCATTTTTTTTTTTTTAAATTTTGTGCAACAATTAATTTGTCTTCCTTTTCCTTCCTGGAGGAAGGAGTTGGTCAATTGTGATAAGATTCCCAGTGTAGGCACCCCCACATGAAATGGCTTTGCACTGCCAATTAAAGTTGTGGAGCTCTGATTTGGAAAGAGCACAGAATGTATAACAGAAATTAATCCTGGCACATCTATATACAGCATACAGATTAACATAGGGAAGTAAAAAAGCAGGCAGCAAAACCTTCCCCATCCTCCTTTTCAACCATGAAATATCTGCATTAGTTATCTCCTGCTGGATCACATTAACAGTGCATACATGTGCAAAGAAAAGTCGTGCCCAGAAGGATAAAAGAAGCGAGCCCAGCCCTCGGCAGCCCAGCTGTAGGACAAACACAGACCCAACCATGACAGCTCCAAACTTACAGCCCAACCACCTGAAGAGCTGGATGAAGTCAGGCAAGGGGTCTAAAGTGACATCAGTCAGTACAGGGAATTTAATGATCATTTAAAGAGAAGGAAATGCACGGAAAGAAAAAAACAAAATCACTTTCCTGTTCAAAATAGTCACCTTGCTTTTCTCCTTAGTATTACCTTTCCCACAGAACGTTATTCTAACATTTCAGTTCAGAGAAGTTAAATTTCATTCTAAACCAAACCGTAAGGAATTCACATCAACAAAGGAATCAGTGAACTGCCCGAAATATTTAAAGTTTCAATTTTCATAACTGCCCATCTCTTCAGTGGAACCTGCAGATGCTCAGAGCCCTAAAGCAAACATGCTCCTTTCTGCATGTGACATTGGAATTAGGGGTATAGTTTGGACTCCAGTGCCTGACTTTGTCTCTAAATGGAGAAGCCTTTAAAGTTATCACTCACAGATTATTAAATTTAGAATAGTCATGATCCCAACTGGCTAAATAAAACAAGATCACAAATGTTACTTCAGTCCATATATTCAGAAAGATGATATCTGTTGGTCTTCAGCAGAGAGTCATTCTGTACTTTAAAAGGACAATATATACAGTGTACTATTAACACTTCCAGAAACAAATCAGTAACAGGACTATGTTTTCAAAGTTCTCCTGGAACTATAAAGATTAGGCATTTTTCTTTAAAATAATTTCTGGGGGTAAAACATACTAGCAATTATATAAAACTAGTGGACTGATATTAAATGTGCTCAATAGCATAAAAATTCTGAATTATGTATTTCCAAAGTTCTTCTATGAGCCAAACATTCCTATTATCTTCTTTATCCTGACTTGAATAGCAAAGATTTAAAGAATTGGAGAAGAGTAGATTAAGAAAAATAAAATATAAGCTTGAGTCACAATATTCTTTAACCTTCTATCAGAGACCCTGCAAGAAAACTGGGCATCTGAAGATCAGCATGTGAAAGATAGCACCCATTAAGGTTTATGCTGCAAGGGCTTTAGGGTTCATGAATAACAAAAAATGAGCTCAGTGAAGAAAAGTAGTTGAATAATACTGAGAAGAAATACAGTATCCACACAAGGCCTAAGAAGACCACCTTCCTGTGAACTCAGTTAATGCTGTTTTCCTCTTGCAAACGTAAGAAAGTAGTATTTGTTTAATTTTAAAGCAGATTAGTGAGGTAAATCTACATTTTCCAGACTATTATAGTGAGGTAACAAGCCTTTTCTTACTGGGAAATGTATTTCAGGTGTAAAATGGAGGAAATTCAACAAATTCTAGCTCAGTAAACATACAAATATCTGTAGAGTTAAGGAATTTGTATTGCAACAATTGAATAGGAAGGAATAAAGCTGAATTTTTTCACAGCCTGTATAACCAAGTATTTATTTTACACTCAATAGACAAACCCCAACATCTAATGAATGTTAACATCATAAATGTTCCCTGAAGAGCTGGTCATCCAAAACAGTAAGTAGTAAGTGAGTAGTATAACCCTCTCTGCCTCCCTGCTCAGTTGTCAGCTTTAGGAATACTCCTGGATCAACGAAGACTTGCTGAGTACATCTGCAGACCTGTGGGAAATCTTCAGGGGTCCCAAGCATCAAATCTACACTTGGATTCATAGAAGTTGGTAGGTGATTACTTGGCAGATGTTGGTGACTGATTTAAAAACCCAGCTCTGAGGAGACCATCTGAATAACCTTGAATTACATCACATAACAGCCACAAGTCTTTCTAAAAGAAAAATATATGCTTTTCTGATAACGTCAGAATGTAACCTTCCTTTTTAAGACTGTAGAAAAGGACTTCTCTTTGCCAAGATGACTAAATAAATGATGAACTTTCTTCCCAGTGTTTTTATAATGTTTGTTTGAATGTATAAATCACACGCTGAAGCTACAGCAGTTATACATTAAAAGACAAAAATCTTGCAGTAAAATTGTGACTAGAATTCTCCCTGAATGAACAATCAATATCTTTATGATGCTGACCCAGGAAATCCCAAATGCCACACTTAGAACTACAGAAAACCATTAATAAAAACATTATCTTTGTAGGTTAAAGGAAACACTTTCTGTACCTCATGTGGAAGGGGTTGATCCCACTCAGTATTTATATGTCATCATAGAGAATCACAATGAAGTAAATAAATTTCACTCTGAATTGTTATTTTCTTCTTTAACAGCTCAATTTTTTCAATCTGATTTGAAATTCTTTGCATCAGTTTGGTAAAGTGGAAATGCAGAGCTTTCACCCAAAAGAACTATACAGAAACTGTTTAAAAAAAAAGACAATTGGCTAAAGGAAACCTGAGACACTGAATCATTTTGATTGTGAGTCTTAATTTGTACTGCGGCATACATAAGCAGTGCCAAATGTGAACAATTCAATACAAGGCACACTCAACTTCTGAAAATTTTGAATTCTGGTCTGAATTCGGGGGGAATTATTCAAGGAAAAATACCCATTTTTCATGAGGAATTCTTCTTGAGTCATCCCTGAAAATAAAAAGTCTTTTTTTTTTTTTTTTAATTAACAGAGGCTCTAAGAGTTTTCTCCTAGAGTAAATATCCTGAAAACTCAGTGTCACTACACATGGAAAAACTCTGTTTTTAAAAATCACAGAAAATGAGCTGTATTTCATCTTTATAAGTGTGTCTTACTAAGTTCCACCACTGGGACAGTAGAAAAAAATAATAGTGATACATCTCCATCTAATTTTTTATGTCTTTCTCGGTGCCATTATAGTACTAACATATTCTCCCTCTCAACTTTTTTTTTTTTTTTTTAAATTGTGGTAGCACCACTGGGAGCAGGTGCCTTGAAGTGGGGGCACATACCAAGCCTGACCTCCCTATGAACAGCTCTGAATTCCCTGATCTTGTTATGAATATTTTTTCTTCAAATGCAAAGCTGCAAAATGCATGAAAGCTAAAGTAATTCAATTAAGTATCTATTCTGAGCTGGAAAAAGACCATTTTGTTAGAACCAGTGGAGCACCAGTTTAACCCTGGTGCTCAGAATTCCCAAGCAAGTCAGCACATTAAGCCAGCTCTTCAACTTAAGAACAATTACTGTCATTTATCAGCCTGAATAGCAATAATGCACAAATCGACAGCTTTCAAGAGGCAAAGACCGAGGTAGGTGTAATGATATGCAAAGCCACAGCACTCCACATTTTGAACTGTCTTCAGCCCATCAATACATCTCCAAGTACCTACAATTTATCAATACAAATGTGGTACCCGATGAAGGCAGGACCAAAAAGATAAATATGAACAGGGTGGAATAAAAGGTTCGAGAATGTTTGAATTTTATAATGATTAAGTGCAGATCACATTCTTACAGCATTTTACAGGCAGTGACCTGATCACATCACATTCCCTTCAGCAAGAGGAAACTAGGATAAGAGATAATCTTTCTTTCAGGTAGTTGTAAGCATCTGCTTTGCTGCTTTTTTTTCCTTTTCTTTTGTTGTTGTTTCTCCTTTTCTTTCTATTCTTTTTTTCCCTCGCCATTTCTATTTTAGTCATGCCTCTATGCAATAGTTACACAGACATGGTTACTTTTATTGAAATATGTAATTAACATATCATTATTTTTACCTTAAGTAAGCACAATATATACAGGAGGCATCACTCGAGTCTCATTACCTCACTTTAGTAGCAACTGAAGGATTAAAAGAATGGTTGAAATTATCTAATAGCATATATACCAAATGGCATTCTGTTCATGAAAGTCTCAAGACTATAGAACTGAATTCCTCTGTACCTGATCTAATTGGGAGCGGGGGGGGTTCTTTCTGACTTTTTTGGCATTTTTAACATACACAGCTTCTTTGTGAATGGAACCTTTCAACAACGAGAGCTACTGCAGATTCCCTTTGTCAGGCAGGCAGGTAGGGGCATTTAGATTAGCAGCTCACATATCCGGAGAATAAAGACATTTCTATGTTTTTACCACGAGAAAACAAAATGAAGATTATACTTATTTCACCTGCAAGTCTGGCAGTTCTACCTGAAATGCCTGTTTTTATAATATCTTTTCATTTCCTAGTCCTTACTTTCCAATTTATACAGCATGCAAACTGTTTTATGTAGTCCTATCTTAATTCAAGATTTCAAGGTACTCGAGTTAAAAGTCTGCTTTGAAATGTCTTTTGCACAGGGGATCTCACTCTGCAAGTTATTTTTCCTAAACTACTTCTGTCTTTAAAAACTTAACCGTGTTACAAACAGTACTAACATGTCCAGATGGATAAAGTGAAGAATGAGCAGAACTGAGAGAGGGATTTGCCACAGAGGAAACTGTAGAAAAAAGTCTTGCAGTTAAAGAACAGAGTTCAGGAGCTCTGCGGTTTATTCCAAGCTCTTCTACAAACTTCTCACATAATCTTGAACACATCACTAAAACCTGTGCTTCCTCAGCTCCCCCAGAGACAGGGCAGAGCTTTTCTAAACACAGGGTAGAGCTTCTTCAGGGGACAGGTGACAGTTATTGATCAGTGGAAAACACAAGATCATGATCCATGAACATCTGTGTGGTATACCTCAGCAGAGGTCTGGAGCAATATTGTCTTCAGCCTTCATGAGTCAGAATTTGCACAGACACACAATTCATCATGTGATAAAGCTCAAAGTTGAGAGGATTTAACAGGAGCTTTCATATTATTTAAAATACAAATTTAAAAAAGCAATACAACTTCCTCATGGTTTACTGTCTTTCTAGAATTCATGCATCTTCCTCTTACTATTGGGGGCAGGGGTATATTCAAATGCTTTGAGTTAATTTTTTACATCCCTTTTTGCTCCTGACAACTTCTTTCACTAACTTTTACCTTCTCACTAAGTGGGCTCATTACATGTTCCTAAGCATAGGAGTCTTTCAGACTGCCAGCTGCTGGAAAAGGGGCAGATGGAGAGAATATCAACTCCTTGGGAATGCCTTAGAGACCACCAAGATGTCCCAAATGGCAGAATATGCCAGAGTGTGGGATGAATTGAGCCTAAGACATCTTTCTCCTGTAGACCTTTCTCATGCTGCTGATTGCAGTTGTTTACCAGCTTAGTAGACTTACCAGTTAGTAGTATGTAGGGTCATCTCATGTCAAGGCAAAACCAGAAGACAAACCTAGCACTGATTACGACAGCGCAGCTTTGAGAACTTAGGAACTGCTGTTTTGTGGCAAATGACTTCTGTATTTGCTCTAGTATTCTGCTTTCAGCTCAGTTAGCAATACATATGGAAGGATCCACCAGAATGGAAACATAATTGTATTGTTTTCCAAGAAGGTGAATGGGAAACTGTTTAAATACAGCACAATGAATGCTTATTTTGATTTATATCTCCCTTACTTGTTACTGCATTGGCCACATTCACAATTTTTTACAAGTTTCCTGTTACTTGGTATCCCTTCTCATCTAACCACTCCCATGGTTATTATTATTATATTTATATAATATATAATTATAGTATTATATTTTAAAAATCTCATTTCTTTTTTTAAATTATGTTTCTAACATTCCGTAATTCTGAGAAAATGCTGCAAGCTCACAGCCAAAAGTTTCAGAATACTAAAGAAAAGGAAACAAACAGAACTTAAAGCAAATTGTTTTAAAAATTGTTTAAACCAATGTCACTTTTTATCTGAAATGCAGTGGTGGTTGATCTGGAATATTCCTTTAAGAAATGGCTCTAAAGCTACAGTGATAGAGAACTTTCATCCCTGGAACTTTTCCTTCTAACACATCTGCGTCCAACCTTGCAACTATTATCAAGCTCTATTGCTCTGGTCTAATAGCAGCATCAGAAATTCAAATTTGATATAAAAATCCAAGGCATAAAACATTACATTGATAAAAAAAGAAATTATTCAGAAGAAGAGGAGAATATTCTCAAATAAATGTGTAACCTGAACAACCTAAATGACATGTTATTGTGTCAAATCCCTTTGTTCATTTCTTATGTCTAAACTGACTGAGAGTTTGATCTTGCTTCCTCTGAATTCAAAACAAAACTTCCATCTTCTTCCTTGAAAAAGCACAGAAAGATCTTCTGGAGCGAGATGATATTTTTTTCTGCTGAAAAAACTTCAGATTTATCTATTCCTGGGCTGAACTAATAAACAGAAACAAAATAGTGAAAAAAGCCACTAATAGTTACAGTTTTAAAGACCAATTAACTTTAAAACTACAGTGTACTCGCTGGGTTCTGCTTAGAAAAGTTGAGTACCACATTTTGGCTAATTATCTAATTAAACTACAGGTTAATGTGAGTTATCAGAACTCATAATGGTTTGAAGGGACCTGGAGGTCTGGGAACTTCCAAGGCTTTTGACACCACCGTAGAAATAAGAAGAGGGGACAAGGATCTACCACATCTGCTTTCTTCCTCCTTTCACTGAGATCTCTGGAAAGTTTACACTCTGAGAGCCAAACAGGGGCTCCTTAACACAGAGGAGATGTGGAGCCAAAATTCCTCGCTGCCCAGCCCACAGCTACAAGGAGTCCCTTTTAAAGTCACCCAAGACGACTTGCCAACAGACAAGCAATAACCTCTACAGCCGTTTTCTCCGTAGGTACAGCAAAGTACTGACAGATCAGCAGCTGCTTTGCAGACCCAATAACACGATGAAAAAGATGCAGGTTGGCACCCAATCTGTAATAAAAAAAGGGAACGAGCTCTGAGAATTATTTGAGGATCAATGGGAATTAGGCATGTCTGTACTTTTAGAAGATGCCTATCCACACCTTTATGCTAAGGTGCATTATTAAAAATCTGGTCCCAGCTGTGGTTTACTACCCACCAATTTAATAAAATGTGAATTATGGGGAACATTATGGACCAATTTTTTAGTAAAATCAAATGAAATACTGATATTAATGATTGGTTAATGATCACAAGTCTGTAGATAAATGTATTAATATAGTACATACTATACATACTTAGTACATGACAAAGGCAGTAGGGAAGCTCTGGACATGACAACATCTGTGCTCTGTCTATTCACAGGACAGATTTGAAAGTACTTGGGGTCACACTAAAGTGTAGCACAGAGCCCTGAAAAGCACATGGTTCTTTTTGACAGAGTTTCTTAATTATTTCAAGGTTTTTAAAAATCAGTAAAACTACAGGATACTCAAGGAACCAGAGGAAGAATATCTCTAAATACTAATTCCAGCTCATCCATGTTTTGGTTGCATTGAAGACAGCATGCAGAAAACTCGGCCATCAGCATGGCTTGAGTTCCAAAAGATGGTTTAACCCCACTCTTAATTCCACCAGTAACACAGAGGGAGTATGTCAGGAGTAAGGCAGAAATGAGGAGTTTTGGCAGCAGAAGTCCAGCCAATCTCCTCCCAAATAATGGCCACAAAGGACACAGTCAAATACAGCTGGATCATCCTTGGACTTACCTTAATTTATGCTAAAATTTGATGCCAAACTATTGCAGAATTTGTCAAAAGGGGATTACAGCATCAACAGTTTCAAAGTACCATAAAGACTGATTTTATTTAATAAAAAAGAGCTCAGCTAACCACTGTCATTTCTAATGGGCCTTCTAGCACAAAGCTCTTCATTGAAAATGTGGATATTCTTTTAACAGGAAGCATTCCAAAATATGGATATTTAATATAAAATCTCATACTGATATCTGGGCTTAAACTGGCAGGAAAGATGTTCCAGCCATTTTATCTTTTTTTTTTTCCTTCCTATTAACTCTATAACAAGTATGACATACATACAGAGGATGACATGAAAGAAAAAGCAAGCAATAAAATGGGAGTCAAACACTCTCAAACTCAAGAAAAACTTCTTGACTCTTGTTACTCTTCTCTTTGAAGTATCCATGCAGTAATTTAGAAGACAGGGCAAACTCACAGACTGAAAAGAATAGAGGGCAAATCAGGGCTAATTCAAGGATTCAGAACCAGTGTTGATATATTTAAACATGCTATAACCCAAAGAGGAGGGTTTTCTTCAATGTCATCTTATTACACTGCAAGGGAGGAAAACAGACAGTTCAATCACAGAATCATAATGCTTAAGCAGCATGAAATCATAAAGCTAGCAACAAAACAGGTGAAGCATGCCACATTTATGATTCATATGCTTCCTTTCACCCTAGCACAGTCTTGGTTTACTGATAGCCCTAAATGGCCAGTCCCTGCTGGTCTCCCCAGCACAAGAGGAGGGAGCAGTATTATCCTTTTGGGTGTACTTACTGCACTGCACTCCATCATATAAAAATAATGCACATGAATACTTAAACTGTTTATCCAACTGTACACATAGGTTACAAGATACCATAAATAGGATTGTTGTTTAGACACGTACATAAAGCTCAATGCATACAAATAATCTTTACTGTCACATTCTAGATCCACTGAAATTGGTATGCTGCTATAATATAATTTGGTGGGTTTACTTTGCTACAGACATCCAAATTCCCTTAAAAATTGATGTGAACTAAAATAAAAAAAAAATTTGCAAAATCATATCTATAAAAGAAAGTCTAAATGGGAACTCTCTTTGATCATTTAGTTGTCTCATAATTTTTTAAAATCTTGTGTGATTTTGAGATCATCAGTGTTGATATTCTCAAGAACTTGGAAAGCAAGCACAGCTTGCAAGAGATGTCTTCTTCAGATTTACCTGAGTATAACTCCAGAGTAGAAAACTCAACTTTATCTTGTGTCTCCACATCATTAAATAGGCATTTCCAGCCAAGATACTAAACTGAAATTAGATAAATAAAGTGGGACATTTCCTCTCTGCACTAAAGCTGGACTCTACACAGAGATGAGGGAATGGAAAGGACAGCTCTGATGGGCTGGAAGCTTCTTCAGTCTCTGCAGCAACTCATGTGGGTGAGTAAGGAATTAACTTGCAGAATTCAGTCCATCTTTTATAAACCCACATCTTCCTGACACAAGTGAATTCCTAGCAAACGGATAGTATTTTCTGGAGTGATTTAATAATGTAAAATAACTGAACTGGACTCCCAAATGGCTTTTTACAAATTTTAACCGTGTCTCATATACTGACATTTGTTCATTACCAGGTAAATACACCTGCTATACTGCCATCTGTTGTCAATCAGTAATCCATAGTATCAATGAAATTTCTAAATTGACTTCAAGATAACACCATTATTCTCAAAAATTATTTGAACCAATTTTTCCTATTTAATATGAATGTAATAAGGAAGGTTTTTTGAGGTACCTACAATATACTTTAGTATGTAAAAATTGTTGCAGTCAAAAAGTAAAATTAATAATAGAGAAACTAATGGAATATTTATCTGCTAGTGGCATTTGCATATCATTTTCAGAATGCTAATTCTGAGACACCTTTTAGTATTTTCTACCTCTGTCCCCAAGTAAAAGTCAATCAAAAATTCTTCAGTTTCTCTTTTCAGCCAGAAGACATAGTCCCTGATCCTTAGAAAGATCCTTCTCACACATACTGCTCTCCTGCTTAGTTCCCAGAGCTGTCAGCTTCCAAACAAGTAAATGTTAATAATCAAAAGTTATAAGTTATTCAGAATTTTGAGACATTGATTCTGCACAGTACAATGTTGTTGTCTCAGTTGAAAGTCTACTCCACCAGCTTATGCCAAGTTTTTCTAGAATATATCGAGGCTGGAGTGTTTATGAATTACTTCTGTCATTGTAGTCAGTATCTTCACTAGTCACAATCTTCACCTCAGTGAAACTTCCACAGAAACAAGGGCGGTCTTCACAGACAGTTTACTGATCACTCTTCCTGAGAAGTGATTTCACCACAGTTCATCAGAGAACTGGCAATTCTGGAATAGGAGCTTGCTTACTAATGTGAGATCTATTGCAAATTCACATCAAAGAGTACACGCAAGAAGCAGCGTTAAAAAAAGCAGGTAACTCGTGGTTACATGTTCTCCACCTACAGGTGTTCCGAGGAAATGAACAGGCTCCTGTCAAACAGCTTGAAAACAAGACTAAAGATCAACATGAGAGTCACCAGCTATGATTATAATTAAGCCATCAATTAGCAACATACTACTGTACTTCCTGGAATGACTGAAGAGTAGTAAAAATCTGGCTCATGAACTACAGATATCACAAAAAGACAAACTGAAGAGGCAAATGCAATAAAGATTAGGAGTAGCTGACACTCCTGGAGTTCTGCACATATCACAGTGACCTAAAAGTTCTGTTTTAAAAGGCTTAACGTGAAAAGCAACTTATCAACCATACCACTAAATTTGACTTCTACAGCACTCTAAGCAGATTACAGGTATTCTAAAATTAATCACAAGCAAGTAGTTCAGCAGTCCTATCTGACTACTCCTGTAGCTGACATAACAGCATTCCCTGGCTATCTACAGACAAATTTGGGCACTGTCTGGCATCTACAAAATACAGAAATCTAAGAAATCAGGGTTATCTTTACCTTCTGGATTAGCTGCAAAGCTGGAATATAGCTTTTTTTCCTTGCTTTAAAGCACAGAAAGCAAATCACCACCGAGAATTCAAACAAATGCATCCGTGAGCACAGACACCCACGTGTCAATATGAGGAGAATGTTTTGCAGTTACCCTGTGAATAAGTCTGATCACTCTAAGTTCCAAATGTAGATCTAAGGGGAAAATTATTATATTTCATTTCATCAAAATTTTAATTTAGACATGTCTGCAGAACATTTTTGCATAATAAGACATAAAATCCTATAACTGAATACATTCTGCTCTCTCAATTTTTTTCTTAAAACACAATGCAATAACCTCTTATGTACATAACAAAATGTATTTTCTCAGTTATCAGGTATTTGTTTATAAAGTTTTCACAGTTACCTAACAGGTACAAGTTTCATTCATAAAACATTAATAATTTAACTTGTAAAACTTTGTGTTACTTCCCATAAAAGACATTCATCCACATTTACAGTTCAAAAGGTTTAATCTGTTATTGCAGCATTACCAAGGGTTGTGATGGTAACTCCAGACAAGTTAGGAAAACTGCACTGCTATTGATTATTACTTACAGGATATATTCGTAAATTAATTGGGTAATAAAAGGTACTGCTATGATTTATCAGAGTATTAAAAACTCATTCAATGCATTTATTTCCTACTGAACTACTGAATTCAGTATTATAAAGCAAGGATTTTACCTTTTGATTTTAATTAGGAGATCCGGTTTTGGAGAAAGTTAAATGGAATTCTTCTGAATATGAGTGAGAAGAGAGTAGAAGATATGTTATCATCAGAAAAACAAAAATTGAGGGTAAATATGTCAAAAAGATATCCTCATCTTAAATTTATGCAGCTGCAGAAAATGTACCAAAAAAAAAAAGATTCTTCAGGAAGTCCAGCATCTCAGAAACTCAAAAAAATCCTGGACAAATGACAAAAAATATGAAGCCCAGCTGTAACAAAAGGAAAACAACTGGTAACCAGATAGGTTTTTCTCATAGTTATTTTTCGTAGTTCATGAAAAAGTATTAACTAACCATGATATTGCATTTGAGTGTCAAAAATCAAGCTTATTTCTGCTTCATCACCACTCTTTTAGAGATTTTTTCAGACATCTCTATTAAAATACAAAAATGTAACTAATATTTGCAAACTTTTAGGTAGTAACATGCTCGCTATTGTTGTACAAAAAATTAATGAACTATTTTCCATTTCTTATCATTAATACTGGTTTTGAAACTACTACTTTTGTGCTAAAACTGCAGAAGTAGCTGATATGGTACAGAGATGTAAAGATCTGAAATACTGAGCTCAGCACTTTTGCCTGCCAGTATAATGCTCACAAATACATTATGTGTAAGAAAAACAATGTATTATTGCATAACATACTTAATTGCATCTCTCCCTGCAGGACTCCATCGAAACACGGCATGTTGTATCTTAATAAAAAATACTTTGTAGAAGGAATTTGGAAAAGCCGAGAGCTAGTAAACAGATAGCCATTGCACATAGAGATACAACGCATTATGTATTTAATAACCTAAATTTTTCAGTTGACAGTGCAGATTTTTAGCCAACCTGAATGGACAGTAACTCCACATGCTTATTTGCAGTGCTATCTTTACCTGCTCTCAGAAAAAAGATAAGCTATTAGCCCGAGTAGCAAGATACTGTTTCCACGCTCACAAATACTGTCTAAATATTTCTTCACTTAAAGACATATTTAGAGTTCATTGTTTTCCAGATTTGAATTTATATAGAAGTTGGAGAAGAAGGAGGTTTTCTGAACTAGACTTTTGGGGGAAGTGGGTGAGTTTGTTCTCCAAAAGCACATTATCAGTGTGGAGGAGAGGAACAAAAGAATGTGGCATATGAAGACATCTCAAGGGGTGGCTTCCCAAAGCTGCTGTGGGGACAGCATCTGTCATTAATAATTTGCTAACAGTCTATGCTATTTAGGTCTATGCTCGTTAGAACATGCATGTGTAGAAAGAGAAAAAATTCTGACTTCTGCAGAATTGTCTTCAGAGAGACAAACTTTTCTATCCCCTACTGTCTACCAGAAAAACTGTGAAGATTTCCTTTAATTTCCATGACAGCAATTGGGAACTAGCTCTTGTTCAATGGTACAGGACGATTACCTCCCAGTTTTCCTGTTATCACTTTCTTCATTACTTGAAACGGGCAGGGACAATCCAAACAGCACCTCTGAAGTGGTCAAAATGGTGTGCTGTGAATCTTGGACTGCTGTGAACAGTTCCTTCAGGCACTATAATATCAAATACTATCGCAGTTGGTTTCCCTTTGAACACCCCAGCTTAGGCAGAAGGGCAAGCAAAGGTGGCGGGGAAGAAGAGACCAGAGCAGAGATGCTGGTGGGTTGGATTTTTATTGGTCCTCCCAAGGTTTTTACTCAGTGGAAGCCTCTCCACCACACTGCGTACTTACCCATCTGCTGTCCTTAATACAAGATATTTCTGCAGTATTTCAGAGGGAGAGAGCTTGTGAAAGCATCTGATGTTGTCACAGTCAATGCAGAAAAAAGCCCTCACTGTGCTTATCTAGAACAAAATATGTCAGTCTTGTCAAGAATCTTACAGACTCTTCAAAAAGTCACTGCATCCTTACAGACAAAGCCCAAGCTCGTTAACGTCGGCAGCATTCTTACACGAATAAATACATTAAGAGATTATAAGGCTAATCAGTGCCTTTAGCTGGCTGTCCATGCCCAGGGGTCAGCACTGGGGATGCAGGGGGGTCTGTGAGGAGAGGACAGGGAAAGTTCCAGACAGGTCCAGATGGTTCCACAGCCACCCCAGCCCAGGGCACGGCTGAGGCCCTCAGTGATGCTGGTGGCACCTCTGTGGGAACAAGTCTGAGAGAGGGAAAAACTGCCCAGCAATGATGGAAGGGTGTGAGGAAAAGCATGAGGGAAAGTGGGAGGAAAAGCATGAGGAAAAGCAGGAGGAGCAGCCCCAAGCACCAAGCTTGGAAGAGCCCCTGTCTGGGACTGGAGTGGGTAGAGGAGTTGAGAAGGAAAGAGTGAAATTACACCTTGGAAGAAGAGGAGGGGAGGGTAGGAAGGTGTTGTCTTAATTTTATCTCTGTTTCTCACCGTTTATTGGTGATAAATTAAATTAATATTCCCCAAGTCATGTCTAATTTGCCCACGCCAGTAACTGGTAAGAGATCTCCCAGTCCTTACCTTGACCCGTCTCATTTTCTCCCTGTCCCATGGAGGAGAGAAATGAGAGAGCAGCTGGGTGCACAACTGGCTGCAGGACAAGGTCAAGCCAACACATCCCCAAGCGTATGAACACCACAACTGACTGCCAGTAGAGGGGGGAATATGACAAAAAACGAGGGAAAGTTTAAGGTGGTAAACGTAAAGTAAAGGGAATACTAGCTTTATTGGAAATCTTATCCCTACCTGGGTTATTACTGACTGTAAGTTCTGCAGTCAGTCCCTGATATATTTGGATATTTGATCACACATCCATACTGCCAATATTTATTTCAGTGACACATTTGGGCCTCTGTACTCATCTAGTTCTATTCTCAGCACACAACCAGAACCCCAAATATAGTCCTAGTCTGTCTGTGGGTATCATGCAGTGTAGCTACAACAAGCCCACTTTACTGTAGTAACCCTTTCTTCTACCCTGAATTGTGTAAGTACTTGGAAGGATCTATATCTAAAAATGCTCAGTTTCTTTTATTGTGTCAAATCCTATATATATCTATTTGGAGGGAAAGATGTGAATAAAACTGTATGGATATACATAAAGAAACAAGCTTTTAATTAATATTGTATTATTCTGACAGGGATTGTATATAAAAGAAACAAAAAAAAGGAACAAAATACTTTTTAAAACATATTTTCAGGAGATATATGCTGAATACACATTATGACACCTCCGGTATGCTATACTTTGACATACATTTTTTCGCGAGATGCATTGAGTATTCTTGAAATCTATTATCAGTTAGCCTCCATTTCCACTAAATTTTTTCCAGTATCACACAGTTATTTTATTTTATTTGCTAACTCTGCCAATGCTGCCTTTACTGCCAAGCCCACCATCTTCCCTCACATATTGAAAAGTGGGGGGGTTTTCCCCCAGTTTCCTCCCTTCCCCACCAATTTCACACTTCAATGTCTCTTTTCCTTAAGAAACCATAAAATTCTGACAAGAATGTTCAGGAAAATTCTTGTCTTGCAATGACCCTCCTGGCTGCTGAAGAGCACCAGTCTCATTCTTACACACTCCAATTGTGTAGCAGTTGTGATATTGATCTAACAGTCCACAAAAACACGGCTCTCGATGGTTAACATAATTGAGCAAAACACGTCCATTCTGAAATTATTAATACTATCACAGGGAGATTAATTTCCTTTTGATGTTCTTCTATCAGGAACTCTACTTTGATTCATTGATGTCACAGAACAAATTAGTGCAGTACATAGCCAACAGTATGATATTAAAATCGGACATTATTCTGCCGCTGATATCAAACAATAAAGTAGCAGATGGCTTTTTTTCCAGAAATGCCTCTCATGGCAGAGTAAAAGGCTGCACAAACCAAAATGATTTTTTTCTGGAAGTTGTTCTTATTTGGTTGCATACCCGGATCAAAATCTTCAATGTATGAAAAGACTACATGATATGACAAAAGGTCTAACATTCAATGGTATAGAGAAGACAAGAGATGTCATAACCTTCTATGTTTTGGCTCTTTAGCCTCCAAATGCCAACAAATCACTACACTTAGTGAAAAAACCAAACACTGAACAACTTGTGATTACTTTTGGACAAAATATTTGCCAAACATTCAATTTTATTAACATCGTCTTTTTATACACAAAACTTATTTACAGCACATGCTACACTTGTTCTGAATGAAATTATTCCTTCCTAATTAATTGAAAGCAATGATATTTACACTACCATCAACCACATACACTACCATTTACACCACATTTGTAAGTGCAAGCATTACTGTTCCAATGTTCTTCATTTCTACACTAAAATACTACCTGAACTTGCATATCAAGTGAATTAAAGACATTTGTTTCAATGGGAGATAAATGTGATTCAGGGTCTTCCTTCAAACACGTCTTCCTATGGTACTACCAGTGTCATAAGGACAAGTGCTACCTCTCTCTTCAGAACTTCAGTCACAGTTTTTGAACACTCAGGCTGAGGGACAAGTTTCATTGATGAGGAACAGACCAACTTGTAGCTGATGCCTTTCCTCCTACTGACTGCAGCGAGCACACACACTGCAAGGCGGAGTAGTTGTCCATGACTGCTTCTCAATGAAGGAATTAAACAAAACACAAAGCACAAAAGTTTGTTTCCTGTTGTGTTTAACACTGAAAATGACAGGTAACTAAATGCAGGGTTTGTGCAGCTATTCCTGCCCACCAGCAGATGGACAGAACACCAGACACGGCAGAATCTGGGAATTTCATTCGCACAGACAAGGACAGAACATGTCACACGTTTACTGTATGTCAAGGGGTTAATTCTATAGCTTCATATAGTACAGTTTCCAAAATGAACAAAATTGAGCCACTCAATTCGACCTCAGACCATAGGACTAGCAAAACGGAGCAGGCAATCATACTTACATATTGAAACAAAAGAGTCAAAATATAGAACCTAAATAAATCTATAGAATCTCTAGAAAGGAATAATACTTCAAAACTTCCTTAAAAAACACCTCAACAGAGGAACATGCTGCTAAGTGGATTAGCAGCACTACAAATCCTATTGAACAAAACCGGCCTTCTAACAACTTGCAATTTGCATTTCTCCATGGAAGGCTGGAGATTAATTTTGCATTAATTGCAACAACATCTTAATACTATCCCAGCCAGGTTTTTCTGGCAACCAGAATCACCTTTTTCATTATCAATTCTTATTATTTATTTTATATATCTAACACTAACATACGAGTCCAATTGAGTTTTCCCATTATTCTCATTAATATAGGATCTTTTGAAAGCTTGGACTACTTACGAAGAAAGTTGGGGGTGGGGAAAAGCTGGAGAAGATTAGCCCTAGTTTGTATTATCTGTTATACAGAAAGTATCTGTACTTGTTTTTTTTCAGTCTTGTAAACTCTGAGCCCTGATGTCACCCTTAAATATTTCCACTTGTCAAAAAGTAGACACTTAAATTCATTTAGAAGAATGATGACATTACAGGTAAGTCAATAACACTAAACCAGGTATTTTTAGAAAGTTCTTTATAGCCAGAGATTTTCTTTTTTGAACAAAATGTTTAACAAGTTGATAGCACTTTTCAAATACTCCTCTCCAATTTGAGTAAAATCCTGTAAAGAAATAAGTATCCAGACATGCACAAACATGAGATAACCTTTCAAGCTATTTTTCTGAGTTATTGTGCCTCTTTCTCTTCCACCCCACAAAACACCTCAAAAACTGTATTCACCATCCTTTTTAACATAAATGATGTTAAGAACATATCATGTTTAATACAGTGAAAGCATCTAATAAAAGTAAACTAACAAAGATCTACAGTTTTCAGGGTTAAAGTCTTTCAATCAAATTAAATGAGTGGCCAGTGAGATTTTAGGCACTGAAAATACATTCTGTATTCACTGCAATAGTGAAATATTTGGCTTTGCCAGCAACAGACCAAGTACTCTATTTTATGTAGAGCATGATGTGATTTGCTTTGCTTGGAAACAGAGTCAGCGAAAAGGAGTGGGAGCTTTCAAAACGCAGAGAAGCACAACTTAGTGCTCTTTCCCCATAAAGCTGCAGAATGCAGGTCCCTTTCAGCTGTTAAAAGATTGAAGAATGACTTGGAGTAGAACAATAAAGTCAGAAGAACAGCGAAGTGCACACCAGACAGCCATAAGAACTTCATTTGACTTGTATTGGCAATTGATTTAAATGGAATTGCAACTACCCATCAAGGTCAAGAGTGCTTTCTTGACATCAGGGACCTCTGTGTCAACTGTAAATGTACAATGGTCATCTATTTTTTACAAGCACATTCAAATCATTAGAAATCATGTTTCGGAATGATTGTTTTAATGTTCTAGATAATGTGATTTTGCCAAACAGAAGTATTGCTAGCTGAACAGTTTGCAATGTGTTATTTTCTATACAAATTACCCCACAAAATAAAATACCCTTTTATTAGATACTACATAGCTTAGCCAAAAGAGATGGATCACACCAGGTACTTTCCATTTCAGTTTAACAATAGTACTTTAAAGACAGCAATGTTCTGATTTCATGACAACAAGGTCTTGCTTAACATTAGTGCAGAACATTAGGAAAATGTTATACTAACACTTGAATAAATCCTAAAATACAGGCTCCAAGTTAAAATCCCTGGAATATCCTGCAACATCTATAGTAGATTGTTCTCCCACTGAATTTGAGGACAACCTGTGCCAGGGCCTCACCACTCTCACAGGGAAGAATTTGTTCCCAATATCTAATCTAAACCTACTCTCTGTCAGTTTAAAACCATTCCCCCTTGTCCTGTCACTACATGCCATTGGAAAAAGTCACTCTCCATCTTTCTTCAGGTACTGGAATCACATAAATTAGTTCAAGAAGCAGTGAAGTGTGACAAAGAGAAAATGACAGTACAGATCAGAAGTAAAAGACCAGATCTATGTCTTAGTGAAGTAATAGTATTTGTATTGGCTTCAGTAACCACTGGCACAGCCCAAACAGCATTTGTGAGTTGTAGTCTCTGTTGGCTTGTGGTTTGTGATTCTCTATCTATTTTTTAAACCTAATAACACGTCATTCTGGAGCTATAATTCAACTTGTATTGTTGTTTATATACTTCTATGCTTGTTTATATTCAATATTTCTATTTCATGCCTTGAAAAAGTTGTCAACAAACAAAACGAGTGAAACATGAGTAAAGAATATGAGGTTAAACAGGTCTAAATGTCATATCTTAGATAAACATAAAACTCTAAAGACTGAATAAACCCGAAACTTAAATAATCAATATAATCTTATTTTTCATTGAATTACACTGATTTATTCTAACTATTACATAAGCAATCTTTAAGCAGTTATTGTGACTCCTTTAGCATCAGCCACATAAAGGGATCCTCCCTTCAAACCATTTTTTAACTGATGTATAAACACATCATTAACATTATTTTTCTGCATTTGTTAGGGAAACTGCTCTTGAATGTTGCTGCTTCACCATCATTACCCTGGATAACAGACACCTCTTTTGACTTCAGGCCCAGACTCGGGTTAGTCTTGCAGAACAGGAGCTCCTGAGCAGCAATGCAGCCCACACAGGAGTATCCCAACAGAGACGGGCTTCCCAGCCAGAAGTTGTTTTAGAAGTTTCCAAAAAACCTTTTCTTCTAGTGCCTCCCATTTGGACTAATTAGCTAATAATAATTTGGTAACCTAATAGTAATTGACAACATAGAAATGCATAATAACCATGTCCTGAAAACTGACATGAGCTGCCCTACATCACCCAGCACATCGGCTTTCATACAACTATTTCATTACCTGGAAGCCTCTCGGTAATGAATATGCTATTAAAAGGGTTTTTTAATTTTCGTGTTTCTCATGTTGTAATACTCCAATAAATTTCTCTGACTTCCAACATAAATAAGTTTCATTATTCCTCATTATTAAAAGAAACAAACACATTCTCCTTCACTGAAAGGGTGTCATATAATTAGATGACCTTCTTCCATAAAATCATAAATGAAAAAGGACCTGACAACTTGCATGAAAATATTTAATCAGACATTAGGACATTAAATATAGTTAGTTAAAACACAAGACATTATTGTACTAACAAATGCTTTCAGAAACAGTCTTTTACAATACAAGAGATCAAAACAGATTTTAGTTTTACTACACCATTAGACAAGTCCCAGATTTTCAACAATTTATCACCAATTTCTTCATTTGGTTCCTTTAAACATGCTTTTAAAACATACTTGATAACTAGTAAAAATTGTATACAATGCAAATGACATTTCAGATAAGTTTTATTGACTTAATGCTCTGGTAATAAAATTATAACAATCAGTATTATTTTGATTTATTGTAAATTTTACTTTCACCTTTAATGGACTGGGTGCGTGGCAGAATTGAATGTAATGCTGCTGCCACCTCAAGGTCACTACAGAAAATTGTGATGGTTCTTTTCGGTCTACTTGTATCTAATGAACAGAAGCAAGATTTAATAACTAAGAATGAAAGGACTCCTTTGTTTTCATAAAGTTGTTTGATGCTCAATGTGTGCAGGTTGCACACATATATTTGCAATGAAAAACTTAATTTTCTGTCTGTGTGTACGTGGAAGTGCACACACACACACACACACACACACACAGAGGCACCTGCAGGCACACACGGTGCTAATGGTTGGAGAAAGACATCTTTGGATGCCAAGGAATGTTCATAAAGTGAGCCAAACCGTGCAGTCCTCATTTTACACAAACTCCTCAACAAGAATTTGGCTTAGAAAAATTGAAAAGGGAATTAAAAATTCAGTCTGTTACTTTTCCAGGGTGTTTGTTTTGTTTGCTTGTTGCTTTTTTAAGCTTTCAGATTTAAATCACAATAGGAGGGTCAACTCCAGCTTGTCACACTTATGTTAGCATTTTAATACAGATTCTGAGGGGTCAAATGCACAGTAAGTTCTGCAGCACAGATAGGAAAGTTGTGTCAATTATCTTATTTAAGATTCAGGAGGGCAAATAATTATTTTAATGAAGAAGTTTGGAGCCGTGTATTTACTATGAAATACCTACAATGTTGTGTGTTTGCATGGATGCTCAGAAATGATAAAAGTTTGTACTCCCAGAATTCCTACAGGAACATAACAAAAGTCTCACACCATCAAACACATGACAAATATGTGGTCATTTATATACATTTTGCAAAATTTATCAAGGTTAGGTTAACGTGACTGCGACACTGAAAAATGTCACACTCTAAAATTACAATCTACTGCTTAAAACCCACCTCAAGCACCTCTGTGCTTGATTAAAAAACCCCATCTAATCCCATTTGGAAAAAAAAAATTGCAATTCAAGTGCAAAAGTCTGCAGGAGATCAATCTATGGAATTTAAGGAAAGTTGCCAAGACTAGCCAAGACCATTCACTGAAGGACAGGCCCATGACTCCCTTTAATGATATGAGAAGTACCCAAAGGCACTTCTTACTTTTTGATTTAGGTTATCCAGTTGCCATGCTGAGCAGGAAGTCTTAATATCTTTATTCTGGTCTACACTTTTAATTGATATTGAAATTAAGTCATGGATATACCAGAGTTTCACACCTGACAGATTTTTGGAGGTATTTTATCCTAGTATGTAGTTCAACTCTAGAAGTTCTTTCTCCCACCAGAAATTAGTGTATTTTAGTCTACACTGCCTGATTTCACAAGATGGAAAAGTAAGGTGTTTTAACTACAAATGTAAAAAAAAAATGTAGCAATTAAATCAATTTTAGGAATATTAGCTATATTGGAACTCCAGGGAGTCCAATTCTTTTTAGGGGATCTCCTTTTACACATGAAATATTAATTTATGTAATGTATGATCTGATTCCAGGCTTACTGCAGCTTATCATTCACAAATGAATTCTCTTAAATGTGTAAATACACACTGAGGACAGTCACTGGGGCACATATGAATGGCAAATATAGCAACTGGGATCAGTATGTACCTGCTATAATGCAACACTTCACATACAATAATTTCTCTTAAGAATGCAAAGGACACTTCTGTATTTCCACTGTCTGTAACAAAAAAGAAAGACTGGTAGTTTGCTGTCGTTGTTGTTGGAGTCTTTTGTGCATATGACTCCCCTTGCTACAACTGCCAGTAATAAATCACCTTCTGCACTCCCTTAGCTGGATTATATACCTAAGAAAGCACTACTTGGAGTAAGAGCTGGCAAAAAATATCAGTATCAATGCCAAGTAACAAAAAGGGAAAATAATTATGGCCATTACAATACAGTACATCATGGGGCAAGTCTCTATGAACTGCCTTGATATTTTCTGTATAGTTAAATAATTTTAGTCCCTATTTTAAGCAGAGTTCCATGGCCAATTCAGCAGCAAACTCCAGTCCAAAGTTTCCTTAGATTTTCACTGATTTAAAACAGATCTGTCCTCTGTACATGCACACAGACCACACTGTATATCAAGAGACGTAAGGAAACTGCATATTCTGAGGGCTATGGAGAAACACCTCTTAAGAATCACACCTGCAAATTTATCATTTTGCATAAAAAAAGATAAAATGGCAGGAAGGTCCTTCCTCCCTCGCACTCAACGCTTTACACTCACTGCAGACCTTGCAGAGACAAATGTGCCCATTGCGGCACTTTGGCCGAGTCAGTAAAAATCATCTACTAACATACTAATAGTAGTTAGGGATGTGATTTTGGGTGACATTTTTATGTAAGATTTAATATAGAATGCAGTTCTAATTATGTTTTGCCAATATCACTGACAGAAATAAGCTTTCACTTACAGATGAAAGCAGCAGATACAGCAGTTGTGAAAAGCATTTCTGTGCCAGTGCAACTTCTATAGAAATTATAAGTTATGTAAGTGGCTGTTGGTATAGCTGTATCAGAAAAATACCTTTATTTATTGCAGAGAATATTTCAGCCCCTTGATTTGAGCCAATGTGAAGCTTTTCATAATGTCTCACTGTTTTCATCTCATCTGGTTGTCTCTTCTCCTCGGTACCAAGTCAGTATGTTGAAGATGGCACAATTTAATCCACAGAATGGCACGAGGAGAATTTTGCAAAAAAATTATGTTCTCTTATTCCTGAGAAAAAGTTGTAAATATAAGTGAAGAAGCCCATGAGAAAGAAATATAGAAATTTTTTTCCGTAAAAAGCAATTCCAAATAAGTGACTTATGGTCAAATAACTAAGATTCAAGGGAACGAAAGTAAGTTTGCAAATAATAGGACAGATGCTGTTAAATCATCTCTAAATTGCAATTACGTATTTTACGTATACACTTACTTGCACACATAAAATTAGATTTACACAGAGCTTAGAGGTGGCCCTGAATCACAGGGTTTAAATCTGGAGTCAAGCCTATGTCTACACTCCCATAAAGCTGGGGGAAGCAGGGGATTGAACGTAGGGGTTTTAGGTCTCATTTCCTGTACAAAATAAAGTAGATGTGATTCTAGGAGACGGAGTGAGTTATGTAAGAAAGCAGAGGCAAAGAGATTTCCCTTTAATTCATAGAAAAGTAGTATACCTAAAGCACAGAGTGAAAAAAATCTCATTTGATAGCATACCATGAAAAAATAGGTCCAAAGGAATGAGAGATTTGCAGTGTTAGCAGTACTAAAATAATTAAAAGACAGATCAAAAGGAAACAAAAGACAAAAAAAGAAGTTAAAAGTGTCAAGGCTATTCTCTGAATATATGACATATATCAGATTTACAGCTTTTTAGCAAATACTAATAATTTAGGTTTAGTAAACATATTAGTAACCATCTTCTTAAAAATAGAAGATGCATATCTAAATTAAATTAATATAAATCAGCCCCTAGATGTCATTGTTGCAGCTGAAATATCACTTAATACAGAACTTTCCTAATTCTCTAGCAGAAAAGGCTGTGTAAAGAAAAATAAACCATCTAAGTAATATAAATTCTGCTGGGTTTTAATGCCTCAATTCCAAAGCACAAAGAGCTCTGAGGCTACAACAAAGAAGATAACTAACTCTAACTAGACAAAAGGATTGCATACCAGATTGGGGTTCTGGCAGCAGGTGAGCACAATCACCCCAAAGGACATTGCAATCTCAACCTCAGAGTGAAACCTCACATACCCCTTCCGCAGGGGAAGATTCTTTGTAACTCCAATCAATGCTTGTCTCAATGCTAAAAACCGTCATTTCATATAGTTAACACATCTCTGATTGTATCTGGAACAGCTGTACGTGTTCTCTCTCTATATATAAAAACTTGGGGTTTGTTAAAAATGGTTTTTAAATCTTGAAAACTTTTGTTTTTCTACAATATCGTGTAGCAATCCATTCCAGAGGTTAATTACACTTATACAGAAAGAAAAAAAAAAAATCTAAAACTTCCTGTACCTGTTTTGAAAGCGCAACCATTCGAGTTCACTGAATATCTAATTAGTCTAATAATAGGAGAAGCATATTTAAAGTCTAATTTATTTTCTCTGCACTATTTATTATCTTTATATATCCGTCATGCTCTATTGTATTGTCTCTCTACATTAAATGATGCAATGTTCATTCTTTCCTGTATAACTTCTCAGCACTAACAATTTTCAATCCACCTGCAATATTTTCTCTCAGAATATAGTGTAGTCCTATTTAAAAAAAAAAAAACAACACAATATCATTTTTCCTATTCAGTGTTTTTCCCACTCTTTTCTCACTCTTTGCATTTTCCTAGATTACACATCACATTTGCAAACTTCTGTATTTAGAGGCTGAAAATGTCCTGTTTAAGGCTCCATTTCACAGTAAGGGCTCCCACGATGCCAGCCTGATAAATCAAAGCAGCCAATACATGTATACCTTTGTAAATGTGTGCAAATTCTTTCACCATTTTCTGAGAAACCCAACATTTCATTTTTTCATGTGATAATGAACTGTATTTTATGCACTCTAAATGTTTTTTTTCCCCAGAAACAGCTATGAGTAGGTCAACCTAGAATGCAGATACAGACAATATAAAACACATTCCGTCATACAAAAAGAATGGAAAAAAAACCAAGTCTAGGGTTATGTGTTGCAATTAGTCTATTAAAAAAGCAGAAAAATTCCTAGTTGTCAACAGGGTTGCAATGCTACAGCAAATTTCACCTTTTTAGGGTGGATCTACCTCATGATAAGGTCACCTCCAGGCTGCCTGAAGCTTTAGTGAAACATCAAATTAAAAACCTACTTCTCTAAGTGCCACTCCAACTGCTCACACAATACTCATGGCACTGATAACCCAGGGAGGGATGTACAAGGCAAAGTCTCTGTTCCAGCCAGTGCTCCATGCAAGATTCACTTCTGTTGTACACAGAGCTATGAAACACTTTATTTAATGTCCACTCAATAAATTTAGGGACTCCATTTATATAATACATTATAATAATATGAAAATTATAAAGCTTTTGGAATGGTTTTGGAACAGCCACGCCTGAAAATGTAGAAAACTCTTGGGCTAAATTGAATTTTTTATTGACAACTATGTAACTCATTGCTGGTACAAGTCACTAATGAAAATAAGCCTAATTGTTAACCTTGATGAATGAAAAGAGTTTAAGAATCAGGAAATAAGGAATAAACAGGCACAGTACAGATAAGTTTCTATATGTAGATTTCTCTTATTTTAAAAATGCACACAAAAACCTGTGTACACTTTGCATGGATTTACTTCAAGATTGTATCTTTGCTGATGTAGCTTGAAATCCACTTGGTATTTCTGGACTATGTGTTACTATTTTAAATTAAGCTTATAATGTTTACCATAAAGCTCATGCCACTGACAGTCTGTACATATTTACAGTACTTAGGAAGCAATTTTGTATAAACTTTCACAAAAAACCATCAACATTCTGAAGGTATTATACTCAACACAAGGGTTTCATCTCTATTGCTCAGGGAAAGTTGCCTTATTCAAATTTCATTTGGTTTCAAGTCTCCTTCAGCTTGAATGTAATGAAAATGAAAAATAGGAAAATAACTTTGTGAATTAAGAAGCCTTTCAAATTAATGTAAAAGTGTAAAACCTAAATCTGTCTTTTTGTACAATCATACCTACAAAGAGAATGAAATCTTTAACTTAGTCCCAGTTTAATTATAACAGAGAAGAATAACAGAGTGTATGGAGATGATTACTCATTATCAACCCAGTATTTTTAATCCAGACATATCAGATCCTAGCATATTCTGATTGCAAAAAGGAGGGTGAGAGTTCTGTATCTACAACAGTGATTCAATTCAGGTAACTGGTTAATTAAACTATGACAAATATAAAAGTGGAAACAAAGCTTTTAAAGGAGCAAGGTCCATGAAAAATAATGACTTTTCCATGAAAAGACTCTACTTACTATGGCACAAAAAGCTGAAACAAGCTGCCATTATTATTACTACTGTCCTTGACATGGTGAATAGTATACAGCTTTAATTTTTTCCCCCTTTAATTAAATGCACACACGAGGTGTTAAGAAGATAGGTTGTATCCTTGCATTTTCCTCACAGCAATTTATTTTTTAAAAAATTCTTATAAAAATCTTACCATAGTTATCTTGCCAAATCAGAGATTCTAGGATAATGTTTGAAATGTCTTAAAACTTCACATAATTAAACAGAGCTTCATAATTCAAGGAATCAAAGAAGTAAAGTAAAATTAGAGATACCTATTGAAAGGATGGCCAAATCCATCTCTTAAACAATACCTCATTTGCCAATATTTCAAAAAGATCATATCTCTATGAAACAATACACGACCATTAACAAGACTCCAGATGTGTGAGGAAGTGAACTTTCTACAAGTTCGTGCAATTTTACCAGATGCCTCCAAATCCAAGGGCAGACCCATCCACATTAATACACTTTGAGCCCCCTTCTGGAAACAACCATTTGATTTTACTTGCTATCACCCAACCATGAGTCACTTTTGAAGCTCGTTATTCTCCTGACTTTTCAGTTTCTAGGAAGCGTCTCGAAAACCCACAGCAAATAACGTTTCTGGTATGTAGCTTCCAACATTACCCCTGACACGCAGTGTATGCTTAGAACTCTGTATTTCTGCGCACTTAAAGGTCCTAAACTTTCTCGACAGTTTTCTGCAGTTCGCGCTTGGAAACATTTGCACTGATTTGCCATTTTAGACCCAAAACGTGGGGGCGGTTGCTTTTTTGTTAACTAGAGGTGTTGATCATCCAAAGCTGTGCTGAAAGAAAACACCTTTTGGGAGACTACACCATTTCCTGAGTGGCACCGTGCTGCCCGGCTTGTCCTGGACCCATATCCAGGGATGGGCCATGGGACCCATCACGGGACTGCTGGCCAAGGAAAGCCAGATCACCTAAGCACTGGGGCTGCAGGGTGAACACCGGGCCCCTGCAGACGGACTAAAGTCTGAATAGCTCTGCCACTGCTGGCAGTGTCACCAGCACTGTGTCGCACACCAGGGCTGTGACACTCCGGTGGCTGGCAGGGACACTCTGGCAGTGTCTCACACACCAGGGCTGTGGCACACACGGGCGCCGCGTGGCACACACGGGCACTGTACCACACAGTGCCACACACGGGCGCTGTACGGCACCCAGGGGCACGGTATCACACAGTGTCACACAGTGTCACTGTCACCCACACCGGGGCTGTGACAACCCCCCGTCTCCATGGCAACGGGAGGCGGCGCTGACGCGGC
>VZRE01006658.1:141869-165737 GCA_013396775.1 Cephalopterus ornatus
AGGGAGGGCGGGGGCCGGGCAGGGCCGGCCCGCGGGAGGGGGCCCGGCCGGGGCAGTTTCCCTGCCCTCGGGAGCCGCGGTGCGATCGGAGCGGCCTCTCCGGGTCAGGTGGTTGTGCAGAGCGTGGTTTGGCTTTTCCAGAGCCGGAGGCGTTTTGCCCTGGCTCGGTCCTGCTGCTCCCGGTAGGTGTTTGTTTCCTCCGGTCTGCATCTTGCCCTCGAGGCGCCTTTGTCAGCCCCAGCCCCCCTGTTTTAGTTCCTGTGTAGGTCGTGTCAAGGGGACGTGCTGGCACAGGCATTTGCCAGGCTGAAGTTTTATGCCCTGGGAGATTGAATCATCTGTCCTGAAAACACTAAATTCCACATAATTTGTGTACAGATCTTACCGTGCCTCTAAAAAAAAAAGTCTGCAGCAGTAAGCATTAAACTCAGTCCAAACAAATACTGATGTAACACACATATATATGTGCTATATATACATATATACCATAATTATGCATCTGATACCTTTGATTAGCTCAGAGCGTCCCAAATCAATGCATCTCTCTCCTTGCATTTTCGACATAGCAGCACTGTATGGCAGCATATTCCTTTTATGGTTTGTCTAGCATTTTTCTTCTTAGTTTTTATGCCGTTTTCAGATTAAAAAGGTAGGGGAAATATTTGCCTATTTAGCATCACTTAGCAAAGTTTTAGAAGTACCAAGCATAATTTAAAGTAGTAGTATAAAGGCCTTATAATTTGCCTTAACTTGTTGTCAAAGTATTTCAAGTAGACATTATTCCTTTGAGCACTTCATTAAATCTGCTTTCAGAGGACAAAGCACATTTGTTCACTTTTCATAATGGTTTCTAAACATGTTGCAGCCTGTATGAAACAAACAGCAAAGTGTTTTTGTGTAACTGAATAGGGCGATTTCCAAATGATAGTTTCCAACTTGAAATACTTAACATGAGCTGCAATTGAGACTAAAAAACTAACACTGCTTATATCCATAGTTCTGATGATAACCTGAGTTCTGAGGCAAATGGCAAAAAAGGTAACTTAAGTAGTTCTGTGTGGAATTCTTCTGTAGTGGAAAACATTTAAGACAGAACCCACTCTCATATGTCTGTGCATTATATTGCTGTATAAGAAATCCATAAGCAGAAAAGAGTGGATTTTATGGGTCTATAGGACCAGTTCTGGAAGTTCTGGTTTGGGCTCTGCATCTTTCTTGCAAAAAAAATCCGCCTGAAAGAATTTGGCATAAATTTTCAAGGATGACTGATAAAGATCTGTAATTTTTATGTTCTCAGTTTTATATATAGTATATTAAAAAAAGTATAAAATATATGTGTGTGTGTGTGTGTAATGGCTCTTGAATAGGTTATTTGTAGACATTTTTTCAGGAGTCAATTTTACTGTAAGACTTTCTGTTCAGCTCCTTCACACCCCCCCACAGCTCTGCCCACATCACAAGATATGTTTTCATGTAAATTTATATATATTGGCTTCTAATTTAACCTACCACAGTACCACATTATTGCCTGTGGTTTATGGTTTGATATGTTTGAAGGAAGTGTAAGTAGAAATAGTTACTGCCTGTAGCTTTCCCTCAAAACAGAAAAGAATTGCTCTTTTCAACTCCAGTACCAATTTATTTTCCCTACAATTCAGGAACTGTAGAAAAAACTATAATTAGTAGGTTTTCTGGAAAATGACATTTATAATGAGTAGTATGATCTGACATTTGAATGGTCTTTAAAATAATCACAGTTAAATGACTAATGCAAGTAAATGCCAGAATTGCTTTCTTCTAACATTTGAAGGAAAAAAAATTGCTTATTTTTGTAAATTACATTGTTGCAAATTGTCATTTCCTTTAGGAGACATCAGTGTGTCATAGTAAGTATGTTAGGAATACATTTTCATATCATACCATGGTTTTTGGACATAAATATGCCAGTGACTATTGATTGGTATTTAAGTGTTTAATATTCAAATATATAGACATTGTAAAGAAAAAGAGAATAGCTGTAACACTGTTAAGCATCAGCTCATACTTGAAAATCCTTATCTTGCCCTTGTACAACTTGGAGGCAGGCTATTAGAAGCTCTCTTGGAATTATTCTGTCCAGCTGTATTGAATAGTATCCCATGAAATGTCCTCCGCATTCTTGGCTCTTTCTGTAGCCATCCTGAAAGTTTTCCTTAAGTTGGTGGCATTAGGCTTCCATATTTAGTAGAGAGAGAAATCTAAATAGTACTAGGCTGCCTTTTTATTACTGTGCGTGTATAAATCTTAATTTTTTACAAACCCTTTCTCCCAGGTATTATGGAAGAAGGAAGCAGTGTTGCAGTATTGGTGCCAAATATTGGGGAGCAGGAAGCTGTGCTGATTTCGGAGACAGTCATTGGCCCAACACTTCAGAACAGCGAAGATCAGAGAAAATGTAAAACCGATCCGCTGATCCATGTTATCCAGAAACTGAGCAAAATAGTTGAAAGTGAGAAGTCACAAAGATGCCTTTTAATAGGGAAGAAACGTTCCCATCCCGATGCTTCTGCACAGTCCTTGGACGCAGAGGATCTTTGTGAAATCCCAGCTAAAGCAATTGAGCTGTCAGTGATTGCTACTAAAAAGACTGAAGAGTTACAAGCAGATTATTTTGTGACTGAATGTCTTCCACAAAGCAAAAAAAAGGTGACGTGTTACCAGTGTAGTCTCTGTAAGTTTCTATCACCTTCGCTCGTAACACTACAAGAACATATAAAACAACACGGGCAGAAAAATGAGGTGATATTAATGTGCTCGGAATGTCATTTTGCTTCCAAAAGCCAAGAAGAGCTTGAATCCCACTTCCAAAATTACCATGAGAATGGTGGTAAAAATAGCATCCAGACAAAAGCGCAGCAGTGCATCAATATCGCCAGTTCATTCCTGCAAGGGCCAGGGGAAGGAAGTGTCAAATCAGGGACTGATCAGACAGGAAATGTGGAATGTAAAGATGTCAGTCAGCCTGCTCCCGTGCCCGAGGTGGGCAGGAGGAAGTGGTACACGTACGAGCAGTATGGCATGTACCGGTGTCTCATCTGCCGCTACACGTGTGGCCAGCAAAGGATGCTCAAAACACACGCCTGGAAACACGCCGGGGAGGTCGACTGCTCCTACCCCATCTTTGAGGAGGAAAATGAAACTGCCAGCTTGTCAGAGACAGTTGTAACTCACACACCTCACAGCGTGGATACAGTTGTCCTTTCCTTGGAAAACAATGAACTTGATATCCATAGTGAGCCTTCTCTTCAGCTTCAGATTTGCAATTCTGAGCAGCTGTCGTGTAAGTCACCCATAGGAACAAACGTAAAAGAGGAGGAGATATTAACTGAGTCTGTGGTGCATTCTCCTACTACAGAGGTTGTAGAGGAGACTGTATCAGACACAGAACCGGACAATATGATAACTGACAGCCTGCTGTCATCAGCACAGAAAATCATCAATTGTAGTCCAAACAAAAAGGGTCACGTTAATGTAATAGTAGAGCGTTTGCCAGGTGCTGAAGAAAGTGTCTTACAAAAGCCATTCTTGATGAACACTGACATTGACACAGAAAAAAAATTAATCTCTGAGGAGTCCCACGTTACCTGTGAAGAACCTGAAGTTTATCGTTCAGATGAAATTCAAGAAGTAATAATAGAATGGAACAATACTGAGAAGAAAGATAATGAATTAAGCCCTAATAAAAATGTAACAACTGATGAAAATGTGCCTCCTGCACGAAGGAGGACAAACTCAGAGTCTTTACGACTGCACTCCTTAGCAGCAGAAGCTCTTGTTACAATGCCCATCAGAGCTGCAGAACTGACACGGTCCAGCTTCAGGGCTCTGACTGGGGAAGATGCTGTGGATGCAGGTGCAGGACAGGGAGGAGCTGATGGCCCATGCATGGCTCATTCTAAAGTGGTATCCTCACTTAAGGATCCTTCAGAGGAGTTCAGTGGCTTAAACCAAAGTGAATGTGCAATAGTGGAGATAAAAAAAGACAGGCCAGAGCTATCAGAAGCCCCAATTAAAATGGGCATCAGTATGTCACTGCTCACCGTCATCGAAAAACTGAAGGAGAGGACAGACCAGAACGCTTCTGATGACGACATTCTGAAAGAACTGCAAGACAATGCACAATGCCAAAATGCCAGTGATGCAAATATCCCTGGAAGTAACCTGGTGGAATACATCCCCAACGTGGAGCGGCCCTACCGCTGCCGCCTGTGCCACTACAGCAGCGGCAACAAGGGCTACATCAAACAGCACCTGCGGGTGCACCGCCAGCGCCAGCCCTACCAGTGCCCCATCTGCGAGCACATCGCCGACAACAGCAAGGACCTGGAGAGCCACATGATCAACCACTGCAAAACCAGGATGTACCAGTGCAAGCAGTGTGAGGAATCCTTTCATTACAAGGTAAAGTTCTTTCCTGTGCCTGCCTGTAATAGCTAAATAACCTAATTTGCTACTTTTTTAATAACTGGTGATCCCTCTCTCTAACTTAATTCAGTCTGACATCCTGGCTTCGTTGTAATTATAATTAGGGATTACTGTCAGCAATATACAATTCAGCTATAATTATTCTGGGTTACCCACTGAAATAAACTTACTTCCTCACATAAGTTATTTTCCTGAGAATCATCTTATGGACATAATAACATCATGTTGTTTCTCTGCCCACATGTAACAACTACAGGAAGAAATGAAACTATCAGAGAACTTTATAGTTGAAACTTTAAAAGAATGCTTAAATGTGCCTGCCAGTTGTGAGTGCGCAAATGTAACCATGGCATTTGGGAGTACCATGAGACGCTGAAGGAGAAGCATTTTCTTTTTTCTCTACTGTTGTGTTGGTCTGGATGTTCTGTAGGACTTAGGTTTGAAAGATTACATACCAGAGCAGAATAATATACTTCTGCCATTTTCCTAATTGCTATTTTAAGCGTTAGTGCTGGTGAGTGTGTCCCTGTGTACTCAGCTCAGTACTCAGGAATATGGAATAGATTGCATCAGTATCGAGCTCTACAGCTGAAACTGCTGTAGGCAATCCTATCCCATATTTACTGTCATTTAATCTTAGTTTGAAAAAATATACAGGTAGGGAACCAGAGGGTCTCTCTTCCCTCCCTTCCCCAGGCAAGTAGAAACAGGACCAAGATATTAAGTCACAAGGCAATACAAAAATTGAGTTAATTTCCACATAAGCTCCAACCTCTAATCTAATACTGCTTTGGGACTATAATAATTTTGGAGTAAGAACAGTGGCCAGTTGTCTATGGGAATGAGGGAAGAAGGAAATCTGTTTTCTAAATAAACACAAATCATAGAATACTCTTGGTCATTGTCATCAATCCTGTATGTTACTAATCCATGATATTTGTTTTATTTCTAGTAAAATTACCTAAGGGATAATCTCTATATATGTTAACATCCATTTTATAACAGTTGAAACTTGAGTAGCAACGTCACGGATGATTGCAGCATTTCCAGTGATCACTGTATGTTTGTAGTGTATATTTAAACATGGAAAACTCTTTTTTTCAGAGCCAACTGCGAAATCATGAAAGAGAACAACACAGTCTTCCAGAAATCTTTTCAACAGCTACATCTAACAAGCTCATAGTTTCCAGTGAAGTAGATGACAGAGAAGGTACTGTGCATATTTATACCTGAAATTGCAAAAACTCACTCATAACATTACTTCTGTTTGCTGTATTTTTATAACTGGTTTCAAGGTTTCCTTCATGCTGAAATGTGTTCGTGCCTGATCATAACCTTCAATGTGTGTTCTTTTCAGTGAAAAAAATTTACCATAGTCAGTCTTGGCATGGCATTTATTGTTAGCTAAGATGTTTTTAGCCCCTGTAATTGAACCTTGTCTTTCTTGTGAAACACAGATGATACGGAGTATTACTCTTAATTTTTTCCTTCCTTCAGCAGCTACAGTATTTTCCAAATCACCTACAGTAAACAAAAGAAAGCCTTTTTTTTTTAAAGTCACCATGGTAATGTAGTTTGCTGTCAACATATACATACAATTCTATCCCTTCTGTATTTAGAAATTTCTGTTTAATTATGGTAATGTCCAAAATGAGTAATTTCTTTTAGCCCTAGAGAGGCAAATGTAAGGCATTTTAAATATGCAACCTGTATCTGTAATAGTTGCCAGGGTAACAGTAGGTATGGATTTTCACAGAATCACAGAATATTAAGGATTGGAAGGGACTTTAAAGCTCATCTTATTCCAGCCCCTGCCATGGGCAGGGACACCTTCACTAGACCAGGCTGCTCAGATGTTTGTTTAACTGTGTATCTGCTTATAATTTAATGGTGTTTATTTTAAAAACAATGACAGCAACAAAGAAACCCCAAACCCTTCATGTGTTAAGGTAATCAGGGGAAAAAATAACCAAATTCTTAGGAGAAAATGTGGCCTTAAAATCCTGTGAGTATCCTGGAGACCCAGTATTTATCACTGCAATGTAAATGCATCCTCTTCTCTGGTGAGTTACCTGTACTGAAAATATTTACAGCATTTTTATTTTGGAGGCAACACTGTAATTATTAATACTTTGAAATTTTAGAGCACTGTGGAAAAATACTAGTAATTATATAGTCTCTGAACAACTGTGAGCTGAAGTGTTTCCATTTTGTGCACAGAGCTCTCTTCTGCCCTAACTGTGCTCTCCTGTTTGTTTAGACAGCAAAATGTGCACTGTAATAGTACTTAGGTTGCAGTAGAAATTTCTGGCTTCCAGTCTCTCCTTTACAGCTGGTCAGTGAGTGCAAAAGTTATTGAAATTGATGCAACTCCATGTGAGAAAAGGGACAAACCAGCATTAACCAGGAATGCTTTTCCAAAGCAACACGGTCCGTGTCAGAATAGAACGAGATCCGTAACTTTTGCCTTCTGTTCTCTTAGCTCACACTCTTTTTCTGGCTTTCAGTATACAAATTAGAAACTTAAAAGCTAATTACCTTATCAGCCTCAGGTAGAATGTCCCTTCCCAGCTCCTTTTTGCTCTCATCAATGCAGAAGGCATTTAAATTCAGGAAGTTGATCTGTAGTGCTGAGAGATCCATCTGAAGTCGGGAGAAGACAGGAAAATGGCTGGAGAGGGTCTGCTGGTACTGGGAACATTTCCCATCAAGAACTGGGTTTTTCTCTTCAGAAGCAATAGCATAAATATTTTAATGGAAGTGATAGGAAATAAAACGTTGGTTTAGCTGGTTACAGCTTGGACTATTACTTCTGACAATGTTTTTTTTGCTGTAAACCACTATTCTTAAAGATGTCATGATACAGGAATATAACTATCTTGCAATGCCTGAAACATGTCAGATTTTGGGAAATACTGTACCTTTGTAGCTGAAGTCCTGTTAATGTGACTGAAAATCAAGAGGACTATCTGATTTTCATAGAATCATAGAATCAGCCAGGTTGGAAAGGACCTCTGAGATCATCAAGTCCAACCCTTGATCCACTACCACCACATTAGTATGTTTTAATGAGGTTGTTTTATAGCTTATATCCTGATCTTGTAACTAAACTTCCATGAAAGAGGAGCTCCTGTTCAAGAAATCTGCCTGCTTTAATGTAATTACTTCAGAAATTTTTTAAAAATACTTTTTACTCATTATTATCTTATCCAAGTCTTACAACCATGCACTTTAATTGGTTGTTTACCTTACATGAAATTTAGTAGTGTGGCTTGAATGAAAACAGTTCTCCTTTTAAACTTTTATTAACTTATACTGTGAAATGCTTAAATTATTTCAGAACCAATTTATAATCAAATTGCAACACCACTGCAGTACAGCAATCTCTTGTCAAACAGATGCCATCCCTATAAAGCGACACAAAACAAAGAAGTTTATGGCATAGCATCTGTTTATGTGAAAGATGCCTGAGCTGGAACAGTTTCATTTCTTGTTTATGAAATAGTTAGTCCTAAAAGTCTCTTTATTCATCATGGTTGTACAATAAATTAAAGGGGAGCATTATGACACTGGATATGATCAGATTGTAAATGTCTAATAATGAAGGAATAGGGTAATAAGCAGCATTACAGGAGCACCTGTTACTGCTGCTACACTACAACAAAGATCTGTCGTTTCCACGTTCACTTTTAAGAGACCTGATATTCTCTATCCAGAAAGCAAAAGAGGCCCCAAACCCACAAGCCAGTGAAGGGGATGAGGGACATGACTGCTATTTTGTAACAGCAAGGGATTGTATTTTAATTTATGTATTATAATATGATGTATTATAATTTATGTGCATCTTGTTGAAGGAATAAATATAAAGTAGTGATTGGTATAAATAATTGTTCCTAAGTGTGTGCTACTGGGTGTGAGCCACACAGAACTATGCCATAGCTAATATGTTTGCATAATGCTTTAAAAATCTCATTAGACACTGTTTGTTTTAAGCTGCCTGCCCAATAAAATACCAAATTCATAACAGAAAATGCATTTGGAAGCCGTTTATTTCTAAAACTGCAGAATTTAAGATGGAAAACCCATTCAAGTGGAGCGTGGAATAGCTTCACACAGCCCCTGCTTTCCCATGGATCTGCAGCCCAGTGAGTGTCCTCCATTCGAGGTCTTCTACATAAATGTGTTTTCATAAAAAAATTAATTGTAGAAATATAAGTTCCAAGCATATGATTAAGATTGTTTTGATAATTTACATTAAAGGAAACCCAAAACTAATAAATTTTACTAGATGAGCATATTGTAGAAAAAATTCCGGTATATTTTGCCCTAAGGTTGACTTGCAAAGAGTGCCTGTTATATATTACTCCCATATTATTTCTTATATGAATTCCAGAAGAGTGAGCACTGTGTCATGTTTTAGAGTGAAAAATAGGAAATATATTTTCTGTTATCTTGGTACACACAGAATTATTCAAATTTTATTTCAGACTGTCTTTGTATTCCAATTGCTATTTTATTTTCTATGATATAGTATATATTCTTCATAATAACCCTCTGGGGTTATCAGCCCTACCTAATTACTTTGCATCTTGAACCAAATGTGCTGAATTTTGGGGTGCAAGTTTAATCAGTGGTAATTTTTCCTTTCTACTTCAGTTAGCTGTGTGACTATATCCCTCAGAACAATATTTCTAAAACTTTTTTTGACATAATTCAATGCCTACCTGTAGGGAAAAAGAAATGTCTCCTTAAAAGAATTTTACCGTAAAGATTCTCAGTTGTTGTTTTGATAATGAAAAGATTCAGTCAAAAAAAAAAAACTGCATGAAGTGCTGCATGATGGTGGGCTGGAATGGGAAAATTACCTGCATAAAAATACCATCTCTCTTCCCAAATGTTAATACCTTAACCCAAACCAGTTCCATTATTCAGTGAGGGAGCAGGAACAGGGCTCTTTAAGTCTACACACTTACATCTCAAAAATATTCCAACTGTGCACTTGTGGGCACACATTTTCCTGTGTTAAAGGAGTCATTAGCCTTTGTCTCTGCAGCCATTAATTTTTCAAGAGTCTTTTTCATTCTGGAAAGAAAAAATGATTTTTGTTACAATTGCTTTTTAGTAATTTGGAGAAGTTCCAAATTATTTATTAAGACATCTGGTCAGTATCTATTTTTTTTATCATCTCATATCCTTCGGAAAGTGTTAGTGTATGTGGATGATAAAAAGGATTTAGAGGTTTTGGGAGGCGTTTTGCTTTGGTTTTCTGTGTTTGCCAGTTTGAAACTCTTCCTTTCTCAGTCCCCATGTTTTCCTTTGATTTGATGCATTCTGCAAAGCAGTGAAACTGCTGGGTTCAGCAGTTCCCACATTTCATCACCTTTTGCTGTAAGACAGGATTTTACCCAACTGCAGGAAGAAGGGAAGTGTCCACATAAAGAATGTGTTTTCCTAAAATTTTAATAATTCCAGTCAATGGCCGGGCTAATGCAGAACAGCATGGTAAAATAAACCGTACCTTTATTATCTCTGTGTCCATTGCCTGTTTAATACTTTAAAAAGCATAAAACATTCATAGATACTCAAAACTATTACTCTAAAATGTTAATTCATGTTTCATAATTCAGTTGTGATGAAATTCTCATCTGAGCACTCCTTACAGTGCTGGATGCAGCTGTCTAAAATAATGGATTTTGTTTCATGTAGGAAACAAGTCTTCAGTTCAGAAACTGTACAGGTGTGATGTGTGTGACTACACAAGCACAACCTACGTTGGTGTACGAAATCACAGACGAATCCATAACTCTGATAAGCCATACAGGTAAGTGTCTTAATTATTGCCAGCCTCTGGCAAGGTTACTGAATTGCTCATGCAATTTTGGAGACATTGCCAAAGAAGTGCAATTACATAATTTTACTGCAAATTTGAGGGAGCTACACTCGCTGGTACACTCAAACCATGTAATTAAGATTTGCTAATTTTTCCAGAATGTACCTTTTGCTGTAGCAGCCTATGGCTTGTTTTCAGTTTGAAGCATTCACATGTGGAAAGGGAAATAATTACATTGTAGTATTGGACTTTGGCCAACAGTAATAAGACATTTCTCAAAGTCCTTGCATGCTTAAGTTCATTTTGGATTTGCTTTGTTGCAAAATGTTCTTCTTTGTCATATTGCTGCTTTATACAATGGCTTCTACAGAGTGTGGCAAAATTCTGCCCTTTACCTTGTCGCCAGACCCCTCCCCTCATCTTTTTCACAGGTTTCAAACAATATTAACACACATTGGGATCAGATTTTACAAATTTTCTACAAGGGTATCATATGGATTTATATAGAAACTTGGATATCTAAAATCATGTGTAATACTTCAGCTCAAAAAACCTAAATCCTGCACTTTTCTATTGGTTGCTGCATAAATTCCTGCAAATTCAATCTGTGCTCATTCAGTGTGGATCTCTGTCCCTCTCTGGTGGCTAGAAAATAGATCAGACTATTTTAATAGACTTTTTGAGCTGATATCCTTTTATCTTTTTAGTACAAGTTCTGGAAACTCAAGACCTTGAAATGCTGAGCTCAGCCAGGGACTTTCTCTTTTGGATAAACAAACCCAGAAGACATGTTGTGTTTTGATTTGTGCACTATAAGGATATCCCAGAACACTAGCAAAAATTTGCAAGATGTTTGCTCAGAGAGCAAACGTGGAATACAAACAGATTGTTCTTCTCCTCAGAATCTTCCCTCTTGCCATTATTTATGACTTGGTGGGGTTGGAACAGCAGATACTGTAGAGTGTCTTGTACGTGGTCGTTTTCGAATTGATGTTAGTTGGTCTGTTTTGATTTAGAAACCCTTGGAAATTTTCCATTGGTGATACAGACTGCTGCAAACTAAATATAAACTACTGATGTGGCTTGCTTTTCTTACTATTTTTTCATAAACCTCTTAAGACAAATCTGAAAAACTGGCAGGGTACTCAAGCAACAGCCTAAAATCCATAATCATCCAGTATTTATGGTATTTCTCCTTCTGAAACATGTATTCCTCAAGCCCTCCACAGTATCAAAGAGCAACCTACTATACTGATGCCATTTTTAGAGCTGTAAACATATTTTATAATTTGTTTGACAAAAATTGCTGGAAATTAAGCTGTACAGCCTCAAATGATGTGTTTTTGTAGATTTGATACCTTCTGGATTTTAATACTGCACAATTAAATCCTTTCAAAAATAAAGTGAGTATTCTCAGGCTAAGTATCCTTCAGTCTTAAACTGTTCCACACTACAGACCAGACTTTATAAATGTTAGACATTTTACCGTTAAAAAAAACCCCATAACTATAGTCCTAGCAAATACATAAGAGTTTTAGCTGAGCTTGATGGTTTCCACTTAAATATGTTCTATACAGGAGGGTTGTGTGGTACTGTATTGATATTCATGAATAGCATAGAGTTTGTGCAATACTTTGAGATCCAAATTATGGATCTAAATCTGAATTCAGTATTGTTTTTATACGAAGATATTACATCAGAAGTAAGAAAAAAAAAGCCAACATAATTTGGACAGCGTGATGAGACACACTTGTCTGAGGGCACTTGAATCTAAATGTGTTGATCTTGTCACTGATTTCTATTTCAGCTATAATGCCCTGAAACTTAGACATTTCATTACTAAATATATAGTTTGACTTTTTTAAAATGACATGAGAAACATTACTGCTGCATTAAGTAGAACACATATTCTGGAGGAACAAGGCTAATGTCTAAATACATTCTGTCCCCTGTATCTCTTACGGTCACATTGTGCCTTTGCTCAACACAGCCAGCTAATGTGGATCAGGGCTGCATCCAGTCACTGCATCCTCATCCCCCTTACACTTAGTGGAGCTTGCCCACATCAGGAGGGGTGCATAAGATAGGTGTCAGGAAGGAACATAGTCCACATGCTCAGGGATTCCTGTTGAAAGTTGGAGGCTTTTTTGGGCTGCAAAAGATTCTCACTGCCCAACAATTACAGGTCAGCATCATCACTTTGACTTCTGTAAATATTGTTAGCCTTGAACTGTAATCTTTCTAGACACTTTTGCTTTCTCATGTTTTCAGAACAGTGTTAGCAGTTAATTGTCAGATTAGTTCACTTCTTGTTGTCTCTTCAGGTGTCGAGTCTGTGACTTCGCCACCACAAATATGAATAGCTTGAAATGCCATATGAGGCGGCACCCCCAGGAGCATCAGGCAGTGCAGCTAATGGAACAGTACAAGTATGTAACGGCTCTCATTTGGCAAAAAGCTGTCATAGTCCTCATTTTGTTATGTTAAGAAACAAAGCAGTGTTTAGATTCTATTATCCTCCCTCCTAGAGTCATTCTTTGTTCCAGAAAGTTGTTTGGCATTGGGGTTTTCTTCCAGGGAGAGATTTGCTGTGGCATTCCCAGGCAGTGTTTATGCTGGCTGATTAAACATGTCCACGACTTCCCTCTGCTACAGCATTCAGCTTTTTCTCCCCAGAATGTGGTGGTTGCATATAAACTGCCCATTGCAAGTAGTTTCCAGACTGTGTTAATTACCAAAGCATGCCTGGAATTGTTTGGGAGGATGCATGTGCCAAAACCATGTCATGGCAGTTCTAATATTTAACATTATAGATGGGTAAATTCTAGTATCCAGGAATGTTCTCTGGCTTTGTTTAATATCCTAGTCTAATGCATACACGTGTTAGTTAGAATCCAGGTTGGCATTACCTAGTTAAGAATTAGTATGAATAGTCATTATGTTTAAGTGATAACTGTCCTTTATAGTTTGTCCATAGCTATGTGTGGTTTATATATATATGAGAAAGTTGGCACAAATATGTGTAATTGTCTACTACTAATTTGCAACAAAAAAGCTGGGAAAGGAAAGAAAATTGGGAATATTCTGAACGCTTCTTAGTGAAAGATTTTAAAGGCAGTAGGGAGAATGCAAATAAAGCACATTCATATCAGGGTTTCTTCTCAAGAAAAGCTGCTTCTACAACTTCCTTTCACTGCCTTTCCCCCTAAAATGTTCCACAGAGCATTAAGTTCTATCTGTTCTGCTGCCGTACTATACACAGTATTGCTGAGTGCTCTTACTGTTACCAGAGATTACTGAAAACCTCCACACTTCGGGCCGTGCATCCCCAAGGAATTAGTCTATCAAAAGCTGCAAGATAATTGTTTCCTTGGTAGATCAATTTAGGATACACTTGAATAGTAAAGTTTAATAATTCAGTGTAAGTCAACCTGTAGGGCAGATCATGGTATGGAACCGAAAGGCTTCTACTACTAAACTCAAAAGTAAATAATTTTGTCTCTGAGAATGTGTTGCATATACTGTAACTATATTTTTTAAGTATATGATCATTAACTGTAGTGCATCGTGCTAAAATTGTTGGAGTTTTTCTGTATCATTTGAACTGTACACTAAAGCAGTCAACAGTGTTTGGCAATATTCTCACAGTATTCTCAGCAAAGTAAATCTTATTAGTAAATTAATGAGTAAATTAACGTACTTCAAAAAATGAGAGAGTACTTAAAAAGAGGTAAAAACAAACACTGGACTGCAGCTTCAGTCACTGTGTTACCAACCCACTGACCAAGCTGTGTAAGTGGCACAGAAAAATCATATGTATAATAAGACTAGTGGATACGTGTGCACATAGAATGGAATTAAGATTATTTGTTGAAGTTCGTGTTTTGCAAAAAAAAAAAATTATTTTGGCCTAATTTTATCTGTGAATTAACTATAAGGTCCGCCTTTTATCTTACTTTTAATGATTTATTTTGTAACAGCCTCATTACAGACACTAAGATTCTCAATCTGAAAATGAACTGGGCCTATCCTTGAAAGCATCCATTTTCTTTGTAAGGCTTCAAATGATAAGGAAAAGAGAAAAATAGGATATTACATTCCAAATCAAGTAATAGAAGTGAGCTAGGGCATGCCTGTTGTTCCCCAGCAGGACAGAATTATCTTGCTACATAAGCAAGGTAATGTACCGTGCCTTCACCCAACTTGGGAGATTTTTGCTGTTCTCTGCAATCTTCTGCTAAGAAGAAGTAGTTTCCAATATATATGATTATTTGCAGGGCATTTAAGGAGTATGTCCTACTGTCATTAAGAGAAGTCATAAAACCTTACTGAATTGTAGTGTATAACGTGTTTTTATGTAGGCCTTCTTATGTTTCCAGGTTATATTTCTGAAAAGGTCTTAAAAGTTCACAAAATCTGACTAGTATGGTAGTAATTTTAACAGACTCATCACAGTGTAACATACTGGGATCACATTGCTTGAGCAGAAAACCTCTTATTCTCATTGAGGAATGAAATCCTTTCCTATCTATAATTTGTTAGCACAAGGTCACCTTTGATTGTTTCTGGCCTTTTCCATGTGATTTGGGAAACTAAAAACTTCCAAAGTAGCAGGGAGCTGAGCAAAGGAGCTTCTCTGTCAGAAAGACAAGGAGCTACATCATCTTGACTACGTGTGAGGTTCTGCTGTGGAGCGATGTCATCTCCTTTATGCTGAGGTGACTTATTTATCATCTTAGGAAACATGTAAAAAAACTCCTCTGTTGTATATTCGTATATGAAAAAATTTAAATGGGAGTTGATCAGTTTTAGGTTATTTGCAGCCATAAATATACACTATATCTCCCTGTAAATAGGATTTATTCTTCAAGGTTTTGTTCTTTACTGTATAAAGACAGTGTTTTGCAGGGAAATAGAGAATTAAGTCTGGAGGTACCCAAGCTGATGGAAAACTCTATGGAGAAAAGGATCACCTGTCTGACTCTTGAGCTGTGAATATATTCAGAATCTGACTGGACACTGTCCTCAGTAAGCTGCTGTAGCTGATCCTGCTCAAGGGAGGTGCACTGGACTAGGTGATCTCAAGAGGTCTCTTCCAACTTCAACAGTTCTATGATCCTTAAATAAACTAATCCATGCTACAGCAGCAAAGACTTTTATTACTTCAGTTGACATTATCAGTGCTAATTACACAGCTCCTGCTTGGTTCAGAGCAATGGCAAAGAGAGCTCGCTACCTGCCTGCCAGATCCCACACACCAACACACGCCCTGTTTCTGCAGTCATCAGAAATACTGCAGTTTTGCAGTGTTTGAACAGTTTTAACAGGCCAAACAAGATAAGATTTTAATTCAGCTGTTTAAGAAATCAGAAAAATTACACTTAAAAATTCTCAGACCCTAAAAATAGCCTTATATTTCAGGATGAAACTTTGCAAACTAATGTGGCCTAGTTATGAAACTGAAAAGGGGGACCAGGAAGAAGATTCGCATGGATCTCTCTACTCATCCTGTTGAAAGAACTAATCCATTACTAAACTAATAAAATTTTAACTTCTAAATGTTTCTCTTTTTCCTTCTCCATTTTTCCCCTAGATGTTCTCTCTGTGGATATGTATGTAGCCATCCTCCATCCCTGAAGTCCCACATGTGGAAACATGCAAGTGACCAAAATTATAACTATGAACAAGTGAACAAGGCCATTAATGATGCCATTTCGCAAAGCAGTAGGTATGTCTGATTTCCTGTCAAGCCCTATCATCTAGAATTTTCATAAGACCCAACCCTCATCCAAAATAAAGTTCCTATCAAAAAGCAACAACTGTACATTTTGATATCTGTTCCTTTTTTTACTATTATTCCAGATTTCAAGGACAACTCACTGACAAAACCTTATTAGAAGGCACAGAAGAAAGTACAGTACCTATACTAGGAAGTTCAGACAACTTGGTGTCTTTTACAGAGTCTATTAACCAGACTACAAATGAAATTTCAGGTTCTGATGAGAATGAAAAACCTAACTTGATGAATACCTCATGCAGTTTAGAAAAGAACTCCACTCTACCCCATCTTGGCACAGAATACTGTGTTCTTCTCTTCTGCTGCTGCATTTGTGGTTTTGAGTCTACCAACAAAGAAAACCTGCTGGATCATATGAAAGAACATGAGGGTGAAATCATAAACATCATCCTAAATAAGGACCACACCACAACTCAAAATTCAAACTAGGTGAAGCAGTAAGTTAAGAAAGGATTTCCTTGAGTGAATATTTTGTTGCTTTGCTAATTTTTTGCCTGAGAAACTTGCTAAAGAGAAGAATTGCTAGCAAAACTTGATTTCCCATCCCGAGTCCTTGTTTCAGTAGGAGTACAATATTTTAATCAGGGACCGATGAATCATTTAAGAGATAAATATAATGAGTGGTGAATAGTATGATCCATTTGAACCTGTTATTTCTTTATATGGTGCCAAGAATGTAGGATTGTTGGTTTTTCTTCTTTTCTTGTCAGTTACTCATCAGTAATAATGCATTAGTACAGTACATTAAAACCCAAAAGTGTGAAAGCCTTGTATCAATTGAAAAGCTTTTCTCTTCCTCCCTCTTTGTTGTTTTCCAAGTAATTCAGCAAAGAACTTTTTTACCCTCTTTTTTGGCAACAGACCAGATAAAAATTTTACAATATAATCTCACAAACCCCACTGTATTCTGGAAGGTAGAGCAGGGGGAGTTGAAGGGCCTAGAAGCATTTTGGTAATAATTTGATTGAATCCCCACTAAAAAAAACTGATATCTTTCCAACTCATAGTGTGTAGAAGATCCTTTATAATAATGACGTGTTGTTTCATAATGGTTTTCTTGACACATTCAGCAGAACTGTTTAAAAAAAACGACCTTATAATGTCACTTTCCATTTGTGGTGATTACTTTGCAGTATGTATGAGCAATGTTTTTAATGAGAACAAGATATGAATAATAATTGCCACTGAGTGATGTAGATTCCAAAAGATGTAGGTGAGCACAAATTGGGATTTTGAGAAATGCCTACATGCTTTGGCAATCCTTGAAATCCCACTGGGTGGCTAAGTTTCCCCTGTGTCTGTCAGAGCTGTAAATGTAGAAATAATGAGCTGAAAGATAATCTTCCTATAGAAAAATCTTATATTAAAAACAAAAAAAGGCAAACAATGACTTAAGCCAAACTGCATCCAATCACTTAAAGAATAAATTTTACTGGTGCACCTAGTATGGACTCGTAAAGGGAATTAGAGATTACTTTGTTTTCTAAGAAACACATAGAAATGTCTCCCTCTTAAAACCTTTAGCTTCTAAAATTACAGTGTGGGGGTTTTTACAGTTACAGCAGTTTGCAGTCCAAGACACGCATCTGTGTATCAGTTTGGGATATTATTACACTGATTAGTTACCTGGCAACTTTGCTGAGGTTATTTATAAAGTTGGCTACTTCACTTGTTTGAAGTACACATTTCAATCAAGAGAAGTAGTAGCACTTCCAAAGAAGCCCTTTAGCAGCCAGATTTAAACTTTCTAATTCAGGCAGGTATTGCTGCCTTTAATGAATGGCAGATGCACAGCAACATGCCTAGTCCCTGACATGGGGGTGCAGTTGCCTGATTTTTTGTAGGTCATTACTCAAAAAGTTTCTTACTCTTAACAAATCAGTGGTTTATGGTTCCTTTATTTATACATTTCTGCTCTCAGAAGTCAGCTCCAGCTGTAAATCTGAGAAGGGGGCACATGTAGTGTCTGTTTGTTGTGTTATCACTGACTGAAGTGGCGACCAGGAAAAGAAAACAAAAGGTCTTTGTACAGCCTCATGAAGCAGCACAAGATGTAAAGGCCAGGGTAAAAGCACTAAGACCTCAAGTACATTTAGTGATATTTGTTGTCATGAGATTTCCTCAATTTGACTTATTCTTAAGGTTAAATAGCTATTATTTTGTTTATAAATTAGATAGGAGAAAGTACACATTTTACTTTAAAAATTGGTCAAAGCATTTCTGTGTTCAGATATTTGAGACATTTTAAATACATATGTGAAGTACACAGTATTTTTAGTTATTTTTCATATTCATACAGATGGATTTTAAATTTGAAAAAGCACGATTTATTTACACTATCTCAAACTCAATGAGAGTAGACTTTTAGTGGGATATTCATACTGTCTTACATCAGTAATTTACCTTCAGTATAGAATTAATGTGAAAATCCTACATTTTCTGGAATACATCTCAACTTTCTCATTCAGAGATCCCATTTGTTGGAAAAATTAAAGGACAGTGAGATCCATAGTAATGCTAAACTACCGGTCAGTATTCACAGGAACAATATTTATCATATTGTTGTTTTTGTGTAAAGGGATAATTATTTTCAAGTTGCTCAGCTGGTGAAAGATAAAAGTGAAAAACTTGCATTCATAAGCTAAGAAGGAGATGACAGCAAAGCAAGACTTAAAAAGTAATTAACTTTGAATCAAAATGAACAGCTTTGGTGTCTGTGGAAGCCACACTTGCAGCTCTGTGGACGGTGCACCAGGAATCATTGACATGGGATTACTGAGCAGGACATGTCTATTCCCAGTTCTTTGCCATCTTGTTGCTTTTTTCTTTTTGACCCCATGTTCCTATAAAATAGTAGAAAGCTACTTGCCACTAAAACCCATTATCAATCCTAACAAATGGCAACAAAGAATTCTTTCCCAAAATAAACCCACAGGTTTATTTTTTTTAGCTGTCTCCATGCTGCTTGCCTTTAGTTACCCACTCAATTCCCGAGGACTCTGTCAGAAGTTCTGCATGTAAAGTAATCACAGACTTAGTTTTTCTGGAAGCAAATTGTTCCTCAGGTTATCTGCTTTTGAAAGCCCATGGTTGGCTTGGCTGCATGTTTGGGAAGGGGGTTTAAGCGCATTTCAGAGTCACAAAAACTGTGGTTTTCCCCTTCCTTTAAGCTTTTAAAATATTCTTGGATCTTTGGTCACAGCACTAGCAGGTGATCAGCTACTCACGTGCTGTTTGTTTAAATTAGATTTTATTCTGTGATATGAACTGTAACTTGCAGCTTTGTTTTAAATGCCTATACTTCCACTAAAGAGCAAACTTCATTCAAACTGGGCCATACTGAAAAATGGTTGCATATTTCATCTTCCTGATTTATGCTTGGAAAAATAGAGTGGGATTCAGTCAGAGTTATTGTATTTTCCTCTTTCATAAGCACTTATTTAATCATTTGAAGAAATGTACAGTTGGTGCTCAAAGTAACATTTGTTAAGATATATTTAATAGAAATTTACATTTGCATTTGATATTCATGGACATGGGTACATGTATTTTTTTAAGAAAAGGTATTGTAACACTATGGCACTGCTTTTATAGCCAAAGTATAAAAAAATTTAGAAAACTGACATGTAAAGACTGCAGTTAATTCTGATACTGTATCTTATTAAATAGGATGAGTTTTGTTTTATAAAGTTATCCAGCACATTAAGCTGCATGCCTTAAGCTCTCTAGGATTGTGTTCCTGATAGACAACTGTTTGGAACTATGAAGCAAAGTCTGTAGTACTACTTTAACTACCTTCTGGAATACTGTACAATGTTAGAATAATTTATTTTGCTTTACAGGAGTTTGTCACGTATTGACTTTAATATTGTATTTTGGTAATAAACTTTTTTTTGTTAAACACCTTAGTCACTTTTATTTGATCTTTATGAAATATGAATATGGAAAATTCAAACACCAAGACAGTGTTTAGAGAGAGGGGAATCTGTTTAAATCAGAAAGTATTTGAAATACTTTACTGCCATTTCTCACCCTTGTGTCAAGTTATTACAGTTTTAATACTAATGTTAATACCAGTTTTATCAAAGTAACTGTGGTGATGAAATATGAGACTGTTAAGCCAAAATACTTGTAAGTCTGCATGCAGTGCTGATGGGACAGTGCTGAAGGACAGAAGTGGAATTTCAGAATTCACAATGAAGCTAGTGGGAGTTTTTTCCCTAATTTAAATAGAGTGAATGCCTTGCACAGCTTTTTTCAGGTAAGTGATTGATCTTTGCTTATCCATCACATCAGCCAAAACATACATTGCAACCTAATTTTAAATATACAGCATATTTCTTGGCCTTGCTGGAGCTTTTCTTCCCATCTTTTCAAGGGGACAAAAAAAAAGTCTAATTCAGTTGCAATTTCAGAGAGAGTATGGCCAGAGTACCTATTGTTGGTATCAGCATGGTTTATATTTACATAAACAGGCAAACTTCTCTTGTTATTGCCATTTTCTTGTTGTTATTATTATTATGGCCCTGGGCTAAATATGTTGAAATAAAAGCTGGAAAACTACAAACAGGTTTAGGTGCAATGCTACAGATGCTGTGCTGTGCAGCTTTGTCACATTTTCTCTAATGCAAAACTTGGGAAAAAAAGGTGCCTGCAGTGGGATGTGGCATCCAGGTATTATCCTATTGACTGGGCTAAAATACCTTCCTCACTTCAGCTTAATAAAGGACAAGAGCCCCATCAGAAGTTTCTTCCCCCCATAAATAACCTGGTTGTGTGTGATCACGAGCGGGACTGGACACTGGTTGTTGGGATAGAGCAGCACTGACCGAACCTTTGAGGATTGTGACACTGCTGGGAACTTGGAGAAAATGGGCAAGAGCCCACATCAGTGGGATTTGAATGACTCTGTCCTATGTCTTTGGCAACTCTTTATGGTTGGAATCGCTGCAGAAAAGTTAATGCACCACACTACTGTGGGTTTTTTTGCAGCCCCTTCCGGACATATTTGGACAAGAGTTGTCACACCGAGTCACTCAGGAAGTGAAACACTGTGAGAACTGACCTGACCTAAGGGTAGCTCGGTAACAAAATTCAAAATTGGTAAAACTAAGATTCTTCTACCCAAAAGCAAAACTTCAGGACCCTGACAAACTGTAAAAATTGAAAAAAACCTAGAGAACCTAGAAATTTGGTGTGTTTGCCACACACCACATGGCTGCCGAACAGCAACTAAAAATATTGCAGGTTTAGACTCAAAATTTACTTGGGCAGAATTTGAGTCTTGTGTTTCACAGTAGCTCTTTCTACAGTATTGAATGTGACAAGCCAAGAGAAAACAAATGTAAATAGTATAAAGAAGTAGAATTGAAGGTTTCATTCGTTCCCTGTACACTATGCTTTGTAGATGTCTGGCATTTGTTGAGATTATGGGTAACCTGGTGCTAACGTGAAGGCTTTGCTGCTGTGATCTAATTGGAACAGAATGAGCAAACAGAATATTGTTAAATACCCTTTTTCTGTTTTGGGAAGTAAAAAGCCAGCATTACAAAAGTATTACAACAATACTGTAATGATATAATAATCATCAATATTACTGATTGCTTGCTGCAGTTTGGTGAATTTTAATTTACATAATACAGTTTTCAGATATATCAGTCTGGAAGCTCTTTAGTTCTGTATTCTCACAACTTGAAACATTAAATTTCTATCAACAGACATGTTGCCTAATACATTGTTTCCATGAGGATATAAATAACTCCATTTCTTCCTAGTGCTGCATTCAAACACTTATTGCAACAGGAAATGACTTGTTAAAATATACAGAATTGAGGAAAAATGCATTTTTTATTTTCCCTACTATCTAATCTTCTGCTCTTTGAAACCTGAACAATAGGTGTTAGTATTTCAAAATGAAGGTGATAGCTGATTAGTTATTCAAAAATGACTTAAAAGTAAGATTTACTCTTAGACACATTAACAACTATGTAAGGTTGTCTAATGCTTTTCTATAACATGAACTTTTCATCCCTAATAACACTATTTTGCAGTGTAGATTGCAATAATAGTTCAGGAATGTCAGTTGGATTTGTACTGCTGGTCCTGTGCAATCATTTTCACAAAATTGAAGACCTCTGCAGCTGACCATAGTGACTTATCACATAAAAATCCATTACATCCATGCACGGTGTCACAAAATACCATGGAATTAAGACAACTCCCTCCTTCTCAAGGATTTCTAAAGCTCTTCACTGATTATGTTTTCTAAGCAACTCTGCGACTTTTTGTTCCGTGTAGAATTTGCTTTGCATTGGCCTCTTTACAGGTAGTGGATAAGCAGAACTTCCATTCAAGGAAACATCTTCCACAGCTTTCCCTTTTTTAGAAATTTAAATACATTATCTGACCTCCTTTACACAAAACCCTACACACATTCGAGGTGTTTTTTCTTTTCTTACACTGTAAAATTGCTTGTATCTATAAAATATGTTCATTTTAACAAACACCTGATGCGTATGATGTGGCAGTGATGTTATTAGTGATAAAAAGAAGGTAAATCTAATGCCCATGGTGAAGCCCATAATTCTTTAGTTCTCACATTCTGAGCTAAGCATTTCCCACAAATGTACCACCTGCCTTACTGTTCTAAATAAATAAATAAATAACAAGTATGGCTGGTCTATTTGCTATAAATTAATTTATAGTAGAATTTTTAACTATTTTGAGAGCTTAATCAGAGGAGGTAAGAAAACCACTGTTTGTTCTAAAATACTTATAAAACATTCTAAGCGTGCAAAGCAAATGCTGAAAAATGCCAGTGGCTTCAAAGCTCTGAATTACCGGGATGATTACTACTTACAGTTTTCTTGGTCTCTCTGAGTAGGCTTCCTATGAATTTCATGCCTCTTTTTGCTCAACGACTTTTTCGCTCAACCAAGGTTGTGGAATGCAAAAGAAAAAAAAACAAACAAAAATAAAAAAAACAACACAACTAAGCATTGCAGTGCTGTAAAATGCTGATGGAAAATCAACTAAATACTGTCCTGAAGAAGTGAGCTCTATCCCTGTCTGATCCACACGATTTGCACGGATTATTGGGAAACCAGCTTTCTGGGGCAGGATCTGGGAAGTCGGCGCGTTGGTTATGGCTTAATGGGGAATGTTTTTTGAAGACACTACAAGTAACATTTACTGTAAAAACATATTGCAAGGGCAGGTCGTACCCGTTAAGTAGAACAAATGTTTGTGTTGCCATTACCTTCCTACTACAGAAGGTCTTTCCCCCCCTCCCTTAAATGTGTATGGTACAATTAACCAAGACACACAATAGAGCGTATAACGAGTTGAATACAAGGCGCGCCTCTTTAGGATTGTTATTTCAATTTGAAAATCAGATACGTGCGATCCTATACATATACGGGGGGAAACTGGGGGGAGAAAAAATAAAATAAAAATGCCACCGATAAATTCTAGGGCCCTATTTTGGCACAGGCTCCCCCCGCGGGGGCAGGCCCGCCGCCACACCACGACCCTCGGCGGGGAGCGCCTCCCGCTCCCGGCTCCCACCGCCCCGTTCCCGGCCGGATTTCCGCCGCGATCCCGCCTCGGGAATTCAAACCAGCGCGGGCACCCGTGTGGGGGCGGGCAGGGCAGGGCCGGGCCTGTGACGGGGCTGTGCCCGCCCCGCGGCCGCCCCGCCCGGCAGGGCCGAGCGCTCGGCGCCGCGCCCGCCCTTTCCCTTCCCTTCCCCTTTCCCTGCCCTGCCCGCGGCGGGGCC